>JACSVZ010000036.1:1004825-1029051 GCA_014706295.1 Lycocorax pyrrhopterus obiensis | reverse complement strand
GACAAGCAGACAGACACAAACGCTCACAGACAGACACAGATAGTCTCACACACACACAGTCACACACTCTTCAGCTTACATCCCGACTGCAGCACTTACTCAAAACACTGCCGATGAAGATGCTTTGACACACGTCTTCCAGCTGCTGCTCCACGACATCGAACTGTTGATTCCGGGAAAATCGGTAGCGTCGGTGACCGCGGAGATCCGAAGCCGCCCGGGGACCTGCGAGACGAGGCGAGGCGGTCCACAAGAGGCCAACAGGCAGGAGTTATCCCCACACGGGGCCCATAAATTTTCTACCCAAAAATCCATAGAAAAGAGATGCACCATTAAGTTTCACTACTGTTCTACCTAACCGTGATTCCTCATGCCAGGGCAGGGCAGCTCCAACCACGAGTGGCACACGGACGGGCGGTGCGCCGAATCTAAGAAAAGATGACGAGAGGGCTCGAGATGAGTCTCCAGAAGACTAATTATCGAGCCCGATACGCTTTGAGGCAACGGAACGTACGGAACTACCCCGGTCACGTGGGAAGGGTCTGACACGCTCCCTATAGAAGTCCAAGGGAACGGAACGTGAACAGAAGGCATTATCAAAACTGAGAAGGAAGAGGGATGAGAACATCTGATGTAGTTCCTCCGGTCTCAAGAAGCAAAAAGGTAAAAAAAAAAAAAAAGGCGCCACAATAAGCCCGATCTGGGAATGTACACGAGTAGATTACGGCCGATATGGCCCAGAACGATGCCCGGAAAAATCATCGACATGTAACAAAGCCCTGCGACACAGAAGACGATGGACACAACATAACATAGACACAAACTACATAACACGGACACAAGTTGAAACTGCCCGGCAGTTTCACCAGATGGACTCGAGATTCCTAGCGCAAGACGAGCCAGAGGCCGATGATGCCGAAGGAAAGAAGCCTCTACGGCGATAGCACGTGACGGTGAAATGTAACTCCTCGGAGAAAGTTAGCGCCAAAGCTGCTAAGAAGATGCTCGAGAAGCTCGGCAGCCCTAGGAAAGGAGGCGACGACTGCCGGGCGACCGGAGCGATCGCTCCGCGTCCGAAGGCGGGCTACTCGGGCGAAAGGATCCGCAACGACATCGAGACTCAAAGAAGGCCGATGACGCGAAGCTCGAGAGAACGCGGAGACGGGTCGGAACCGCCCTGCCGGCGAAGGTCGCACGGTGCTGAGGAGAAACCGTCTCCCTTTACTTCCCGGGGGCCTGTCCCGCTACAGCCCTCTACTGCAACTTAACTTCAAATTGCCTCCCGTGATTCCAAAGGTTTTTCCCTTCTCCTGACCACCGGTCCCAACACTTAGCTTTCGGCAGACGAGCCGACAAAATCAATCCTCAGTGAAAAGAGCTGGTGGGCACGGTGGACATCGATACGTTCCCCACGCGCTGCTTCGGCGGCTGCTAAAATTCAGAAAGAAAATTCAAAACTGTGATGAAACATCCCAGAACTGTCCCCTTCCTTAACGCCCCTGTCCCTCGGAACCGCCGAGGCTCGTCGCTTACCTGCCGTTTCCAAACTTCGGCTCCGCACCTGCTCACGGTACCTAAGACGACAGAACAGAAAACATGACTTTCGCTCTTGAGAAGAATAAGTCCCAGGGCTCCCCCGCACCGCCGCCCCGGCTCACCTCAAATCTTCATCCGACTCCGGAGATGGCCCAGACGATATCTGTAAAGCGAAAAGGTACACGCTTAGCGCACCACCACATACTGCTCACCTGTTAGTCGTCCTGTCTAAATGCCAACTCACCCTTCACCTCTATTTCTTGGCACGTGTGGGGCAGCAGCAGCACCTGCAAAGAAACAAAGCAAAAAAGCACGCTGACAGACGGAAATCAAAACCTCCCCGCGTCCAACTGAAGTACACCGCACCTATACCTTAAGCTTGCACCCACCTGGCCGCCGGCATCCTGGGCCAGGACCTCTTGGAGCGGACCGCCTAAAATGAACAAACAACAGCGGATGCTTAGAGCTGCACCGGAAATCGATACGCAAACAGTAACAACTCCCTCTGTCCACCGGTCATCGCACAACTCGCTGCATTAACCTCGACCGCTGCTATCCAGCTTTACTTCCTAAAAATAAAGACAAAGAACAATGCTGTAACATAGCCACCATTTACACTCGGCCTGCAAAGACAAACAGTGACCGACCTTCCTGCGGGAACCCCCTCACCCATTATGGGGCACTCTGCCATTGATTTAATCCATCTGCATCTGAAAGAAAGTCACTGCAAGAGTCAGAGTGCTGCAGGAGAACTTAACGGCTTCCACCCATCCTGTGTCCATCTAGCAATACCATCTAGAGGCCAAACTACACCCTACATGACAAATTTCAAGTCCCCAGGCCTCGTCCTATTACATCCATATGCCAGAGTATGCAGCAGGGCAGAGCAGCTCCGAGACAAACCCACGCGGGCACCCGTGACACAGGAGACGACAAACGAGGGGACGCAACGAGGAGAGAAAACTCTCAGCGAGAAGAACGATCGCAAGGACCAAGAGAATCAGGAATGAGATGACCTAGGCAAGACCGACGGTGAGCCGACGAGGCTCCAAGAACCCTGGCAGAAGAGGACGCTACCAGAAGGACTTTTCTGAGAACTGCGAAGATGGACGCCCAAGAATCGTACGGGTGGAACCCTCCACCTATCTTCACATTCTTACAAGTCTTCATCCCCTATAACGGATCGCTGCACTGCACAGCTGTCGATACAGCTCAGAACGACACCGGAAAAGACATCCGACTCGACGCGACCCAAAGAGAGACGCGATTCCGACGCGCCTCCAAGCTCTCGAGCCAAACGTTTGACGCGATCGGCGCCGGGCCGAGGAAGGCGGAGACCGGACGTGCTAAGAATAATGCCCGGCGTTTCTGATAAGCCCCTGAAAGGGCTAAGGCAAAACACACGTGACACGAAATGCCCAAAAGACACAGAACGCACAACAGACAAGTGACGCAACACCCACCAGGACTGCTCTGCCCTGCACACCTCGGCATTGTGACCAAAGCGAGAGTTTACCTTGATACGGCCTAAGGGGCCCCTTCTCGGACATCCCCACCTCCAAAGCCGACTCAAAACGCCCTCCCGGTGAGTCCCGACCCAGCAACCCGCTTTCATCCCCTCGTGGGTCGCAGCCCTCGACTTATCTCTCGGACGTCCGGGGACGCGAATCCGCCTCGGGTGCAAAAGGCGGCCACCTAACCGTCCAGAAAGCTCCTGGCGTCGCCAGGCTGTTGCCTCTTAGTCGGCTACGATAAAGAAAACCGAACGTCAGCGCACGAACTTAATGGCACATCGGCCAAAAGCCAACAATTCCGCTACTCACGGTCTCCCGAGAAGGCCGGGTCCTAAGGCCGCACGCTTTGGCTGCGCTCCGAGGCCGATGCCGTCATCGCGGGCTACAACCTGGGTTAAGAGGAGACGAGGCGATGCGGCATTGCCGAAACTCGAGCGGAGCCTCGCTCCTCCTCCCTCCCTCCCCGACTCGCCGCAACACCTCCGCTATTGCCGAAGGCTACCCAGAAAGCACCTGCGAACGGAAAAGGCAAAGGCTTCGTCGCAGAGTCCCGTAATGCTTCCGGAGGGCTCGCGAGGGCGCCGAGCCGGGCCCGTCGGCCGGTCGGCGAGGGGGTTCGGCGTAATACAAGCGGACCGCCCTAAAACACACAAATGACAACGGATGCTTAGAGCTGTACCGGAACTCGACACCCCGAGCGATAACGACCTTTTCTTTCCACCAGGCACCGCTTACCACGCTCACTTGACCTTGACTGCTGCTACCCGGCTTCACCTCCTAAAACAAAGACAAAGAACAGTGCCGTCGCATAGCCACCATTTACGCTTGCCCCGCAAAGACAAACTGCGACCGACCTTCCTGCGGGAACCCCCTCACCCATTATGGGGCACTCTGCCATTGATTTAATCCATCTGCATCTGAAAGAAAGTCACTGCAAGAGTCAGAGTGCTGCAGGAGAACTTAACGGCTCCACCCATCCTGTGTCCATCTAGCAATACCATCTAGAGGCCAAACTACACCCTACATGACAAATTTCAAGTCCCCAGGCCTCGTCCTATTACATCCATATGCCAGAGTATGCAGCAGGGCAGAGCAGCTCCGAGACAAACCCACGCGGGCACCCGTGACACAGGAGACGACAAACGAGGGGACGCAACGAGGAGAGAAAACTCTCAGCGAGAAGAACGATCGCAAGGACCAAGAGAATCAGGAATGAGATGACCTAGGCAAGACCGACGGTGAGCCGACGAGGCTCCAAGAACCCTGGCAGAAGAGGACGCTACCAGAAGGACTTTTCTGAGAACTGCGAAGATGGACGCCCAAGAATCGTACGGGTGGAACCCTCCACCTATCTTCACATTCTTACAAGTCTTCATCCCTATAACGGATCGCTGCACTGCACAGCTGTCGATACAGCTCAGAACGACACCGGAAAAGACATCCGACTCGACGCGACCAAAGAGAGACGCGATTCCGACGCGCCTCCAAGCTCTCGAGCCAAACGTTTGACGCGATCGGCGCCGGGCCGAGGAAGGCGGAGACCGGACGTGCTAAGAATAATGCCCGGCGTTTCTGATAAGCCCCTGAAAGGGCTAAGGCAAAACACACGTGACACGAAATGCCCAAAAGACACAGAACGCACAACAGACAAGTGACGCAACACCCACCAGGACTGCTCTGCCCTGCACACCTCGGCATTGTGACCAAAGCGAGAGTTTACCTTGATACGGCCTAAGGGGCCCCTTCTCGGACATCCCCACCTCCAAAGCCGACTCAAAACGCCCTCCCGGTGAGTCCCGACCCAGCAACCCGCTTTCATCCCCTCCGTGGGTCGCAGCCCTCGACTTATCTCTCGGACGTCCGGGGACGCGAATCCGCCTCGGGTGCAAAAGGCGGCCACCTAACCGTCCAGAAAGCTCCTGGCGTCGCCAGGCTGTTGCCTCTTAGTCGGCTACGATAAAGAAAACCGAACGTCAGCGCACGAACTTAATGGCACATCGGCCAAAAGCCAACAATTCCGCTACTCACGGTCTCCCGAGAAGGCCAGGGGTCCTAAGGCCGCACGCTTTGGCTGCGCTCCGAGGCCGATGCCGTCATCGCGGGCTACAACCTGGGTTAAGAGGAGACGAGGCGATGCGGCATTGCCGAAACTCGAGCGGAGCCTCGCTCCTCCTCCCTCCCTCCCCGACTCGCCGCAACACCTCCGCTATTGCCGAAGGCTACCCAGAAAGCACCTGCGAACGGAAAAGGCAAAGGCTTCGTCGCAGAGTCCCGTAATGCTTCCGGAGGGCTCGCGAGGGCGCCGAGCCGGGCCCGTCGGCCGGTCGGCGAGGGGGTTCGGCGTAATACAAGCGGACCGCCTAAAACACACAAATGACAACGGATGCTTAGAGCTGTACCGGAACTCGACACCCGAGCGATAACGACCTTTTCTTTCCACCAGGCACCGCTTACCACGCTCACTTGACCTTGACTGCTGCTACCCGGCTTCACCTCCTAAAACAAAGACAAAGAACAGTGCCGTCGCATAGCCACCATTTACGCTTGCCCCGCAAAGACAAACTGCGACCGACCTTCCTGCGGGAACCCCCTCACCCATTATGGGGCACTCTGCCATTGATTTAATCCATCTGCATCTGAAAGAAAGTCACTGCAAGAGTCAGAGTGCTGCAGGAGAACTTAACGGCTCCACCCATCCTGTGTCCATCTAGCAATACCATCTAGAGGCCAAACTACACCCTACATGACAAATTTTCAAGTCCCCAGGCCTCGTCCTATTACATCCATATGCCAGAGTATGCAGCAGGGCAGAGCAGCTCCGAGACAAACCCACGCGGGCACCCGTGACACAGGAGACGACAAACGAGGGACGCAACGAGGAGAGAAAACTCTCAGCGAGAAGAACGATCGCAAGGACCAAGAGAATCAGGAATGAGATGACCTAGGCAAGACCGACGGTGAGCCGACGAGGCTCCAAGAACCCTGGCAGAAGAGGACGCTACCAGAAGGACTTTTCTGAGAACTGCGAAGATGGACGCCCAAGAATCGTACGGGTGGAACCCTCCACCTATCTTCACATTCTTACAAGTCTTCATCCCCTATAACGGATCGCTGCACTGCACAGCTGTCGATACAGCTCAGAACGACACCGGAAAAGACATCCGACTCGACGCGACCAAAGAGAGACGCGATTCCGACGCGCCTCCAAGCTCTCGAGCCAAACGTTTGACGCGATCGGCGCCGGGCCGAGGAAGCGGAGACCGGACGTGCTAAGAATAATGCCCGGCGTTTCTGATAAGCCCCTGAAAGGGCTAAGGCAAAACACACGTGACACGAAATGCCCAAAAGACACAGAACGCACAACAGACAAGTGACGCAACACCCACCAGGACTGCTCTGCCCTGCACACCTCGGCATTGTGACCAAGCGAGAGTTTACCTTGATACGGGCCTAAGGGGCCCCTTCTCGACATCCCCACCTCCAAAGCCGACTCAAAACGCCCTCCCGGTGAGTCCCGACCCAGCAAACCCGCTTTCATCCCCTCCGTGGGTCGCAGCCCCTCGACTTATCTCTCGGACGGTCCGGGGACGCGAATCCGCCTCGGGTGCAAAAGAAGGCCACCTGACCGTCCAGAAAGCTCCTTGGCGTCGCCAGGCTGTGCCTCTTAGTCGGCTACGATAAAGAAAACCGAACGTCAGCGCACGAACTTAATGGCACATCGGCCAAAGCCAACAATTCCGCTACTCACGTCTCCCGAGAAGGCCGGGGTCCCTAAGGCCGCACGCTTGGCTGCGCTCCGAGGCCGATGCCGTCATCGCGGGCTACAACCTGGGGTTAAGAGGAGACGAGGCGATGCGGCATTGCCGAAAACTCGAGCGGAGCCTCGCTCCTCCTCCCTCCTCCCCGACTCGCCGCAACACCTCGCTATTGCCGAAGGGCTACCCAGAAAGCACCTGCGAACGGAAAAAGGCAAAGGCTTCGTCGCAGAGTCCCCGTAATGCTTCCGGAGGGCTCGCGAGGGCGCCGAGCCGGGCCCGTCGGCCGGTCGGCGAGGGGGTTCGGCGTAATACAAGCGGACCGCCTAAAACACACAAATGACAACGGATGCTTAGAGCTGTACCGGAACTCGACACACCCGAGCGATAACGACCTTTTCTTTCCACCAGGCACCGCTTACCACGCTCACTTGACCTTGACTGCTGCTACCCGGCTTCACCTCCTAAAAACAAAGACAAAGAACAGTGCCGTCGCATAGCCACCATTTACGCTTGCCCCGCAAAGACAAACTGCGACCGACCTTCCTGCGGGAACCCCCTCACCCATTATGGGGCACTCTGCCATTGATTTAATCCATCTGCATCTGAAAGAAAGTCACTGCAAGAGTCAGAGTGCTGCAGGAGAACTTAACGGCTCCACCCATCCTGTGTCCATCTAGCAATACCATCTAGAGGCCAAACTACACCCCACATTACAAATTTCAAGTCCCCGGGCCTTGTCCTATTATACCCATATGCCAGAGTATGCAGCAGGGCAGAGCAGCTCCGGGCCAAACCCACGCAGGCACCCGTGACACAGGAGATGACAAACGAAGGCATGCCACAAGGAGAGAAAACTCTCGGCGAGAACAATGATCGGAAGCGCATCGAAGGGCTAAGACTAAAGACGCGAGATGCCCAAAAGACACAGAATGCACGACAGACAAGCGACACCACGTGCACCGGGACCGCTCTGCCCCGCGCACCTCGGCGTTGCGATCAAAGCGAGACCTTCCCTTTATGTGGCCTAAGGGGCCCCTTATTGGATATCCCCACCTCCAAAGCTGACTCGGTATTCCCTCCCGGCGAGCCCGACCCCGCACCCCGCTTTCATCCCCTCGACTTATCTCTCGGACGTCCGGGGACGCGAATCCGCCTCGGGCGCGAAAGGAGGCCGCCTCGTCGTCCGTGAAGCTCCTCCCCTAGCCTCGCTGTTGTCTCTTAGGCCTCGACAATAAAGAAAACCGAACGTCAGTGCACGAACTTAGTGATGCCTCGGCCAAAACCAGACATTTCCGCTACTCACCGTCTCCGGAGAAGGCCCCGGTCCTCGGGCCGCACGCTTCGGCCGCGCTCCGAGGCCGATGCAGTCGTCGCGGGGTATACCCGGGTTAAGAGGAGACGAGGTGACGCGGCATTGCCGAAACTCGAACGGACCCTCGCTCCTCCTCCCTCCCCGACGCTCCTCGGCCATTGCCGAAGGCTACCCTGACGGCACCTGCAACTGAAAAACGCGAACGCTTCACCACCCAGTCCCGTAATACTTTCGGAGGGCTCACGCAGGCGGCGAACCAGGCCCGTCGGCCGGCCGGCGAGGGTGTTCGGCGTAATACGAGCGGCCCGCCTGATACACACAAATGACAACGGACGCTTAGAGCCGCACCAGAATTTGGCACCGGAGCAGTAACAACCGATTCTGGCCGCTGGTCGCCGCTCACCTTGCTCACTTGTCCTTGACTGCTGCTATCTGTCTTTACTGCCTAAAAATAAACACAAAGAACAATGCTGTAACATAGCCACCGTTTATGCTTGCCCCGAAAAGCTGAGCAATGACTGACCTTCCTGGGGAAGAAGGGGCAAATCAAAATGCAAAGTCCCGTACCGACGTAGGGTCCGAACGCGTCACGCTGCCAGTTTAATTTCCGTCTGAAACCGCTTGGCCGTGACCTCTTTCTGCAGGGGTCTCTGTCATAGCGGAGCAGCGGCTTGAACGCTGCAGACCACCTGTAAAACACACAAAAAATAAAGGACGCTTATAGTTTCATCGCTAATACAACAACTCCGGTAGCATCTAGTTCTTTGCTGGAATCAATACTCACCTCAGCCACCGTCACTCGACCGGCTCACGGTCCCCCCGGTGCCGATACCCGAGCGCTTCGCGTCTTCAAAACGAAAGGAAAAGCCGAACGACGAGGTAAACGCGGAGCCCAAAGCCAGGCCGTCGCTCGGAGGTCGGGTGCCGTGCTCCTACGGCCTCCTCCGTTCATATCGGGTTTACATCCTATGCAAAAAGATTACTTGTCAAAGTCACTCACACACACAGGGAAAGCTTAACCTTTCCCAAGTTCTCACTTCTCAAAGTAAACCACTTTTCCTTTGAGAAATTTTTCTCAAAGGATCCCACAACAGCCTGCATTAAGACAAATGCCTAGAAAACTGCGAGGTGCCGCCGTGTGGCTCCTGCCATCTCTGCCCGCCCCTGCACGGACCAGCCACGGTTGCTCCGTCCGAGGTGTGACTCGGGTGGCTAAGCAACTCAAAAGGTGACCTGTAAAGTCTTCTTTCTACTACACCTAGCCCCCACTCTATTCCAGGGGGCAGAGCAGTTCCAGGCTAAACACAAACAACACATTATGCTACAAACAGTGTGACACAAGGACGATAAAAAAAGCTCTCGGTGAGAATAACAGCAAGGACCGAGAGGAGGCCAAAAGGGATGACCGATGGCACGGCGACGGTGGACGGAAGAGGCTGCAAGGGGCGGAAGAAAAGACCGTAACAGAGTGACCCGTTATAAGAACTGTCGGTCACGATGATCAAGACGGCCGCGAGACAACGCTGCGTTCAGAACACCCCTGGTATCCTTACGAGCCCCAGACCATTACAACTCACGGCCGGAAAGGATGGACGGCAATACGGCCGGGAAGAAGGCCTCGACGGGCGACCGACTCGATTCCAAGACACGGCCTAGCCCACCGGTAAAAGAATAAACGATATCGGCGTCGTGCCGAGAAGCGCGAACGTTCGAGAACCTAGAGACGACCTGGACGCTCGGCGTAAGGCCCCGAAGGGAAAAGGCGGAGATAGCTCATCCGAGGGATCCCAAAGACACGCTAACAACGCGACACACTAGACGACACGAGACAGACCGGAACTGCTCTGCCCTGCACACCCTACGGTTGCAATCGGAAGTAGAGGCGCTGCCTTCAGCTGTCCTAAGAGGCCCCTTAGAGAACATCCCTTATCCCTGCACTAATTCTTAAATGTCTCCCAGGAATTTCCACCCCGCTACCATCCCACGTCCGAGTCAAAGTCCGAGACTTATCTTTCGGACGACCGGCAACGTGAGTCCCCTCTGGACGCAAAATGAGTCCTCCTCGGCCGTCTCGAAGGCCCCGCGATAGCCCCGTTAGTCGGCTAAGATAAAGAAAACCAAAATCAATGCGCAAGTTTAGCGGCGTACGGGCCAAATCCCAGCGATTCGGCTACTCCCCCTATCCTAAGTGCGCCCGGGCCCTCGAGTCTCCGGCTTCGTCCCGAGTCTAAAGCTGCGGCCGTCATTTCAACGGACACCCGGGTTAGCGAGGGACAAAGTCATACGGTGTTTCTGTGAGCGTAGTGGATGCATTTGTGCGCTTCAAGATGCATAAACGCATCTGCCGTGCTCGAGGAAAAGCCTTAGGGCCTCCTGAACAGACACCGTTCGCCACCGTGGTGCCTTTAAAACCTCCCCACGGTAACTCGTAACCCGGTACCCCGCTCGCCCTCCCTCTCCCGGTCACAATCCTCCCCTTACCTATGGGAAAGCCTCGATCTCAGACATCATCTTTGGCACAGGGCAGGTCCCTTTCGTGACACGATGAATTTGCCGAAAAAATTTGAAGCTTCATACTCGACACAACCTGGAATTTCAGGGATTTGTAATGCTTCTAAAAAAAACAAGAACAAAAAAGAAATTATAAAAGCACTTTACCATCCCTGAATACACAACCCCAAATCATTAACTTAAATACTCCCTATGTTCAATCCTATTTTCTTCACTGCCTCCATTGATTTAGATGCCAAAAGCACTTGCTGAAAACAAGCTGAGGTAAGTTGAAAGATCCCTTTCATTGAAGTAAAAGGAGAGTTCTTTTACTAGTTAATCTCAGAAAGGTAAGGAAGGCCTTTGCCAAAAGCTAGGATTAAAATACCCCTGGCCAGGCCCACCTCTCCTTTCCATGATGCTCTGGAAAAGGGAGGAGACAAATAACACAAGAAATAAAAGCTCTCAAATCAGCTGCAGCCGGTTAGCTTACCTGACTTAAATTTGAGGTGAGAAAAAGCATTCATATAATTAGTATTTGCCTCCACCCTACTTAATCACATGTGGAGCACTATTTAGCAATCACCAAGGGATAATTATGCAAATTAACAACTAGCTGTGTTAATTACCTATCTATACCACCAAAACACAAAGTTTTGTTTCTTACCCAGTCTGCACCCTTCACTCGATGTAGTTGTAATAAAAAAGAAGGCACCATCATTTCCTGGAAGAGGTTTTCTCTCTACACAGCCCTTTACTCACCTCATAGTTAAGACAGAGGAGTCAAGGAGCTGTAGCTCCTCCGAGGGCTTTTATAGCTTGTGGCATTTGCCGCCTCCCTTTTCCAGGGCATTGTGGGAACGAGAGGCGGGCCCAGCCAGGGGTATATTAACCCCAGGATTTGGCAAAGGGATTCATTCCCTCTCTGGGATTCACTGGGGTAAGAGCTCTCCTCTCGCTTCAATGAAAGGCAGCTCTTGGCTTATTCCCAGCTTTTTTTTCGGGAGATGCTTTTGGTCTCTACAGCAATAGCAGCTTCGAAGGCACCATGAAGAAGACAGTGTGGAACACAGCAAGTATTTAAGCTTATGATTTTTGGTTGAATGTTCAGGGGTGGTAAGGTACTTTTGTAATTTTGGTTTTTGTTCTTGTTTTCATTCAGGAGCATTATAACTTCCAGATTGCATCAAGTACGAAGCTTCAGATTTTCTCAGCACGTCCACCTTGTCACAAAAGGGACCTGCCCCGTGCCAAAGATGACATCTGAAATCGAGGCTTTCCAATAGGTAAGACTGTGTCTGGGAGAGGGAGAGCAAGTAGGATAACCGGTGTAGGAAGTGCTGGGAGGGCTTTTGAAACCCACACGGTGGCAAATAGCGTCAATTTAGGGCCCCCTAAGGCTTTTCCTCGAGCACAGCAGATGCATTTACACATCTTAAAGCTCACAAATGCATCCTCCGTGCTCACAGAAACACCGTATGACTTTGTCCCTCGCTAACCCGGGTGTCCGTTGAAATGACGGCCGCAGCTTTAGACTCGGGACGAAGCCGGAGACTCGAGGGCCCGGGCGCACTTAGGATAGGGGGAGTAGCCGAATCGCTGGGATTTGGCCCGTACGCCGCTAAACTTGCGCATTGATTTTGGTTTTCTTTATCTTAGCCGATCGAGAGGCTAACGGGGCTATCGCGGGGCCTTCGAGACGGCCGAGGAGGACTCATTTTGCGTCCAGAGGGGACTCACGTTGCCGGTCGTCCGAAAGATAAGTCTCGGACTTTGACTCGGACGTGGGATGGTAGCGGGGTGGAAATTCCTGGGAGACATTTAAGAATTAGTGCAGGGATAAGGGATGTTCTCTAAGGGGCCTCTTAGGACAGCTGAAGGCAGCGCCTCTACTTCCGATTGCAACCGTAGGGTGTGCAGGGCAGAGCAGTTCCGGTCTGTCTCGTGTCGTCTACTGTGTCGCATTGCTAGCGTGTCTTTGGGATCCCTCGGATGAGCTATCTCCGCCCTTTCCCTTCGGGGCCTTACGCCGAGCGTCCAGGTCGTCTCTAGGTTCTCGAACGTTCGCGCTTCTCGGCACGACGCCGATATCGTTCATTCTTTTACCGGCGGGCTCGGCCGCGTCTCGGAATCGCGTCTCGGGAGCGTCGAGTCGGTCGCCCGTCGAGGCCTTGTTCCCGGCCGTATCGCCGTCCATCCTTTCCGGCCGTGAGTTGTAATGGTCTGGGGCTCGTAAGGATACCAGGGGTGTTCTGAACGCAGCGTTGTCTCGCGGCCGTCTTGATCATCGTGACCGACAGTTCTTATAACGGGTCACTCTGTTACGGTCTCTTCTTCCGCTCCTTAGAGCCTCTTCCGTCCACCGTCGCCGTGCCATCGGTCATCTCTTTTGGCGTCGTCTCGGTCCTTGCCGTCATTTTTTGCCCCGAGGGCTTTTTTTTATCATCCTTGTGTCACACTGTTTGTAGCATAATGTGTTGTTTGTGTTTAGCCTGGAATTGCTCTGCCCTGTGGGATAGAGTGGGGGGATAGGTGGAATAGAAAGAAGACTTTACAGGTAACTTTTTGATTTGCTTAGCCACCCGAGTCACACCTCGGACGGAGCCACCGTGGCAGCGTTCGGTGGGAGAGGTACGGCGGCGTCTCGCAGTTTTCTAGCTATTTGTCTCAACGCGCGCTGTTGTCGCATCCTAGGCGGTTTGCTTTGAGAAATGAGAACTTGGGGAAGGGAGGTGTAAACGGTGGCTAGGGTGTAGTTTGGCCTCTAGATGGTATTCCTAGACTGACACAGGATGGCTAGAGCTGTCAAGTTATTATGCAGCACTTTGACTTTTGTTATCGCTTCCCGTCAGATGCAGACGGACTAAATCCGTGGCAGAGCGCCCCGTGCCGGGTGAGGGGGTTCCCGCAGGAAGGTCAGTCACGGTTTGTCTTTGCGGGGCAAGCGTAAACGGTGGCAATGTTACGGCATTGTTCTTTGTCTTTGTTTTTAGGAGGTGAAGCCGGATAGCAGCAGTCAAGGTCGAGCGAGCGTGGTAAGCGGCGACCGGTGGAATGAATCAGTTGTTATTGCTTGGATGTCGAGTTCTGGTACAGCTCTAAGCATCCGTTGTCATTTGTGTGTTTTAGGCGGTCCGCTTGTATTACGCCGAACCCCTTCGCCGACGGGCCCGGCTTTCCGCCCTCGCGAGCCCTCCGGATGTATCACGGGACTCTGCGACGAAGCCTTTACATCTTCCGTGTGAAGGCGCCGTCAGGGTAGCCTTCGGCAATGCCCAAAGCGTTTCGGGGAGGGAGGAGGCGCGAGGGTCCGCTCGAGTTTCAGCGATGCCGCGTCGCCTCGTCTCCTCGTAGCCCTGGTATACCCCGCGACGACGTCGTCGGCCTCGGAGAGCGGCCGAAGCGTGCGGCCCGAGGACCGGGGCCTTCTCCGGAGACGGTGAGTAGCGGCATTGTCGGGTTCTGGCCGACGTGCCGCTAAGTTGGTGCGCTGACGTTCGGTTTTCTTTATTGTAGCCGACTAAGAGAGAACAGCCCGGCGACGGCAGGAGCTTCCCGTACGGCGGGGCGGCCTCCTTTTGCGCCCGAGGCGGATTCGCGTCCCCGGACGTCCGAGAGATAAGTCGAGGGGATGAAAGCGGGGTGCGGGGTCGGGGCTCGCCGGGAGGGATTTTTGAGTCCGCTTTGGAGGTGGGGTTACCCGATAAGGGGCCCCTTAGGCCACACAGAGGGAAAGTCTCGCTTTTGAACGCAAGGCCGGGGTGCGCAGGGCAGAGCGGTCCCGGTGCATGTGGCGTCACTTGTCTATCGTGCATTCTGTGTGTTTTGGGCGTCCCGTGTCTTCTGCCTTAGCCCTTCGATGCGCTTGCGGTCATTCTTCTCGCCGAGAGTTTTCTCTTCTCATCCCCTCGTTTGTCATCCCCCGTGTCACGGGTGCCTGCGTGGGTTTGGTCCGGAGCCTCTCTGCCCTGCTGCGTAGTCTGGCCTATAGGTATAATAGGACAAGGCCCGGGGACTTGAAATTTGTAATGTGGGGTGTAGTTTGGCCTCTAGATGGTATTCCTAGATTCGCACAAGAGGGGCGGACCTGTTAAGTTGTCCTGCAGCACTTTGACTTCTGTCATCGCTTTCTTCCAGATGCGGACGGATTAAACGCGTGGCAGAGCGCCCCGCGCCGGGTGAGGGGGTTCCCGCAGGAAGGTCGGTCACCGTTTGTCTTTGCGGGGCAAGTGTAAATGGTGGCTATTTTACAGCGCTGTTCTTTGTCTTTGTTTTTAGGAGGTGAAGCTGGATATCAGCCGTTAAGGTGAACTGAGCGAGGTAAGTGGGGACCGGTGGATTTAAAAAGTTATTGCTCGGGTGTCGAGTTCTGGTATAGCTCTAAGTATCCTTTGTCATTGGTGTGTTTTAGGCGGTCCGCTTGTATTACGCCGAACCCCCTCGCCGACGGACCCGGCTCGCCGCCCTCGCGAGCCCTCCGGAAGTATTACGGGACTCTGCGACGAAGCCTTTACCTTTTCCATTCGCAGGTGCTTTCTGGGTAGCCTTCGGCCGCAGCCGAGGAGTTAAGGTGAGTCAGTGAGGGAGGGAGGAGGAGCGAGGGTCCGCTCAAGTTTCAGCAGCGCCACGTCACCTCGTCTCCTCTTAATCCAGGTATACCGTGTAACGATGGCGTCCGCCTCGGAGCGGGGCCGAAGCGTGCGGCCCGAGGACCGGGGCCTTCTTTGGAGACGGTGAGTAGCGGAACTGTCGGGTTTTGGCCGACGTGCCGCTAAGTTCACGCCTTGATGTTTGGTTGGTTTTCTTTATTGTAGTCTGCTAAGAGAGAACAGCCCGGTGACAGCAGGAGCTTCCCGGATGGCGAGGCGGCCTTCTTCTGCGCCTGAGGCGCATTCGCATCCCCGCGCATCTGAGAGATAAGTCGAGGGCTACGACCCACAGAGGGGATGAAAGCGGGCTGTTGAGTCGGGGCTCGCCGGGAGGGAATTTTGAGTCAGCTTTGGAGGCGGGGATACCCGAGAAGGGGCCCCTTAGGCCCCATAAAGGCAAAGTCTCACTTTTGATCACAAGGCTGAGGTGTGCAGGGCAGAGCAGTCCCGGTGCATGTCACTTGTCTACTGTGTGTTTTGTGTCTTTTGGGCATCTTGTGTTGCAGGTCTTTTGCCTTAGGCCTTTGAGATGCTAATCAGAAATGCCGGGCATTATTCTTAGCATCTCTGCTTTTGGTGTTCCTCGGCCCGGCGCCGGTACCATCGATCCTTTGACTCGTGAGCACGGAGGCGCATCGGAATTGCGTCTCTCTTTAGAAACGTTGAGTTGGACGCCTTTTCTGGTCCTATTCTGAGCTCTGTTGACAGCTGTGCACTGCATTATAGGGGATTAGGACTTGTAGGAATGTGAAGAGAGCTAGAGCGTTCCATCCGTACGATTCTCGGGCATCCGTCTTCGAGGTTCTCGGAATAAGTCCTTCCGTTAGCATCTTCTTCCGCCAGGGTTCTCGGAGCCTCGTCGGCTCACCGTCGGTCTCGCCTAGGTCATCTCGTTCCTCGTTCTCTCAGTCCATGCGATCATCTAGCTGAGAGTTTTCTCTTCGTTTGTCATCTGCCGTGTCACGGGTGCCTGCACGGGTTTGGCCCGGAGCTGCTCTGCCCTGCCGCATAGTCTGGCCTATAGGTGTAACAGGACGAGGCCCGGGGACCTGATAATTATAATGTAGGGTGTAGTTTGGCCTCTAGATGGTATTCCTAGGTTCACACGGGATGGCTGGAGCCACGGTTAAGTCCCCATGCAGCCCTTTGACTTTTGTCATCGCTTTCTTTCAGATGCAGACGGATTAAATCTGTGGCAGAGCGCCCCCCACTGGATGAAGGGGTTCCCGCAGGAAGGTCGGTCACTGTTTGTTTTTGCAGGGCAAGCGTAAATGGTGGCTATGTTACAGTACTGTTCTTTGTCTTTATTTTTAGGAGGTAAAGCTGGATCTCAGCAGTCAAGGTCAAGCGAGCGAGGTAAGCGGTGACCGGTGGAAAGAAAAAGTTGTTATTGCTTGGGTGCCAAGTTCCGGTGCAGCTCTAAGCATCCTTTATCATTTGTGTGTTTTAGGCTGTCCGCTTGTATTACGCCGAACCCCCTCGCCGACGGACCCGGCTCGCCGCCCTCGCGAGCCCTCCGGAAGTATTACGGGACTCTGCGACGAAGCCTTTACCTTTTCCATTCGCAGGTGCTTTCTGGGTAGCCTTCGGCCGCAGCCGAGGAGTTAAGGTGAGTCAGTGAGGGAGGGAGGAGGAGCGAGGGTCCGCTCAAGTTTCAGCAGCGCCACGTCACCTCGTCTCCTCTTAATCCAGGTATACCGTGTAACGATGGCGTCCGCCTCGGAGCGGGGCCGAAGCGTGCGGCCCGAGGACCGGGGCCTTCTTTGGAGACGGTGAGTAGCGGAACTGTCGGGGTTTTGGCCGACGTGCCGCTAAGTTCACGCCTTGATGTTTGGTTGGTTTTCTTTATTGCAGTCTGCTAAGAGAGAACAGCCCGGTGACAGCAGGAGCTTCCCGGATGGCGAGGCGGCCTTCTTCTGCGCCTGAGGCGCATTCGCATCCCCGCGCATCTGAGAGATAAGTCGAGGGCTACGACCCACAGAGGGGATGAAAGCGGGCTGTTGAGTCGGGGCTCGCCGGGAGGGAATTTTGAGTCAGCTTTGGAGGCGGGGATACCCGAGAAGGGGCCCCTTAGGCCCCATAAAGGCAAAGTCTCACTTTTGATCACAAGGCTGAGGTGTGCAGGGCAGAGCAGTCCCGGTGCATGTCACTTGTCTACTGTGTGTTTTGTGTCTTTTGGGCATCTTGTGTTGCAGGTCTTTTGCCTTAGGCCTTTGAGATGCTAATCAGAAATGCTGGGCATTATTCTTAGCATCTCTGCTTTTGGTGTTCCTCGGCCCGGCGCCGGTACCATCGATCCTTTGACTCGTGAGCACGGAGGCGCATCGGAATTGCGTCTCTCTTTAGAAACATTGAGTTGGACGCCTTTTCTGGTCCTATTCTGAGCTCTGTTGACAGCTGTGCACTGCATTATAGGGGATTAGGACTTGTAGGAATGTGAAGAGAGCTAGAGCGTTCCATCCGTACGATTCTCGGGCATCCGTCTTCGAGGTTCTCGGAATAAGTCCTTCCGTTAGCATCTTCTTCCGCCAGGGTTCTCGGAGCCTCGTCGGCTCACCGTCGGTCTCGCCTAGGTCATCTCGTTCCTCGTTCTCTCGGTCCATGCGATCATCTAGCTGAGAGTTTTCTCTTCGTTTGTCATCTGCCGTGTCACGGGTGCCTGCACGGGTTTGGCCCGGAGCTGCTCTGCCTTGCCGCATAGTCTGGTGTACGGGTGTAATAGGACGAGGCCCGGGGACTTGAAATTTGTGATGTAGGGTGTAGTTTGGCCTCTAGATGGCATTCCTAGATTCACATGGGATGGCTGGAGCTGTTAAGTTATCGGGCAGCCCTTTGACTTTTGTCATCGCTCTCTTTCAGATGCAGACGGATTAAATCTGTGGCAGAGCACCCCTCACCGGATGAGGGGGTTCCCGCAGGAAGGTCGGTCACTGTTTGTCTTTGCAGGGCAAGCGTAAATGGTGGCTATGTTACAGCATTGTTCTTTATTTTTAGGAAGTAAAGCCGGATAGCAGCAGTCAAGGTGAAGCGAGTGAGGTAAGTGGTGACCAGTGGACAGAATGAGTTGTTAATGCTTGGGTATCAATTTCTGGTGCAGCTCTAAGCATCTGTTGTTTTTTGCGCATTTTAGGCAGTCCATTTGCAAGATGTCCCGGCCCAGGATGCCGGCGGCCAGGTGAGCGCAAGCTTAAGGTATAGGTGCGGTGTACTTCAACCGGAGCGGGGAGGTTTTGATTTCTGTCTGTCAGCGTGCTTTTTTTGCTTTGTTTCTTTGCAGGTGCTGCCGCTGCCCTAGACATGCCACGAAACAGAGGCGAACAGGTGAGTCGGCATTTAGACGGGGCGCCTAATAGGCCAGAGGTACGTGACGGCGCGCTAAGCGTGTCCCTCTTTGCTTTGCAGATATCGTCCGGGCCACCTCCGGAGTCGGACGAAGATTTGAGGCGAGCCGGGGCGGCGGTGCGGGGGAGCCCCGGGCCTTACTCTTCTCGAGGGCGATAGTCACGTTTTCCGTTCTGTCGTCTTAGGTACCGTGAGCAGTTGCGGAGCCGAAGTTTGGAAACGGCAGGTAAGCGATGAGCCTCGGCGGTTACGAGGGAGGGAGGCATTGCAGAAGGGATCACTTTTGGGGTGTCTCATCACAGTCTGAATTTTCGTTCTGAATTTTTGCAGCTGCCGAAACAGACTGCGGGGAACGTAGCGACATCCACGGCGCCCACGCATTCTTTTCCATCGAGGATGGATTTTGTCCGCTCGTCTTTCCAAAGCTAAGTGTCGGGACCGGTGGTCGGGAGAAGGGGAAAAACTTTGGAATCACAGGAAGCAATTTGATGTTAGCTCAGAGGAGAGGGCTACAGTGGGACAGGCCCCCGGGAAGTAAAGGGAGACGGTTTCTCCTCAGCACCACCCGACCCTTCGCCGGGCAGGGCGGTTCCGACCCGTCTCCGCGTTCTCTCGAGCTTCGCGTCATCGCCCTTCTTCGAGTCTCGACGTCATCACGGATCTTTTCGCCCGAGGGGCCCGACTTTGCGTCCGGAGCGATCGTCCGGCAGTCGTCCTTCTCTAGGCCTACCGTGCTTCTCGAGCATCCTCTTAACAGCTTTGGCACTAACTTCTCTTAAGGAGTTAGGTTTCACTGTCACGTGCTATTGCCGTAGAGCCTTCTTTCCTTTGGCATCATCGCTCTCTGGCTCATCTTGCACTAGGAATCTCGGGTCCATCGGGTGAAACTGCTGGGCAGTTTCAACTTGTGTCTGTGTTATGTAGTTTGTGTCTGTTATGTTGTTTGTGTCCATTGTCTTCTGTGTCATGGGGCTTTGCTACATCTTGATGCCTTTTTGGCATTGTTCTGGGCCGTATTGGCCGTACCCTACTTGCATATGTTCCCAGATTGGGCTTATTCTTGCATCTTTACCTTTTTACTTCTTGAGACCGGAGGATGTACGCAAGATGTTATGTTCCCAGATCGGGCTTATTCTTGCATCTTTACCTTTTTACTTCTTGAGACCGGAGGATGTACGCAAGATGTTCTCATCCATCTTCATTCTCAGTTTTGGTAGCACCTTCCGTTCACGTGCCATTCCCTCGGACTTCTATAGGGAGGGTATTAGACCCTCCGCACGTGACTGAGGTAGTTCAGTAGGTTTCATCCCCTCAGAGCGTCTCAGGCTTGAGAATTAATCTTCCAGAGAGTTATCTTGAGCCCTCTTGTCATCTTAGATTTAATGCACAGCCCGTCTGCATGCCACTTGGGGTCGGAGCTGCCCTGCCCAGGCACCCAGAGTCACAGTTAGGTAGAACAGTCATAAAACTTAACGGTTCATCTCTCTTCTGTGGGGTTTTGGGCAGAAACTTTGCGGGCCCGGCACGGGGACGATTCTTAGCCGTCGGCCGCTCATCGACCGCCTCACCTTGTCTCGCAGGTCCCCGAGGCGGCTTTGGATCTCTGCGGTCACCGACGCTACCGATTTTTCCCAGAATCTACCATCTGAAGTTGAGGAGCAGCAGCTGGAAGATGTGTCAAAGCATCTTCACCAGTAGTGTTTTGAGTAAGTGCTGCAGTCAGAGTGCAAGCTGAAGAGCGTGTGACTCTGTGTGTGTGTGTGTGTGTCTCTGTATCTGTCTGTGAGAGTTTGTGTCTCTGTCTGCTTGTGTCTGCCTGTGAGTGTGTGTGTGGAATGGTTCTAACCTTGTGTGTATGATGTTTGCCTTTCAGGTTTTTCAACTCATTTTAAAATTTAGAATAAAAAAACCCCGGTCCCGGCCGCTCTGTGAGGCGACGTTCGTCGCCAAAGTTCGGGTGCGGACCGTGCCGGGACCGGGGTTTTGTCAGGCAGGACGATTTTGGGGCTCCCGGGAACCCCGTTCCCGGGGGCCGGCGTGAGGAGAGCGGTTGAGATGAGAGCCAGGGTGGGTTTGTGTGTGTGTGGGATGGTTCTAACCTTGTGTGTATGATGTTTGCCTTTCAGGTTTTTCAACTCATTTTAAAATTTAGAATAAAAAAACCCCAGCTGGGGGGATTTTTTTTTTTTTCCCCCCGGCTGGGTTTTTTTTCCCTCGGTCCCGGCCGCTCTGTGAGGCGATGTTCGTCGCCAAAGTTCGGGTGCGGACCGTGCCGGGACCGGGGTTTTGTCAGGCAGGACGATTTTGGGGCTCCCGGGAACCCCGTTCCCGGGGGCCGGCGTGAGGAGAGCGGTTGAGATGAGAGCCAGGGTGGGTTTGTGTGTGTGTGGAATGGTTCTAACCTTGTGTGTATGATGTTTGCCTTTCAGGTTTTTCAACTCATTTTAAAATTTAGAATAAAAAAACCCCAGCTGGGGGGATTTTTTTTTTTTCCCCCCGGCTGGGTTTTTTTTCCTCGGTCCCGGCCGCTCTGTGAGGCGACGTTCGTCGCCAAAGTTCGGGTGCGGACCGTGCCGGGACCGGGGTTTTGTCAGGCAGGACGATTTTGGGGCTCCCGGGAACCCCGTTCCCGGGGGCCGGCGTGAGGAGAGCGGTCGAGATGAGAGCCAGGGTGGGTTTGTGTGTGTGTGTGGAATGGTTCTAACCTTGTGTGTATGATGTTTGCCTTTCAGGTTTTTCAACTCATTTTAAAATTTAGAATAAAAAAACCCCAGCTGGGGGGATTTTTTTTTTTTCCCCCCGGCTGGGTTTTTTTTTCCTCGGTCCCGGCCGCTCTGTGAGGCGATGTTCATCGCCAAAGTTCGGGTGCGGACCGTGCCGGGACCGGGGTTTTGTCAGGCAGGACGATTTTGGGGCTCCCGGGAACCCCGTTCCCGGGGGCCGGCGTGAGGAGAGCGGTCGAGATGAGAGCCAGGGTGGGTTTGTGTGTGTGTGGAATGGTTCTAACCTTGTGTGTATGATGTTTGCCTTTCAGGTTTTTCAACTCATTTTAAAATTTAGAATAAAAAAACCCCAGCTGGGGGGATTTTTTTTTTTTCCCCCCGGCTGGGTTTTTTTTTCCTCGGTCCCGGCCGCTCTGTGAGGCGATGTTCATCGCCAAAGTTCGGGTGCGGACCGTGCCGGGACCGGGGTTTTGTCAGGCAGGACGATTTTGGGGCTCCCGGGAACCCCGTTCCCGGGGGCCGGCGTGAGGAGAGCGGTCGAGATGAGAGCCAGGGTGGGTGTAAGCTGAAGGAGGTCTGTGTGGTGGATGAGTGTTATGTTCTCCATGTGCTGCTGTTCTTTTGGGATTCCTGTAACAATAAAGCAAAATGTAGTAAGTTTTCTAGAAGTAGAAAAATTGTTATACTGTATTGCTCTGTATTTGGCTTATATTGCTCTATATTTGGCTTGTATTTCTCTGTATTGCTCTGTATTTGGCTTGTATTTGGCTTGTATTGCCCTGTATTTGGCTTGTATTGCTCTATATTGCTCTGTATTTGGCTTGTATTGCTCTGTATTTGCCCTGTATTTGGCTTGTATTGCTCTATATTGCCCTGTATTTGCCCTGTATTGCCCTGTATTTGGCTTGTATTGCTCTCTATGCAATTTGGACTTTTACCAGAGTGTGTATGGATTGTATTTGTACTTGTGTTTGTATACATTGTTTTTGTATGTTTTGCTGAAGTATAAATAAAAAAAAATCATTCAATAAAGTTGAATAAACCCTAATAAAGATACCTCCCCCCCTCCCCTTGGCTCCTGTCTTTCTTTGGTGTGGTTTTGTGATTTTTTTTTCACTGTATTTCTTGCTTTGCTTTACTTTTCAGTCTATCCTTCACTTTGCTTTTCTCTTTCTACCTTGATTTCTGTCTCTCTGTTTCTCTGTCTCTCTGTTCCACTTTTTCTCCCTCTTTCTAACTCTGTTTCTCTCAAGCTGTATTTCACTATTTCTCCTTAACTATTTCTTTGTTTCTCTTTAACTCTATTTCTCCTTTAACTCTACTTTTCTCTAACTTTATTTCCTTCCTTTTCTCTCTAACTTTATTTTTCTTTCCTTTTTGCTCTAACTTTACTTCTCTTTCTTTTCCTCTCTAACTCTACTTTTCTCTTTGTCTCTAACTTTTTCTCTTTTCTCTCTACTTTTCTCTTTGTCTCTAACTTTTCCTTTTCTAACTCCACTTTTCTTTGTTTCTTTTTCTTTCCTCTCTAACTCTACTTTTCTCTGTGTCTCTAACTTTTTCTCTTTCCTCTCTAACTCTACTTTTCTCTTTGTCTCTAACTTTTTCTCTTTTCTCTCTAACTCTACTTTTCTCTCTTTCTCTAACTTTAACTTTTCTCTTTTCTCTCTAACTCTGCTTTTCTCTTTGTCTCTAACTTCATTTCCCTTTTCCCTCTAACTCTCTACTTTTCTCTTTGTCTCTAAGTTTAACTTAATTTCTCTTGTCTTTTCTCTCTAGCTCTTCTCTTTAAGTTTGTTTTTCCTTTTCTCTCTCTTTTCTTTTCTCTTTATTTTTCTTTTTCCTCTAACTTTATTTCTCTGTCCTTTTATCTCTAACTCTACTTTTCTCTTTTTCTTTAACTTTAACTTTGTTTTTCTTTTCTCTCTAACTTTATTTCTAACTTTATGTTAGAAATAAAGTTTTATTTAGAGCTTAAAAAAAGCAGCAGTAGAAACTTTCAGGCTCCCTGGGAGTAAAAAAAAAAAAAAAAAAAAAAAAAACTTAAATAAAAAATTTTACTCCCCGGGAGCCTGAAAAATTCTACTGCTGCACCAGACTTATTGTTTTTTCTTGTTTTTTATATTATAGTATATAGGGTAATTAGTGCTCCAGATGGGAGTAACTAATTAATTAAATTGATTAGTAATTAATTACCTACTCCCATCTGGAGCACTAATTAAATTAGATAATTAACTAACTAGTTAATTGGATAATTAGTTAATTAGATAATTAAAAATTTTTCTGGGGGCACACGCCCATAAACACCCCTACCTATTATTCAGCTCCACATCCACACCCCCAGTCCCACCCACCACACGACACGATCCCCCCCGGCCCCTCCCAGCACACGCGTCACACCACACCACCCCCAGGAGCCACCGCCCCCCGCGCGCGGCTCCGCCCCCCGGCACCGCCCCCCGCGCGCGGCTCCGCCCCCCCGGCTCCGCCCCCCGCGCGCGTCACGCCGCTCCGCCCCCCGCCCGCCCCCGCGCGCCTGGCTGTCACGCCGGCTTCCGCCCCCGGCGCCGCCCCCCGCGCGCGCCGTCACGCCGGCTTCCCCCCGGCCCCCCGCGCGCGGCGCGTCACGCCGCTGCCGCCCCTACGGCGCCGCCCCCGCGCGCGTCCACGCCCGCTCCGCCCCCGGCGCCGCCCCCGCAGCGCGGCGTCACGCGCTCCGCCCCCCCGGCCGGCCGGCGCGGCGTGACGCGCGCTGCGGCGGTGCGACGCGGCGTCACGCGCGCTCGCCCCGCGCCGCCCCCGCGGCGCGGCGTCAGGGGGCGCCGCCGCGAGCGCGTGAGCCGCCCGGCGACCGCCCCGCGCGGCGTCACGCCGCTCCGCCCCCCGGAGCGGCGCCCCGCGCGCG
>JACSVZ010000036.1:746198-990870 GCA_014706295.1 Lycocorax pyrrhopterus obiensis | reverse complement strand
CGAAAGCGGCCGGTCGCGCCCGGAGCTGACGCACCTCGGAGCGGGGGGAGGGAGGTGGAGAAAAGTCCTGCCGGTCGTTCCCTCCCCCACACGGCCCATTGTCTGCCCCTGAAACGCCGGGCTGCCGGGCTTGCCTTTCCGTGGAAAAGGACCGGCCTTCTCCTCCGGGTGCCCGTGGCCAAAATTGGGATTCTGCCTCCAAAATTCCCTACGCCCTAGCTTTGTAATTACCGAGGAAATTTCCCACGAATGGTAAGCAATGAACGGCAATTTTTCGTCCGTAATCGTTACTGAATTGTGTTTCTGTTGACGTGTTTGAGGCATCCCTTGAGGGGTCGGGGGTTTGGCTGTGTTTTTTATGGCTAATCCTGACGGGCCCGGACCGAACCCGAGCACCCCCGTCGCCGGTCCACCCTGCATTTCGGTGAAATACCGAAATAGTTTATAGATACTCCCTTTGCCTGTTACTCCGTCTTTCCCCGTCCATCCGGGGAGCGGATTTACTCCGTCCTCTGTTCCCGACCGCAGCTCTCCGGCCCAAATGCCGGTTCTCACAGACACAAACCGAGCAGAAAACAGCTACAAGTATTTGCTAATAAGGTAAAATTCTTCTTACATCTGGCTGTAGGGTTAAAATAGATACTTGCATTGATGGTCCTCGAGGGAAAGCTTTTCAGAGGAGAAAATATCCATTTTGGTAGCTGTAAGGGACGGTCCGAAGACCCTTCCCCGAGGACCCTTCATCTGCTTCACGATCATCTGCCGAAAGCGAGACGCTGAGCCTGGGCCTGGCCGAGGTGGAAAGCTAGCCAAATACAGCTGTGTTGGTCCTGCTGCCATCACAATAGGAACAGCACGGGACATGTTGGAGCCGGTGTACGTGCCTGAGTACAGTGGGCAAGGAGACGTGCCGACCCTGCTGTTACCAGACCAAGGACAATGCGAGACACGCTGTCTGCTACCTGTTCTGTGCCGTTAACCCGAAACAATGGGACTTGCTCCCCCGCTTCTCGGCTAGCTGCCCCTCGCTTCGAAAAGGCTTGCCTCACCTGTTGGCCGGCTGCCACTCGCTTCCAAAAAGACTATTAAAGGACTCCCTGAGAAGACCCCAGTTGGGATCCCCCCACGGAAGACGACGGACCAAGAGGACTCCGTCTGGCCGTTGGTAGCTATAACCCCCCTTTCTCTCCCTCTATCCTTTGTTTCCTTACATCTCTCTCCCTCTCTATCGCAATTACACCGCGTTGGTACGCAATAAAATACACTGTGATGATTGAAATTTACACTTCTCCCCGTTGGTGTTTCTTTTGCACTCTGAGATCCTGGTAACGAACCATCACGACCCCCGCTCGTCTCGAGCGGATCGTGACATTAATTGGCGTAGTCGGCAGGATTCTTATTGAGACAGAAGGGGTAGCGGGGCTCTGTGCAATCTGTAACAGGGGAAGGACGTTTCACTCCAGCCGCACCTAGCCCGACACCCGAAAGGGTGAGCGGTGTCTAGAAAGCAAGGGGGGTGACTCGAATTTCCCGCAAATTGTACATTCCCAAAAGAATGCACCCCACACTCAATTGAGGGCTCTGTCTTCAGAAATCCACAAAAGTATCTCTCAGTGCAAAAGGGGGAGTGTTTGTGTTTTTATTAAAGAAGGTGTGTAGGAGTTTTTGGTCTGCTTGGTGTAGCGAAGAGGCAACTATTAGAAACTAAAAGTGTACCTCCCAGGCAGATTTTGGCCTCTTCACCCACTCAGGGAAGCGAAGGGAAACACGGCTAAGGACAGCGTGGGTCGTGCAACTAAGTTATTACCTCCCTGTAGTGGTTTTTTGTCCCTTCACAAAATGAGTGAAAACCTCACTGCAAAGAACAAATCTGTGCTTTATGCTCTATTAGCAAAACACAGTGCCAGACCCTCTCCTGGAGGGGAAGAATGGGCACAAAACAACTGGTTCAATTTAGAGAGTGTAACTGATAGAATATGCTCTTTGCAACATGAAGCAAGATTTAGACCTGGCCGCAGCAAATCCATAACCTGCTCCGTCTTAGGAGCCTGTCTTGCGGCTGCTACAGATCATCGCCGTAAGCGGTGTACTGAAGAAAAAGCAATAATAGATTCCCTTCAAAAGCTAGTAGAAATTCTACAAAAACAATTAGATAAAAAAACAAATGAATTAGATGAAAAAACAAATGAAATTAATTTGCTGCAAGCTGCCTTGAGAGATGAATATCTTAAGAACTCAAGGAATGCTGATCCAGCAAGAGAAACGGAGGAAAAAAAAAACCCTCCACATTAACCAAATTTACCCCCAGAAAGATTTAATCCTGGCAAAAAACTGTGCAGAAAATTGTTGTCCTCACATAAGACCCTTAACTAAAACTGAATACTTTTATGCTAATGATGAGGACTCTGAACCACATATTACCACTAAACAAACTCCATTTACTGCTACTGAATTGGCCAAATTGAAAAAAGAGTATGGACAGCTCCCCCATGAATCTGAAACGGAATATGTTTTCCGAGTGTCCCTTACTGGGGGAGACCAAATTCAGCTAACTGAGCAAGAAGCCAGTGGATACTGGGGACATGGAGTGTTCTTAACAACCGGTGACAAATGTTCTGCATGGTCCCTAACTCAGCGTGCTGCTTATTGGGCTGGGGGACTCAACCCTCTAGAAAGGGGAGACCCCTTAGCTATAGTCACTGCTCCTGACCAGCTCTTAGAGAGCGTCCACAAAGCTGCTTGCTTGCAAATGATACATGAAAGAAAATTAATTCCTAACTGTGAGTCTCCAATACAATTACCTGTAAAACCAGAAATGATGACCCCTTTAATTCGGGGACTCCCAGAATCTCTCAAACCTACAGCAATTGTTCTTCAAAAAACTATAGCAGCTATAAGTCCAGTAGATAGGCTGGACAGATTCCTTGGAAACCCCAGCGACCGAACTGGATCTACTGATCCCGGGTTTAAAGCGGTTTCTAACCGGCATTGCCCGAGACCCACCCTACCGAATCCACCCGTTGAACCTAGTGCACCCCTCCTCCCTCAGAACCTGGGCAGTGAGCCGAACCAACTTCTCCCTCAACATTCGAGCAATGAACCAAAACAATTTCTTCCCCAGAATCCGGGCAGTGAGCCAAACCAACTTCTCCCTCAGAATTCAGGCAAGGTAGCTGAATTAACAACATCGATTCAAGAAAAGGCTCACCCAATCATGACATGCATCCCACCTGATACCCTAACCTCTTTAGATCAAGTTAAAATACCTGAATCCAGGAAAGATCCCCAACATGCTTTAGGATTGTTAGTGTTTTGGAGAAAACACATCCCAGATTTTTCCATGGTTGCCAGACCTCTTTATAACTTGATGAGAAAAGGGGTAAAATGGGAATGGACTGCTTCTCAGGAGAAAGCATTGCAATTGTTGATTTTTGAAGCAACAGCTCACCAAGCCCTAGGCCCTATTCACCCTACAGATCCTTTCCAGGTGGAATGGGGATTTGCTTTCTCAGGGTTGTCAGTACACATATGGCAGCGGGGTCCTGAGGGTC
Source organism: Lycocorax pyrrhopterus obiensis (assembly GCA_014706295.1). Taxonomy (NCBI): domain Eukaryota; kingdom Metazoa; phylum Chordata; class Aves; order Passeriformes; family Paradisaeidae; genus Lycocorax; species Lycocorax pyrrhopterus. The sequence goes on along the minus strand of JACSVZ010000036.1, from coordinate 987,319 downwards.
CTACAAGGCCTGTTGATTTTTGTTCCCGTGGCTTCAAAGATGCTGAAAAAAGATACACTACCTGGGAAAAGGGATTGTTTGTGATTAGCTCAGCTCTCATAGAAGTGGAGAAGATTGCACTACAACAACCAATTGTTTTGAGAGGCCCTTTTAAAGTTGTTGAAACAGTTTCTGCTGAGACTCCCCCACCTGACGGGGTGGCCCAGAGGGCCTCAGTAAGAAAGTGGTATGCTCAAACTGAACATTATTGTAATGTTTTCTCAATCACTGAAGGTGCTGTGAAAAATCTGGCAGCACAAAGAACCGAAGGCTTGGGTAGCAGCCAAGACAAACCTGCCTCAGTCATTAAAGTAGCTGTTTGGAGTGTTTTCCAACGTGAGACACAGAATGCTTCTCTTGTTTTTATCTACACCTATTCCTATGCTGTGTTTACTAGATATGCATGGGTAGCCTTTGATGCCCTTGGGAGAGAGCATCGGACACATACACGCTGGACAATTCCATCATTTTAATCTTCTGCCTCTTGGCGGCAGGCTCTGTTGTGTTTGCTTTTCACAGAAGAACTCCGAGGGACATGAAGACCACTTGAACCATGATGAAACTAGTGATACTTTTTGGCATCCTACCACAGCACCATGGCCAAAACCCAGCTGAGTGGCCGTGGTCTGACCGTAGTCACATACCAGAGTATAAGTACTCCCCTTGTGTTGAATGACAAGAATAATGTTTTCCCTCCCTTTATAGTAACAACAAGTAATGATGTTACAATATGATGCAGATTAATTGCTGAATCTTTTACCGAATCTATACACAGCTATAGCATTAGACCTGACGGCCGTGTTTTGTTTTGTGTAATTCAAATCAAGATTATTGGTTAAATTTAACTGCTGTACAATTTTCTCATAAAGTTATGTGTGGTAAAAGCAATACAAAATACTGGGGGGAACTCGAAATTGATGTAGTGACAGCTACTACCCAACCACCGGTTATGCTAAGCCCAAGAATTTTTAAAATCAGACCATATATAATCAGGAAAACAGGCCAACAACAAATATTGTCTAATCTGGTATGGTCTCTCAAACAAGTCAAATTACTGATGCAAAACAATGTCTCAGAAATTCAGCCAGCTTGTTCACCTTTTCTGCAAACTTCTTTTGAAGGGTGGACAACCTGGCTATGGAAGCGAAACTCTTTCATAAAACGAATCTCAAGAGACATGACCGGTGTTGTGGGAGCAGGATTGGGAGTTTTGAATAGCATTGATTCAGAAGTGCTGATGAACAAATTGGCTGCCACAACTAGAGATTTGACTAAACTACACCAACCACTGCAATCGTCGTTGTCGGCTCTGGGGGCCCAACAGTGGTTGTTGTCAAACATATTACCTAATTGGGAAAAGGTAAACGTAAATGATCACAAATTAATAATTGATGCACTCGGTGTTACACAAAACAACGTCTCTTTGGCACTCAGCTGCATCCAAGCTCAATTGTGGATGCAGTCAGTTGCTGCTTCAATCATAAGAGAAGGAGAAGAAGGCACTTTTCCCACCGAAATTCGGAAAATAATTTGGGACAGTGCCACTGACTTCGAAAGAGAGTTTACCTATAGCCCCACTTCAAACACAGTTACAGCCTTTGTACTAACCATACGTAATGCTTCAGTGCATTCAATATTCCCTGTCATTGCACTAGGACTGAACCATGATGGAGCTATTCTCTATCCTTTCGAGCATAGAGAATGGGCCCGTCAAGTTAATGAAAAATGGCAAACTGTTAATTTAGAAGCTTGTATTGCCCGAGAACAAGGATTCATTTGTGAAAGTAATGCAATTAGAGCCCAAGATATTTGTTTAGACACCGATCAAAACATTTGTCATTTTGAAATTCATCCTAACGAAAAACCTGAAACAGTGCTTGTATACATAGGTAGTGGTTGTGCATGCTTAAGAACTGCTTGTGATAGAATATTTGTAGACCAATTGACACTTAATACTAAAAATCACTCGAACTTTTGTGTGTGTAATTTTACTAAGATTGTAGGATGTGATTTTTCTTATTTGGCTCCAGTTACTTCTCATTATCTTTTGCAATCCAATTACACATTAATTCACCAACTTTTGCCTACTCCCATTGGAATGAATCTTACTTTAGTAAGGCAATTGTTGCTTCATCAGGATTTGATTGCAATTTTAGGAAAAATCAAGAAAAACAGACAAAACACTCTGATAACTGTTCACCACGATGTAAAAGAAATACATCGTGTTTTAGAAAGGGTAAAGAAAGATGCCGAACACAGCTGGTGGGATACCCTTTTTGGGTGGTCACCGACTGCTACAGGTGTCCTGAACAAGTTGTGTCATCCTATCGTTGTTCTCTTGATTTTAATTTTGTACATCTTGACTTGGAGAATGACGAAACGAATAACACGATTGGCATCTGTAATGAATGTGTACAACTTAGTTGATGTTCCATTTGCTATAGACATTCCTAAAGTTATTGATACGAAACGTAGAGATGTATTGAAGCAAGAAACTGATTGTGTGCCTTAATCAAATTGATTGTGTGCTTTAATCAAACTGATTGTGTGCCTTAATCAAACCAACTGTGTAACCAAAATAATTAATTTTCTTTTGCACCCTTTTCTTTTTTTTTCTCTTTCCTTCCTTTTCTCCCCTTCCTTATTTTCCGGGTTCTGCTACCAATGCCGGCGAGTCCCGAAGACTTCAACAGAAGAAGCCGAGTGTTCCTGACGACGATCGTGAATCAAGGGGTGGTGTAAGGGACGGTCCGAAGACCCTTCCCCGAGGACCCTTCATCTGCTTCACGATCATCTGCCGAAAGCGAGACGCTGAGCCTGGGCCTGGCCGAGGTGGAAAGCTAGCCAAATACAGCTGTGTTGGTCCTGCTGCCATCACAATAGGAACAGCACGGGACATGTTGGAGCCGGTGTACGTGCCTGAGTACAGTGGGCAAGGAGACGTGCCGACCCTGCTGTTACCAGACCAAGGACAATGCGAGACACGCTGTCTGCTACCTGTTCTGTGCCGTTAACCCGAAACAATGGGACTTGCTCCCCCGCTTCTCGGCTAGCTGCCCCTCGCTTCGAAAAGGCTTGCCTCACCTGTTGGCCGGCTGCCACTCGCTTCCAAAAAGACTATTAAAGGACTCCCTGAGAAGACCCCAGTTGGGATCCCCCCACGGAAGACGACGGACCAAGAGGACTCCGTCTGGCCGTTGGTAGCTATAACCCCCCTTTCTCTCCCTCTATCCTTTGTTTCCTTACATCTCTCTCCCTCTCTATCGCAATTACACCGCGTTGGTACGCAATAAAATACACTGTGATGATTGAAATTTACACTTCTCCCCGTTGGTGTTTCTTTTGCACTCTGAGATCCTGGTAACGAACCATCACGACCCCTGCTCGTCTCGAGCGGATCGTGACAGTAGCACGGATCGCATTGTAACAATAACGGATTCTTTTGGGTCTGGGACTCCTGCCCGTATAATACACCTGAACATCGGTATTTTGGAATTCAGTATGTTGAAACTGGGACATTTTGATATTTTGGAACTTTGTATTCTGGTATTTTGAAACGGTGCTGCTTTGGTATTTTGGAATCCATCCCTGATCCATCAGCATCCTTCTCCCAGCCTGGGTGGGTTTCCAAGATCTTGGGAGAAGAGTTTGGGAATGGAAAAGGATCTCGGGCACAGGGTGGGATTGTTGGGGTGTTCTGGGCAGGGTGGGAGTTGGACTCGATGCCCCTTGTGGAGGCAGCTCGGGATATTCTGTGATTTTGTGACGGTTCTTTCCCATGGGAAGGGAAGTTTTCCGCCCCCCCCCCCCCCCCCCCCCCATCTCGGGCGCAGCTCCGAGGTGGCCCCCGAGAGGTCAAGCCCAGCCGGGCCCATCTGTCCTGGCAGCTTCCCTCCAGGAGCAACCCTTGCATTATGGGATTTTGGAGGTGCGATCCAAATTTTGGCCGATTTTGGCTCGTGGACGACGCGTCCCATTTGCCATTCCGAAAAAGTCACGTTTGCGTTTTCCGACCCCACAGCTCCGTATCCGCTCTTCTTTCCATCCCAAAATGCCAGGTATCATACGGCAGGTACGGAGCTTTACTTTGAAACAATTGTTTTAATGTAACTTAATGTTATTTCTCTGTAGATACAAAAGTGAGAAACTTTATAGGATTTGGTATTTTGTACACATACCCCCACCACCCTCCCTGCGACTTCCCACGCATTTTGGAACTGTAACACCCCTTTTTCGAGGAGGAAAAAACCCTTTTTTCACCCTCAACCTCCCCCTTTCCTTTTCTCATTTATTTTCCCTCTTTTGTTTTTCTCTTTGTTCTTTTAAGGAAAAAAAGAACCCCAGTCCCTCGACCCGCACCCCCCAGTCCCCCAGTGACCACACGAAGCCAAAAATTCCTCTGTGACCATTTAATTTTGGGTTGCCCCTGCCGTGCTATGGGGAGGGTCCTCGCTGCCCTCCCGGGGCTTTTCGGGGTCGTTTTGAGCCTTGGCCTTCTCCCCCAGGCTCTTCTTGGGGTCACTTTGAGCTTTTTCCTTGTCCCCCAGGCTCTTTTTGGGATCCCTTTGAGCCTTGGCCTTGTCCCCCAGGCTCTTTTTGGGGTTCCCTCTGTCCTTGTTTTCGTCGCCCTGGTGATTTTGGGCGTCCCTCCCATCCCTGTCCTCCCCCTTGGCGTCGATGGCCGCGTGTTCCCTCTGCACCAGCTCCTCGAGCTCCTCCTGAGGGGAGGACACCGGGGTTCAGGGGCGTCCCATAAGGGTTTGAGGGGCAGGGGGACCCCCAAAGGTTGCGGGGGGAGGGAGGTGTCGGGGGGGTACCTTCCAGCCCAACAGTTCAGCAAGAGCCAGGCACCCGCTGTCGCAGTCCCCCAGCCAGGCCACGTCCCTGCGCAGGCACAGGGATCTCAAAGTCACCTTTGTGGGGCCCTAAAAAACTCGGGGGCCCTAGAACCACCTTGGAGATCCCCAAACCACCCTGTGGGTACCCAAAACCACCTGGAGTGGCCCCAAAACTACCTTGGGCTGTCCCAAATCTAGATGGGGATCCTCCAAACCACCTCCAGGGCTCCCCAAAACCACTTTGAGGGTTTCCAAAACCACGTGGGGGTCCCTAAAACCACTGGGGGGGGGGTCAGAGTCCCCCGACCCCCCATACCTGTAGGCCTTGTCTGAGTCAAAGTCCATCCCGCCAAAGCCCATCAGGGACATCAGGGGGTCACTCTGGGGGGGACAAAGGGGGTAACAAGGAGGGGGCAGCTGCTCCGAGGCCCCCCCCCCAGTGCCTCCCAACCTGTTCCCCCATCTCACCTGCCCTGTCTTCTCCTTGTTGATCAGGAGTCTTGGGGTGTTGGTGGGGACCCTGTGTGATGGGACAGTCACGAGGGGGTCCCAGGGGTCTGTGGGGGTCCACGAGGGGTCCTGGGGGGGGGGGGGTCTCACCTACTGATGAGGGAGGCGAAGGGCTGCACCTGCAGCGAGGTGCCCATGATGAGCAGCAGGTCGACTTTTTCAAAGTCCTATTGAGGGAGGGGAGGTCACTGGAGGGGGGTGCCCGGGTCCCCTCAGCCTCCCCCCTCCCCCCCATTCAGGCTGGGGGCAGAGGTGCGTGTTCAGGACCCTCCAAACCCCACTCACCGACTCCAGTAGGGCGAAGAAGCGCGAGGGGAGGTTCTCCCCAAAAAACACGATGTCTGGGGGGGTGGGAGGTGAGTGAGGGGGTGGGGGATGACACCCCCCCGCCAAACTCCCGCTGAGCCCCCTTTCCATCCCCTGCAACTCACCAGGTTTCACCAGCCCCTGGCACTTCTCACATTTAGGAACCAGGGAGGAGAAAATCCGCTCTGAAAAGGAGAGGGAGCGGGGACCTCAGTGAGGAAAGGGGGCACGCAGACGTTTGTGGGGGACCACAGGGATTTGAGGGGGCACAGGAACATTTGGGGGATCACAGGGACATTTGAGGGGGCACAAGGACAGCGGGGGGGGATCACAGGGACATTTCGGGGGCGCTGGAGGAGAACAACCTGCTGTTACCACCCTGTAGCAGCACAGGCTGGAACACCCCCGCAGCCACTCGAGGGGGTCCCCAGAGCCCCCCCTACCCCTCATCCAGGCCAGGCCGTAGCGCTGGCGGCACGAGGGCCGCAGGCAGTGGGACGTGAAGAAGGTGCCGTGAGCCTCCACCAGCAGCTCCGGGTCCAGCCCCGCCACCCTCTCCAGAGTGTCGATGTTCTGGGGGGGGGCATGGGGGGGGTCAGGAGGTCCCCAAAATCCCCGTGAGCCCCAAACCAGCTGAGGAGGGGGGGGGGTCGGGTCCCACCTGGGTGTAGCAGCGCAGCAAGAGCCCTTTGTCCTGCAGCAGCCGCATGAAGTAGTGACACACCGTGGGCTGGGGGGAGAATTTGGGGGTTATCTGGGGTCTCTTAGGCCCCCTCCCCGAGTTGGGGGGGGCTTGGAAGTAGGTTCGGGGGGGGGGTTTTTACCTTGAACTGCCCTGGGTAGAGCTCACGGGCGAGGGCGAAAAAGGGCTCTGGGTGTTTCTGGGGGGGGCACAGGGAGGTCGGGGGGGCTCGGAACACCCACAGAAACTCACGACCTCCCTAACATTTGGGGAGGAAAGGAGGGAGTACCTTGAAGAAACCGATCTCAAAGATGGCCTCGGGGTAGGGGAGGTCGTAGCTCTGCAGGTTGGAGTAGAGCCCGGTGCCGGGGGAGCGGAAATCCGGATCCCGGCGGCTGGGGGGGTTGGGGGGGTCAGGACCCAGGCCGGGCGTCCCCGAGCCCCCCCCAGGACCCCCACAAAGAGCACTCACAGGTGGAGATGCCAGCGCCCACCATGCACACGACGTTCTTACCTGGGGGGGGGAAACAGGGGTGAACCCCAAATCTGCCCTCGAAAACCCCAAAACTGCCCCTTCCCCCGCGCACTGTGAAGCCCCAAATGCACCCCGTTCCCGCTGCGCCCCCCCTTCCCCCGTTCCCGTTGTCCCGCCGTTCCCGGTGTCCCCGTGTCCCCTCCGTTCCCGTCGTCCCCCCTCCATGCCTGATCTTCCCGCTGCCCCCTCCCCGTTCTTGGTGCGTCCCCATTCCCGTCCCCATTCCCGGTACTCCTGGTGTCCCTACAGCGGTCACTCTTCAGGAAGCGGCTCACGCCCTGCAGGCTCAGCTCGTCCAGCACCGGCTCCGGTTTGTCCCCGCCGAGCCCCAAGGTCCGGGACAGGAGCGTCCGCAGCAGCTCCACTGCGGAGACATCGAGCTGTCCGCAAACGCTCACCAAAGTGTCCCCGACGTCCCAAACTTCCAGAAAATGTCCCCAAAGGCTCCCCAAAGGTTCTCCAAAGGTCCCCGAAAGTCCCAAAGACCCCAGAAATGTCCCCAAAAATGACTTAAGTAACCCCAAAGGCCCCATTCCCCCCACCCTGTCCCAGAAATATCCCCAAATGTCCTATAAGAGCCCCACAGGCCCAGTAAGGGTTTCCAAAGGGTTCCCAAAAGCCCCCGAAATATCTCCAAAGGCCCCATAAGTGTCCCCAAAAGTGTTCCCAAGGGGTCCCCAAAGCGTCCCCATAGGCCCAGCCCGGGGCCCCCTGCAGTCGCGGGACCCCGGCGCTCCCAGACCTACTGTCAGCGTCGGCCGAAGCGCCCGGCTCGGGGTCCGAGACCTGCGGGGAGGAGTGCGAGGGGTCACCGGGGCGTCAGGGGCGGTCATCGAGGTGGGGACCGGGGGGGATACCGGGGGAGTTACCGGAGACTCAGCGTCCTGCTCCGCCTCCTCCTCGTGGGCACCGGGAACTGCGGAGACAATGGGGGGGTCGCCGACGGGGGCGGACGGAGAGGGAGCCCCGCCCCCCCGGGCCCGTCCCGGCCCCGCCGCCCCCGGTACTGTCCGAGTCCGCCATGGGCGCGGCCTGCCCGCGTCCGCCACACCTCCCGGCGTGTCCCGGTTGGCGGAGGAAGCAGGCGTGGCCAGACGGAGGTCGCTGATTAGCTGAGACACCCGGAAGCGCGGGCGCGGACTACGGGTCCCGGCAGGCGCCGGCGCGGGGATTCCCCGGTCCGCGATGGCGGCCGCGGCCTGAGGCGGCCCCGGCGATGGCGGCCGCGGCCCCCGCGGCCCCGGCGGCCCCCGGCGAGGCAAAGCGGCCCGAGGGCGACGAGTGGTGCGACAGCGGGCTGGGGTCGCTGGGCGAGGGGCTGCTGGGGCCGCCGCTGCCCGCCAGCCCCGGAGCGGAGTCCGCCGAGCCCCTCGCCGACCCCGCGGCCTGGCTGCGGCACGTCCTGAGCTTCGTCACTGAGGACGGCGACACGTGAGGGCGGGGAGGGACGAGGGACCCCCCCCCCCCCGGGTCCGGGCGGGACCCCCACGCACACCCTGGGGTTGGGGGGTCCCGGTCCTGCCTCCTCCCGGGGTTCCGGTGCGGCCCCCCGGGACAGCCTGACGCCCGCGGGGGTCTCTCAGTAACCCTGTAGGATCCTCAATAACCCCCACCCCAATAGCCCAGCATCCCTATCCCCGTCTCCCCCACCCCTCCCACTTTTTTAGCGACTCCCCGGTGGGTCTGCGGATGTCAGAACACCCCCCCCCCAAGCCCGTGCCCACCCCCCAGGGCCCTGCACCTGGCCGTGATCCACGAGCACGAGGAGTTCCTTGAGTCTATCCTGCGGCACACCGAGCACTCGCCCTACCTGGACCTGCAGAACGACCTGGGCCAGGTGCGGGAAGGGGGAAATTTGGGGGTCCCGGAAGGGCCGGGGATCCTGGGACCACCCACAAGTCTCCACAGAGTCGGATGGGGGTGGGGAGGGAGCTGGAGGGGGAAATTTGGGGTTTTGGGGTCACAGTGGGGCGCAGCTGCGGGGGGAATTTTGGGTAGGGTTTGACCCCCCAATTGTGATCCACCCCGCACCCCTCAGAGCACCCTGCACATCGCGCTGGGGCTGAGGCCTTGGGATGATATTTTGGGGTGGTTTTGGGGTAGTTTAACCCCGGTTTCACCCCCTCAGAGCGCGCTGCACATCGCCGTTGTGCTGGGGCTGGCCGGGGCCGTGCGGCGGCTGCGGGCGGCGGGCGCGGGCGTGGCCGTGCGGGAGCGGGGCGGTCACACCCCGCTGCATCTCGCCTGTCGCGAGGGCCACCCCGCCTGCGCCCGCGCCCTGCTGGGGGGGCCCCCCGATCCCCGGGACCCCCCCCCCGGGATCCCCGGAAGGAGGAGGAGGAGCGGCGGGCACAGCTGGAGAGCGTCAACTACGACGGTGGGGGGGCAGGGGGGACACGGTTTTGGGGGGGGACAGTTTTGGGGGATGGTGGTTTTGGGGGCACTGTGGTTTTGAGAGGGTCACAGTTTTTCGGGGGGGGGACGTGATTTTGGGAATGGGGACACAGTTTTGGGGTGGACAGTTCAGGGGTGTCACGCAAGCTTGGGATTGACGCGTTTTGGGGGGGCACATGGTTGGGGGGGTCCACCTGCTCAGGCAGAGCTTTGGGCCCCCCCCCCGGGCCCCCATTTCCTCCCCCCTCCCCACAGGTTACACCCCCCTGCACGTGGCTGTCCTGCGCCGGGACCTGGAGCTGGTGCAGCTCCTGCTCCGTGCTGGCGCCGACCCCGACCGGCCGGTGGGTGCCCCCAAAATCCCCCCCCAAAAAAACCAAAAACGGGACTGGGGGGGGTCCTGGCCGCCTCCTGACCCCGCCGTGCTCCCCAGGAGCCGAGCTGTGGCCGCAGCCCCCTGCACTTGGCCGTGGAGGCCCAGAGCCCCGAGGTGGCTGAGTGTCTCCTGCAGGGGGGGGGGCGCAGCCGGATCCCCGCACGTTCTCGGGGTTCACCCCCCTGTACAGCGCCCGGCGCCGCCCCGACCCCCGCCTGCCCCCCCCTCCTGCGCCGCTTCGGGGCCCGCGACCCCCCCCCCGGCGACAGCAGCGACAGCAGCGACAGCGAGTGCGGGGCCGAGGACAGCGAGGTCAGTCAGTGACCCCAACCCTAGCCCAGGATGACCGGGGGGCTTCTGGAAGGGCTCCCAAACCCTTCCAAGCTCCCCTCCAAACCTTTCCTGCTCCCTCAAACCATTTCAGTCCCCCTACACTTTTCCAGCCCCCCCAAACGTCTTTCCTTCCCCAGGATGAGTACGACGACATCGTCATCAACAGCAGGCGCTGCCCGGCCTGAGGGGCCCCCCGGGACCCTCCCCAGAACCCCCCTGGATGGACTCAGGGGTCCCCCTGTCACCCCCCAGCCAGGGGGACCCCCTGAAGATGTGCCCCCACCCCCCAAAATCCTGGGGGAGCCCCAAGGGCTGCGGGGGGCGGTGGGAAATAAAGCGGAGGCTGCGCTCAGAGCCTGTGACAATGGGCGGGACACGTGGGGGGACATTTATGGGGGGGGGGAACGCCTCTGTGAGTGCAGGGGACCCGTGTGACAATGGGGGGGGACACCTTTGTGTGCCCATAGAGCAAAGGACACGCCTGTGACAAGAGGGGGCATTTCCAGGTTTTATTCCCGGGATTTGTCACCTCGGGGAGACCTGCGGGACACACAGGACGGGGTTGTCACGTGTCCCGCGTGTCCCCTGCTGTGCGTGTCCTGTGCCTCACGTGTCCAGTGTCCTGCGTGTCGCATGTCCATCCCACGTTGTCCCAGCACCGTCCGTGCCCTGCTCCAGCTCCGCCTCCTCCACGGGGACCCCTCCCCACCTCAGGGTACCCCCCCCCCATTTCAGGGGGGCCCCCCCCCCGGCTGGTTGGGGCCGATGTAGCGCAGGAGGGGGGCGGGGGGCTGGGCCAGCACCTCCTGCCCCACCAGCGGCTGCAGCACGGGGGGCACCCGGACACGGCCGTCCTGGGGGGGTGATGTGCGGCAGGGTGAGCTCCTCCTGCACCCCCAAACCCCCTGGGACCCCCCCCCAAAACACCTACCGGGAGCTGGTTGCACTCGAGGAGCGCGATGAGCATCCGGGACACGGCGCAGGCGGTGCCGTTCACCTGGGGGGGGGGGGTGAGGGGGGGACACGGCGTCAGGGGAGCTCAGGGACCCCTCCCCGCGGTTTTGGGGGTCTCTCGGGGGTTTTGGGGGGGGGTCACTCACCGTGTGGGCGTGGCGCAGCCGGCCCCCCTCCCCGCTGTACATGATGTTCAGCCGCCGGCTCTGGTAATCGGTGCAGTTAGAAGCACTGGAAATCTGGGAGTTGGGGACAGAGAGGGGTCAGGAGGTTTTGGCCACCCCCCTCCCCCACTCCAGAGACCCCCCCCAAAATGGGGGTCCTGATCCGGCAGCAAGGGCAGGGATAAAGGGAGGGCCGTGAACGGGGTGAGGGAGGCGTCACCCTGGGCACCTCTGAATTTTTGGGGTTTTCCCAGAATTATCTGCATCCTCCCCTTATTATTGGGGCTCTCCCTGAACTACTGGGGTCCCAGACCCCCCACTCACCTCCCCAAATTTGTCCCGTCCCGGCATCCAGGCCTCGATGTCGAACTTGCGGTAGGCGGGGAGCCCCAACTCCTCCGTGGGCATGTCCAGGACGCTGGGGGGTCCGGGGGGGTAGTTACGAGAGCTTTTGGGGTCCCACGGATTGGGGGGACCCCCCCCCAAATCCCTCTCACCGGTAATGGAGCCCCAGCTCCGAGAAAATCTCCTTCTGGAGCCCCAGGAACTCGTCCAGCAGCTCCTCGCTCTCCGTCCCGCGCTCGGCCGCTGTCACCCCAAACATCTCCACCTTTTGGGGGCGGAGCGCACGGGATGACCCCCCCCGCCTCTTCCTCCCCAGGGCTCTCCCAGTGCTCCCAGTACCTTGGTGAACTGGTGGACGCGGTAGAGCCCCCAGGGCTCCCGGCCAGTGTCGGTCTCGGCACGGTAGCAGGTGCTGGAACACACGACCCTGGTGGGGGACTCGGCTCAGGGCGGGGCCCCAAAATACCCCAGACCCCCCAGGGCATCAGAGTGGGATCCCCAGAAGGAGAGGGCATCTCTGGGGAGGGGGGGGGACACAACCCCCCTCTACCTGACAGGCAGGTCCTGCAGCTGCACCGCGTGGTCCATGAAATACCCTGGATGGGGGAGCACAGGGTGACCCCCAAAGTTGTCTGCCACCCCCCCCTTCTCCACTTTTTCCCGGTTCTCCTCCCTTTCTCCCAATTTTTTTCTCCATTTCCCCCCTGGTTTCCCCCCCTTTTTTCCCTATTTTCTCTTTCTTCTCCTGGTTTTTCCCCCATTTTTTCCCCTGTATTTTCCTCTTTGTTTTCTTAGCTTCTTCCCCCATTTCTTCCCCATTTTTCTCCCTATTGTTGCCTTTTTCCCCCCGTTTTCCCCCCTGTTTTTTACCATTTTCCTCACGTTCTCCCCCGGTTTTTCTGATCTCACCCCATTTTCTCCCGTTTCCCACCTGCAATTCCCACCTCCGAGGTTCCGGCCAGGCACAGATCCTCGAAGCGCGCGGGGTCGATGGTGTAAACTGGGGAGGGGCTGGCGCTGGGCTGGACCCCACAGCCCTCCTGGAGGGCACAGGGGGTCACCCGTGGTCACAGAGGTGTCGGGGGTCTTAAGGGGCTCGGGGGTCACTCACAAAAACGGCTCCGCGCAGCAGGTCCGGCACCGTCATGGGCAGGAAACCCTGGGAAAAAGGGAGATCAGGAGACCCCAACACCCCTGGATGCCCCGAGACTCCCCCAGACCCTCCGTGGATCCCCACAGATGATCCCAGACCCTCTCTGGAACGCCCCAGACCCTCCCTGGATCCCCCCCATACCCTCACTGCACCCCCCCCCACCTTGCTGAGCAGCTTCCGCAGGGTGAAGGTGACGAGGGCGTGCTGGAGCAGGGCTCCAGCCCCGCACAGGTAATAGGAGCGATGGCCCGACACGTGAGACAGGCGCCTGCAGGGGTGTGACACCTGTGTGACATTTGTGCGACACGTGGGGACACCCCCCACCCCACACAGGTAACGAAGCAATGGCCTGACACGTGTGACAGGTGTGACAGGGGTCACAGGAGTGTGACAGAAGTGTCCCCCCTCCAGGTGTCGCTCACTTTTGCCGGATGATGTCCAGCCCCTCCCCCAGCTCCAGGTGTCCCTTTGGCTTGAAATCAAACACTGGGGAGGGAGAACCTTCGTCACTTTTGTCACGTTTGTCACCCCAGACCTTCCACCCCCCCCCCAAAATCCTTCCTCACCCCACCCCAAATTCTCTGTCACCCCCAGACCCTTCTCCTCCTCCTCCCCCCACCTCGCACCCAAAAACCCCCCAGGATCCCCCAAAACAGTTCCCCCCCTCTTACCTGGTTTCTCACCAGCCACCTCAACCAGCCGGGCCTGACTCTGGTCCCCAACGGGCTGGGAGGACACAAGGGGGAGATTTTTTACACTAAATCACCTCAGGCCAGAGCGGATGTCGGGGTGGGTTTTGGGGAATTTTAGAGAGGTTTTTGGGGTCTCACCACAGCGGGGTGGGTTCTATTGGGCAACTGCAGGGCCCCCAGGTAAAATCTCTGCTCCAGGTCAGATTCCTCGGCCTCGAGCGCCCGGAGCTGCCCCCGGAGGCTCCGGCCCCGCTCCCGCAGCGCTGCCAATTCTGGGAGCTGCCGGACGGCCGCCGTGAGGGGATGGGGGATCCAGGAACCCCCCCCGAGCCCCCCCAAAATTCAGTTCCTACCGTCTTGGCTGCCGCCTTGCCATGGGAGGCCTGGGGGGGGAAAAGGGGTCAGGGGATCCTGGGGGGTTTGGGTGAAGAGAGGAGGTTGGGGGGGGGCAGGGGGGTGGGGATCTTGGGAGTGGTTTATGGGGAAAGGGAGGGGGATCCTGGGGAGTTCCAGGGGTAACTGAGTGGGGGCCAGAGGGACTCAGGGGGGACTTTGGGGGTCCTGGGGGGAACCGAGAGTTCTGGGAGGTCCAAGGGGGTATTTATGATTCCGGGGGGGATCCCGGGGGAAACTGAGGGTTCCAAGGGGAACCGAGGGATCCGGGGGTCTCACCATGATCTCGCGGACCCGCTGGGCCACGTGCCCCTTCTGAGTCTCCAGCCGGGCGATGCCGTCCCGGACCTGCCCCAGCCGCGACCACGTCCGCACCTGAGGGCGTGGCCAGGGCGCGGCTCAGGTGGGCGGTGCGGCCACACCCAAACGCAGGGGTCCGTAGCCCCCACCCATTTCGCTTTAGCCACGCCCCTCTTCCATTAGGCCACGCCCACGCACGCCAAACCGCGCCCCATCCATCGCGTACCGAGCCCCGCCCACACTCCACCCCGTCCCGTCCCCTCAAGGTTAAGCCGCGCCCTAAGACCCCACCCCCCCGCGCAGGTCCTGCCCCCCGTTCCCGCCACTCACGATCTCCCGGAGCGCGGCCCCCCCCCCAGCGGCCCGCGCCGCCGCTCCACGTCGCGCTCGCTGAGCGCGGTCACGTCGAGCTGCGGCCGCGCGCTCAGCCCCTCCCGCACGTGCTCGTACAGGCGGCTCCGCCCCGCCACGGCCCCGGCCCCGCCCCCCGCACCGGCACCGGGAGCGGGACCCGGGCCGGGAGCGGCCCCCGCGGCCCCGCGCCGCCCGCCCGCCCCGGCCGCGCGACCCGCAGCCAGCAGTGCCCGGCACGCCGCCATCTTGAGCACCGGCGCGCGGCCGGCGGGGGTCACGTGGAGGAGGAGCCGGGGGCGGGGCAGGACGAGCTCGCGGACCGCCCCCCGGTAGCTATGGCCACGCCCCGTCGTGGCCTGGTAACGCTCCCGGCCTCAGAGCCGCAGCGGTCCGGGTTTGGTGACCCCAATGACGCCCCCAGGCTACTCCCAGTGAACTCCCGCTGCCCTCCCAGTGCCCTGAGCTGCTCCCCCCGCGCCCCCAGCTCCCTCTCCAGACTCTTCCCAGGGCCTTCCAGTCCTCCCCCGTGCCCTCGCAGCCACTACCCAGCACCCCCAAGACTCCTTCCACTGCCCCCCCAGACCCTTCTAGGTCCCCCAAAAGCCCCTTCCCAGTGCCTCCAGTCTCCCCACGACCCCTCCCAGTACGCCCAAGACCCTTCCCAATACCCTCACCATCACTCCACACCACAACCCACATCACCGCCAACTTTTATTCTAAACGCCCAGGGCCAGCGTGTCCCCGACTGGGAACCCTCATCCCAGCCTGGGCACATTCCCAGGACCCCCATCCCGAGGTCCTCCGTCATTTCTTCGCCTGCACGTGGGCGCAGTCGTACTTTCCGCGCACCACGGTGAGTTTGACGCCGGGCAGGTCCTGGGTGCGCCCACCCTGCACCAGCACAACGTGGTGCTCCTGCAGGTTGTGGCCCTCGCCGGGCACGAAGGCGATGACCTCGCGGCCGGTGCTGAGCCGCACCCGCACGCACCGGCGGTTCGCCGAGTTCGGCTTCTTGGGCTTTCGGATCAGGTTCTTCAGCACCACCCCCTTGATCTGGGGGCGGCCCAGGGTGGGCCCCAGTTTGCGGGGACGGGGCGCGGGGCGACCCTGCCGGTGCATCTGGTTCAGAGTGGCCATGGCGGCGGATGGAGGAGGGGGCGGCAGCGAAGGGAGGAGCAGCCGCGGACCTGCGGGGCCGACACGGAGAGGGGTCAGGGAGTTTTGGGGGGGCGGGGGGTTTTGGGGAGAGGGGGTGATTTACGCACTGCAGCGGGGCAGCGAGGCCGCGGCCCTGAGCACGGCGCGGAGCGACATCTCCAAGGCTCTGAGGGGAGAACACACGGTCAGAACTGCCTGGGCAGGGCACCGAGGACCAGGGGGGGAGCGGCGGGACTGGAACCGCCACGTTCCCCTCGGTGCGCCGCCATCTTACCCCGATCCGAACGCGCCGCGCTGCGATTGGATTGCGGGGATGCCAATCGCTGTGATTCGTGCGGTGATTGGTTAGACTGCCGCTTAATCCCGCCCCGATCGTTGGGGGGGTGACTGTGCGGAGACCCGTCCCCTCAGCAGCAACTTCCGTCTTAGACCCCGCCCCTCCCGCCCTAAACCCCGCTCCGTCTGCAGCCAACCCCGCCGCTCCCGCCCTAAACCCCACCCCAAACCGCCTTCCCCGCCCATATTCGGCTCCTCTCCGCCCTAGGCCGCGCCTCTTGCCCAAATTCGGCTCCCCATACTGCGCCCCTTGCCCGTATTTGGCTCGCCGCGCCCCTCCCGCCCGTTCCCCCGCTTCTTGAGGGCGTGGTTTGTTGCCCCGGCGACGCGGCCGTGGGAGGACCCGGATGTGGCTCGATCCCAACATGGCGGTGGCGGCGGCCGAGTGAGGCCTGAGGGGGTCCGGGGGCGCTCGGGAAGAATTTGGGGGATTTCGGGGGGATCTGGGGTTTGGAGACCCTCCAGGGCCAAGGAATTTTGTGGTGATGGAGGTGGGGGGTTGAGGGTGGGTTTGGGGGCAATTCGGGGCTCCCCAAATCCCCGGGGGGGGGGCGGCGGCAACAGCCTTTGGAAACCCTGGAATTCCCGGAGAGCAGCGGGATATGGATCTAACCGCCCCCCCGCCCTAACAACACCCCAAAAAGGGGAGTTTGGGGTGATCCTGAGGGGATTCCGTTCTTCCCGTGCAGTACTTTTCCCGAAGGACCCGGAATGCGGAGCTGAGGCAGGAAAGTTTTCCCTTCGTGGCAGGTAGGAAACGGATCCGGAATTAATTCCCAGAATTTTTTATCCTGCGGGGATTTGAGGGTCTCCTCCGCACGCTCCCATCCAGCCCCAGAGCCCTGGGATGGATTTTTGCAGCGCTTCCTGTGGATTTGGGTCAGGAACTCCAAGGCAGATGGGCACTGGGATTCCTCAGGAATGTCCTAACTCCTCAAAAACAGCGTTTTCCCCCAGTTTTGGCGCAGTGGGAAGGGAAATCGCCATTCCCAATGTTTTTTGTGGTATTACTGTCACAGTTCCTCAAAGGAAAAGGAGAAGAAAAACCAGAAAGAGCTTCTGGATTTGGGCTTTTAATTGTGTTTTCCCTGTAATTTAATGAAGTTTGAAATAACTAATGGTGGGATAGAGGGACTGACCCGCAGCTGGCTTGGAAATAAGTGGAAATTGGGTTTATGGGGAATATCCAGATGTGGAAAAGATCCAGCAATCCTTTGGAAATGGCCAAAACCTTCCCCCTCCCGCCATTCCCTGGTGGGGTTTGAGGGTAAAAAGTGGGAATTTGGTCATCAACATCTCGTTAATGGCTGCAGGACGAGCAGGAATTGCTCCGGATTTTCCAGGAGGAAATTCCAAGGATATTCCTGCCCGTGGCTTTAATTAATCTTTTAATTTGTTCATTCCCGTGGGATAAAACCTGGGTTCCCTGGAGCCCTGGGAGGAATATTTGGGTTTTCTGGCAGTGTTCCCGAACTGGCCCCGTGAGGGATTTGCCGTTTTCCACTGGATTTTGGTGAACTGGATTGTTATGGATGGACAGGATTGTTACTGATTAATTGGAACATCATTAATTGGCCCTTCCTTTGCCCCGAGCTGGAGATTCCCGACGTTCCTCCCTCCCTCCCTCCCTCTCCCTAAGCTTCCAGCTCCAAGGAAACTTCCTGCTGCAGGAAAAGAGCTGAATTCCACCGGAATTCCTCTTTTTCCTCTTTCTTTTATGCTTTTTTCCTTCTTCTCCCGCTTCCTCTTTCTTCTTTTCCCACTCCTTTCTCCTTTCCCTCCTCTCCCCCTTCCTGGTTTTCCCGGCGATCACGGAAGCTTTGAGCAGTTGATTCCCTTTTCCCAGGAGTTCAGATCTCCTGATTCCCTTCCTGGAATTTTTCCCCTGAGGAGGAAAACGTTCCAGTTCGGGTGAGCTTTGGAGGCTCCTCGTGGGTCACCGGATTCCTGGAATTCCGGGATTCCTCCGGGCAAAGGCCGACACCTCTCCTCCTCTTCCTCCTCCTCCTCTTCCTCTTCCTTCTCCTCCTCCTTCTCCTCCGGCAGATCCAGCTGGGCCAGTCCAACCCGCCTTTCCTGGCCGGAACGCTCCAGTCCCGGCCTTCCCGGCCTCCCTTTCCCGGGAATGTGACCCCATTGGGGGGAATTCCGGGATTCCAGCCCGGGGGATTCACCCATGGGTTCGGGACTGCCCGGCGCCCCTTCCTGGATTTTGGAGTTTCTTAAGGAACACAACACCTCAGAGCAACCCCAACCTGCTCCCAGCAGGACCTGACTGGGATTTTGGAGCTCCAGAGCAGCTCCAGCACGCAGGAAGCTCCAGGGATCGTCGGGATCACCCGTGCGGTTCAGGAAAACGCGCTTTTACCGATTCTGCCGGAGTTCCAGGAGTTTTCGGGACGCTTTGATCTGTCCCTGCTGCATTAAGGAGCTGCTTCCCGAGGATCCCAAATTCCTGCCGGGGGCTCTGGAGGTGGAAGTTTTTCATGGAAGATGTGGAATTGGAGGGTTTTGAGTCTGTTCCTGTTCTGGCTGACACCAGGAAAATAGTTCTCCAAAAGGAAAAAACCAGCTCAGGGATTTTCCAACGGAGACTTTGGCTGTTCCCTCTTTTTCCCAAAAGGATCAAATCCAGCATGAGTTCGAGATTCAGGGAACTTTAGGGGGAAAAAACCAGGAATAAGCAGTGGGAAGGCAAGGTAAGTTTTCCATCTGGTGGAATTTTCTCACCACGTTCCCCCAGTGGGATCCCGGGAAGGCTCCGGAGCAGGGATTCCCTGGGAATCCCTTTGGGATCCCTTGGAATCGACCCCGGCTCTCCCTGGGACCTCTCCCCGTCTTCCCGGGGCTCTCTGGTTCCGTAGGGGCCCGCTTGGAATTTTAGGGGAAAACAGAGGAATTTGAGGCAAAGAGAAGAGAGACGGGATGGATGGACAGGCTCCACACAGGGGAGAAAAAAGTGGGAATATTGGAATTTGGGAAGCAGGATGAAGCCAAATGCCCCGTCTGGTGTGGAATGCCCTGCTGCCACCCTGGGCGTTTGCTTTCCTGAAATTCATCCAGCTCCAGTCTGAAAATCCTGAAATTTACTGAAAATCCCGTTTCAGTCCCTTCCTGGACACTCTCCTGCACAGTAATATCTGATTTTCCTGGGTTTGGGGTTTATGGGAAGGCATGAAGCGCTTCCGTGCACCTTTTTCTCCCTTTACTTTTCCCTTTGTTTTTCATCCCAAAGCTGCCAGCGCGATTCCCACCAGGACACGGCCAAAATGCCACTTCTTCGGGGGGGAATTTGGGGAATTTTGTGGGGAATTTTAGGGAAAATATGAGAATATTCCGCCCGGTGTGGACTCAGTTCCTCGTTAATTGGTGACTAATTAAACCACGCTGGGATCCCGGGAATGCGACCTGGGAAGGGCTGAGAAATAAGTTCACCCTCTCATGGCCCCCGTCCCACCCTCTGAAATTCTTCAGGACCCCTCTGCCCCTGCCAAGTGCCGCCAGTTTTTCCCCAGCCGTGCCAAAAAAAGGGGGATTTTCGGGGTGAAATCCTGTGGATTTGGTGTCCGTAGGGCCCGGATGCTGCAGCTCCCCGACGTTCTGGCTGGCCTGGATCATCGACGGATATCTCCCGTGGAAGTCCAAGCAGGAAAAGCCCAAATGCAGCAGATTTTAATCCTCCCACTCCAAATTCAGCTGCGATTTCCCCAAACCAGGAGAATTTTCCGTCCAAAAGCAGGATTTTGGCAATCCGGAGAGGATCCCGGCAGTGTCCTGGAAAGGTGGAAGGAGGGATCAGCCTAGGATGAGCAGGGAAAATGGGGAATATCCATAATTCTGACAGTTTTTGACTGGGGTCAAAGTGGAGGAGGAGAAAAACTTCCGTAGTGGATCATTGATTTAAGGAGAAAACCTCAAAGATTGGGAAAAAGGGTGAGAAAACCTTGGAAGCGGTGGGATTCTGGAGCCTGGAAAATGGGATTGAGCCGAGGAGCCATAAAAAAAATGGGAGGAAACAGCAGGAAATTGGCACTGGGAAAAGCAGTGGAAGTGAGAAGAATGGATCCGCCCAGGATCTGTGGGATTTTGGGGCCATTCCCAGTGGGATTCATGGCCCCGCTGGGATCACGTTCCCAAAACCGTCCCAGCTCAGCTCATTCCGGGCCTGGAACCTGCAGGAAAAACGTGGAAAAACAGGGAATGAAATCGGCCGAACCCTCAGACTGTGCCCCGGAGCACTGATCCTGGTGCTGGGATCCCAAGAAAAGGGGATTTTTGTGGCTTTTTGAGGTGTTTTAAAGCTGTTTCTTGGTCTAGGTGAGGTGATCAATGGATTAATCCCATTTCCAAGTGGGAATTTCTAGTGCTCCTGGTGTTTCCAAGCTTGGAATTGGGGAAAAATGGAAGTAATTGGATAAAAGTGGGGGATGTTGGCCAAAAGTGGCCAATGGATGGATAAAAATCATTCCAACAATGGGATTTTCAGGGCTGATCCCATTCCCACCCGATGCTTCCCATTTGCCTCACTGTAACACCGGGATTTTGGATCTGATCCCGTCCATCCCAATGCGTTTCACCCCAACAACATTTCCAATTTATTTCGTTCTAACGAAATGGGATTTGGGCGCTGATCCCGTTCCCGGTGACATTTCCCGTTGTAACACTGGATTTTGGGGACCGATCCCGTTCCCGGTGACGTTCCCCATTGTAACGCTGGATTTCGGGGGCTGTTCTCGTTCCTGGTGACATTCCCCTTGTAATGCTGGATTTCGGGGGCCCATCCCATTCCTGATGGCGGTTCCCATTTCCCTCGCCCTAACACTGGGATTTTGGGTCCCGATCCCATTGCCAGGAGCGCATCCCGGGCCATGTTCTCCAAGAAGAAGAAGCGGGTGGAGATCTCGGCGCCGTCCAACTTCGAGCACCGGGTGCACACGGGGTACGACCCCTCGGAGCAGCGCTTCACGGGGCTGCCCCGCCAGTGGCAGGGGCTGCTCGAGGAATCCGCCCGGCGCCCCAAACCCCTCGTGGACCCCGCCTGCATCACCGCCGTCCGCGGGGCCCACAAGGTGCGGAAAACCGGGAACGTCAAGAATTTGGGGGGGTTATGGGGCGGGGAGGGCGTGGCCAGGTCACCATTCTGGGTTTGGGGTCTTGGAGGAGGCAACGGGGTTCTGAGTGCTCTTTGGGGTTGAATTGGGGGCGGTTTGGGGGTCTGGGGGCAAGGGAATTCTGGGATCGTTCAATATTCTGAAGGAATTTGAGGGTCATGGAGCAGGTAAGGGGTTGCAGGCCACTCTTGGGGCTCAAAAAAACAAATTGGGGGGAATTTGGTGATCACGGAGCAGGGAGGTGGGAGCTGGGTCCCCGTCCCTTTCCTGCCTCCCAAAAGGACAAATGTGGAGGTCATGGACCAGGGGATTTTGGGATCATGGGGCAGGGAGGGGGGAGGTGGGGGCTCATTCGGTCCCCGGGGTGGGTTTGGGGCAATAACTGGGAGGAATTTGGGGGTCTTGGGGCAGGGAATTTCAGGATAATGGGGCAGGGAGGCAGTAGATGGGTCCCTACCCTTTTCCCACCCACTCAAAAAGCCAAACTGGGGGGAATTTGGGGATCATGGAGCAGGGAGGTGGCAGCTGGGTCCCCCAGGACAGGGACCACCCAGGTGAGACCCTTCCCCACACCTGGAACCAGCCCATCCCATGGGAACACATGGTCATTCCCACCTGGTCTCTTCCCCATCGTGAGTTTCCCCATTTAAGTCCCCAAATTGAGGACCCCCCATTTCCACATCCCCCCATATTCCCACGTGCCCCACTACTCCCACATCCCCTGCATTCCCACATCCACCCGTTCCCACCTCAGTTCTGATGTCACCCAATTCCCACCCCATCAAACCCCCCAATATTTTGGGACCCTCCCGGTGAGGCCAGACCCCAGTCCCTGGGGGGCACCCAGGGATCATTTTGGGATCTGGGACTCTCCCCGGAGGGACACCCCAGCCAAGCCCTCTCCCCTCTGCCCGTCCTGCCATCTTCCTGCAGCCATTCCATGTCATCTTTCCGTTGTTTTTTTTTCCTTTTTTCCCGTTTTCCCCATGTGTCCCCCCCTCCCCACAGCCCATCGTGCGCGGCTCCAAAGGGACCCAGGATGGGACCCCTGGGGGCCGGGATGGGACCCTGGCGTGGCTCCTGGACGAGCTGGAGGCCGTGTCCGTGTCCCGCTCCAACTCCCTGCGCCGGGACAGCCCCCCCTGCCCCTCCCGGCACCCCCCGGAGAACGGCCTGGCCCCAGGACCCCCCCCCTCCCGCCCAGAGCCCGGCAAGAGCCGCCGTGGGGACCCAGAGCCGAGACCCCCCCAGTGCCGGGAGCGGGAGGACCCCAAAGCCGCAGCCGGGTGGGAGCCCCCTCACCCACACCCCCCCGGTGGTCGCCCCAAATCCAGCTCGGCCGGAGAGGGGCCCCCCCGGCCCCCACCCCGCGAGCAGCGCCCGCTCTCGGGGCCCGACCTGCGGGCCCCCGACATTCCCAGCGCTCCTGGAGCAGGGCTGAAGACGGCGCCCGGACGCCCCTTCCACACCTACCCCCGCGCCGACACCGACCCCAGCCGGGGGGTCAGTGCCCAGGTAAAAGGGTGTCCCCAGGCCCTTCCTCGTCCTCTTCTTCCTCTTCCTGCTCTTCTGCCTCTTCCGTAGTGGGTTCTCTGCTCCTCTTCCTCGTGGCTTCCCGTGCTCCGCTGGGATCAGCAGCGGCTTCCTTCCCCGGGGGTTACATCCTTGGCTCTGGAGCGGTTTCCTCTTCTTCCTCTTCCTCTTCCTCACTGTGCTGCTCCTCGGAAGTGGTTCTTCCTCAGAAGTGGTTCCTCTGCTCCTCTTCTTCACAGCTTCCCGGGATCGGGGTATGCAGGGGGCCGCCACCTTCCCTGCCCACTGCAGCTTCGTCTTCCTCTTCCTCGCTCTGTCTCTTCCTCCTTGGAAGCAGCTCTTCCGTTCCTCTTCCTCGCAGCTTCCCGTGTCCCGATGGGAATCAGAGCAGCCTGGAGGCCACCAGCTCCGCGCTTCCTTCCTGGTGCTGTGGCCGTGGCTCCAGAGTCTCTTCCTCTTCTTCGTCCTCGTCCTCTTCCTCACTCAGCCCTTCCCTCCGGCCTCTGCCTGGAGGCCCCAGCGCTGGCCCTCGCCATTCCCACAGGAATTCCGGGGGCTGACGCCCCTCTCCCCTGTCCCCACAGGCTGAGCACCGCCCAGGACGGCCGCAGGAGGTGACCCCCAATGGGCCGGTCCCCGCCGGCGCTCCCAGTGCCTCCCACGCCCCCGGCCCCCAGCGCCCCAAAGCCCCGGAGCCGCCTCCCCCTGCCCCGGAGCCCCCGGCCCCACGTCCACCCGGCCCCACACCTGCCCCGGCGGCGGGGCCCCAGCGCGTGTCCCACGAGCAGTTCCGGGCGGCGCTGCAGATGGTGGTGGACCCCGGTGACCCCCGCACGTACCTGGACAACTTCATCAAGATCGGCGAGGGCTCCACGGGCATCGTCTGCATCGCCACCGTGCGCGGCTCTGGCAAGCTCGTGGCCGTCAAAAAGATGGACCTGCGCAAGCAGCAGCGGCGGGAGCTGCTCTTCAATGAGGTCAGGGCGGGGGGCAGCCCTGGAGACCCCTTGACAGCCTTGGGGATGCCCTTGAGAGCCTTGGGGACCCCCGGAAAGACTTGGGAACGCCTCTGAGACCCCTAAAGATCTCAAAGACCCTTGAGGACTTCATAGAGGCCCTTCAGAGACCCTCAGGAACGCATCAGGAGGCCCTTGGGGACCCTTGGGGGGAGAACTTTGGAGACCCTCAGGAACCCCTTGGATGCCCTCAGGAAGCCCTTGGGGCCCCCTTAAAGCCCCTCAAGGACCCCTTGGTGACCCTCTTGGGATCTCCCGATGCCCTGGGGACCACCGGGCACAGTCCCAGGGTCCCACACCCATGTCTCCGTCTCCCCCCAGGTGGTGATCATGCGAGACCACCAGCACGAGAACGTGGTGGAGATGTACAACAGTTACCTGGTGGGCGATGAGCTCTGGGTGGTCATGGAGTTCCTGGAGGGCGGCGCCCTGACCGACATCGTCACCCACACCAGGTGAGGTGCCGGGGGGGGGGGGGGGGTGACAGAGTTGACACGGCTGATGACAGCGGTGACAGGGGTGGTGACAGGGGTGGTGATACTGCCATCCCCCAGGATGTCAGAGGAGCAGATTGCGGCCGTGTGCCGCTCGGTGCTGCGGGCGCTCGCCGTGCTCCACGCCCAGGGCGTCATCCACCGCGACATCAAGAGCGACTCCATCCTCCTCACGCACGATGGGCGGGTAGGAACCCCCAAAAATTCCCCCAGACCTCCCCCCCGATCCTTTGGGATCCCGCCCCGACCAGCCCCGTCCCCGTTGGCAGGTGAAACTCTCGGATTTTGGGTTCTGTGCCCAAGTGAACAAGGAAGTGCCACGGCGCAAGTCCCTGGTGGGGACCCCATACTGGATGGCCCCCGAGCTCATCTCCCGCCTGCCCTATGGCCCCGAGGTGGGTCTGGGGGCTTGGGGGAGTTTGGGGGTCCTGGGATGCGTTAGGGGGTGTTTCGGGCAGGTTTCGGGGGGTTTGAGGTAGGTTTAGGGGGGTTGGGGCGGGTGTGTGGGCCCCCAAGCGCATTTCCTGCCTTCTCTACCACCCTGAGGTGTCTTATGGGGGGGTTGGGATGAGTTTGAGGGTGCCCAGGATGGGTTTAGGGTTGCCCAGAGTAGGTTTGGGGGTACCCAGTGTATGTCTGAGGGGCTCCAAATGGCCTCCCCTCCAAACCCTTCCATTCTGGGTGCTGTGTATTTGGGAGGGGGGTGCACAGAGTGGGTTTGAGGGGCTCCCCCCAAACCCCCACTCATTTTTGGGGTGACCCTCCCCCCCCCCAGGTGGATATCTGGTCCCTGGGGGTGATGGTCATCGAGATGGTGGACGGGGAGCCCCCTTATTTCAATGAGCCCCCCCTCAAAGCCATGAAGCTGATCCGGGACAACCTTCCCCCCCGGCTCAAGAATGGCCACAAGGTAACTCAGTGGGGGGTTCCCCCTTTCTGGGGAGTCCCAGGGGGTGTCTCACACCCCCCTCTCATTACCCCCAGGTGTCCCCGTCCCTGAAGGGGTTCCTGGAGCGGATGCTGGTGCGGGACCCGGCACAGCGGGCGAGTGCCCCGGAGCTGCTCCGCCACCCCTTCCTGGGGGTTGCGGGCCCCCCCGCCTGCATTGTGCCCCTCATGCGGCAGCACCGGCTGCGATGAGACCCCCCCCCCCGCCCTGGGGGAGACCCCCCCGGGCCCCTCCTGCTCCTCCTCCTGCTCCTCCTCCTCTGTGGCACCCCCAAACTAGAGCAGGACTGGGATGTTCCTGGGGGGCACCGGCCCCCCAACCTGTACTACTGAGCTGGGGACCCCACAGCAGAGATTTTGGGGGAGGGGCAGCTGTTATCCTGGAGATTTGGGGGTGCAGGGACTCATCCCGGTCCCCCTCGCCTTTGGGACCCATTTTGGGGCATTTCCCCTTTTTTTGTTTTTTTTATCTCCCTTTCTTCTACCCCCCTTGGGCACCGGGGTATGGCCCCCCTATATCTCCATGAGGGGGGGTCCCCAAAACTACAGCCCTCCCTCCCCCCACCACACCACACTACTGATTTGGGGTGTGTCCCCCCGGGCCCTTCTCGCCTGTTTTTGTTGATTTTGGGGTTTTTTTTGTTGGTTCCTTCCCCCTGGAACTCCCCCCTGCCCCCACGGTTTTGTTTTTTAACAAAGTGATATTTATATGGTCGGGTTTTGTACCGCGCGGGACGGGGGGGCCCCGAGGGGACACGGGGCCCCCCCAAATTACACGTGTCCTTTTGGACCCCCCGTGTGCTGTGTGGTTCTTTGGGGAGTGGGGGGTACACGGCGGGGGGCACATCCCCATGGGGTAGGGAGCATGGGGACCCCCTTGTCCCATGCTAGGGGGGGTGGGGAGCCCCCAAAAAGGTCCCCCCAGGCAGGAGCTGCTGCTGCCTCAGGGCTTTATTGACTGCACGGAGGGGGCGGGGGGGCGTGGCTGTGTCGGCCGTGAGACACGCGGGGTCTCGCCAGGGGCGTGTCCTTGGCACGGCTCGGCCCACATTGACTCGCGTTGGCCAAGGCTGGCATGGCTTGGCCTGAGTTGGCCGCTGATGGTGAATCTTGGCCAGTGTTGACTCGTGTTGACTTGTCTTGGCCGATGTCAGCTCATGTCGGCTCATCTTGGCTCACATCGGCATCTCTTGGCCAACTTGGGCATGGTTTGGCCCACATTGACTCAGGTTGACCCACGCTGATGCGTCTTGGCCCAGGTTGACTCACAGTGACCCACGCTGGCACATCTTGACCCGCACTGGCTCACGTTGACCTGCGTTGCCTCACGTTGACCTGCATTGACCGACGCTGACCCGTGTTGACCGACACTGACCCCTGTTGACCCACGCTTCCTCATGGCCACTCCCATTGCCCAGCCTCACACCCGCTCCCCAGCGCTGCCGCCCCGCCCCGCGCCACCGCTCACTTGCAGGTGCAGTAAAGCGCTCGGATGGCGTTGTCCCAGTCTCCGAAGAGCCCCCGGCGCACCTCCTGCAGTCGTGGCACCGCGCCAGCACTGAAGCTCTTTGACTTGCCCTTCTTGGCCTTGCCCGACCACACAGTCAGCTCGCACTTGGTGCCCACCACGAGGGAGGAGGCACTGGCAGACCACCCATGGGGCATGTAGGGCATGTCAGTGCCCGGCGCCACCACCAGCACCTCCCCAGCGCAGCACTGGTCATAGTAGGGGCTGTTTTCAGTGTACAGCTGGGCGCACACCCGGGTGCCGTTGGCCAGGCGCAGGTCCGCGGCCGTGGGGCACTGGGCCTCCACCCCCCAGCCCAGCACAGCCACTGCAGCCACCAACATCACCAGCAGTGCCGACGCCATCGCTGTTGCCACTGTCACTTCCTGGGTGAGGCCTCCGCGGTCCAGTTATAGCCTGGCCCAAGGCCGGGGGGCCGGGCCCGCCTGGGAGGGGACCCAGGTGTGTGGGAAGGGACGCAGGTGTGGGGGGGTCCCGAGGTCTTCAGACCCCCCCCACCGTGGGAAGGGACACAGGTGTGCGGGGACCTCCCCCCAGCTGCCCTCTGCAAGAGAGGTGCTGGGACCCCTCAGATCTGCACCCCCCCAAGGGGGGACACGGGGGTTGGGGATTCCCTGAAGTCTGCAGCCCCCCACAGGAGGGAGCCAGGTGTTGGGGACCACCCTCAAGAGGGGCCTCAGGGGTTAGGGACTCCCCACCCCGGAAAGGGCTCCAGGTGTTCTGTCCCCCCCCTACGTGGGAAGGGACCCAGATGACTCCCCCGGCCCCCCCCAACGTCGCCGCGGCCTTGGGGAGGAGCCAAGGGCGGGCTGGGGCCCGGGTACTCTGTATGCAAATGAAGGCATAATTACCCAGGGCTTTTGCTGGTGAGCTCCGCCCCCTATTTGCATATTCATCATCCCGTCCTGGCCCCGCTGAGCTCCCTGCGACGGTCCCCATGGCAACCGCAGGGGGCGGGGATTGCCGCCTCATTAGCATAGTCCAGATCCGCCCACATTGCAGGGTGGGGGGGAACAGATGGGGTGGAGGAAGCTCGGGGGGGCTCGTATGGGGCTGGGGCCCCCCAGGAAACAAAACCCCCTGTCTCGGGCAGAGACCCCTCCCGCAAATGACAGAGGGGCCCCCCAGTCTGAGCCCAGCCCCAAACCAAGTGGGACCTCGCCCCCGCCCGACCCCCCCCCCCCCATTCACATTCGCGTTTCTGCCCCGGGGGGGGCCACAGGTTTTTAATGTAAAAACTCGTGTTAAACACTGCGGGGGGCCCGAGGGGGGCGGCTGGTGGTGGGGGAGGCGGCGTTTTGGGGAGGGGGGAGATGGGGAGGAGCTGAGGCATTTGGGCGGGAGGAAATGGGGCTGGGAGGGAAATGGGGGGGCTGGGAGGGCCCCCCCAGGGTTATCCAGACCAGCCAGATAGGAACCCCCGGGTCGAGTTGGGGCGGGGAGCAGAGGCCACGGGGGGGGACACGCGGGAGGGTCCCCAGGCATCCGGGGGGCCCCCCCCTTTTTCCCCCCCTCCCCATGGGGGGGGGGCTTTTGTTGGGGGGGGCTGCGGGTCTCGTGTCATCTGTGCAGAGATGTCGGGGGCGTGCGCGGGGCCCCCCCGGCCCGGCCGAAGGCACCGCGGGGGGGGCGGGCCGGGCACGCGCGTGGGGTGGGGGGGGGGGCACACAAATGTTGGGGCGCGCACACACAAGTCCCAAGTGCGCATCTCGGGGGGGAAGGGAGAACACGCGTGGGCGGGGGGGCACACGCGAGTCCCGGGCGAGTGCCCTGCTTTTGGGGGCGGGGGGCCACAGGTTTCTGGACACGCCACGCGCGTGAGTCCCTGTCGCGGGGGCGGCCCCTGTCGCGGTGCCCGCACATGTCGGGGGTCCCCACGCGGATTTTTCGGGGGGGGGACACCTGGGGGGTTCCCAATGGCACCTGGTGGCACCCACGGGGGATCCCGAATGGGTCCGGGGGGGCACCCGGGCGAACTTCGGCGCTCCCAGGACGCCCCCCCACAAGAGCCGCCTGGGCTGCGTTTGGTCGCCCGGGACCACCGGCGGGAGCCGCCGAAGGGGGGTCCCGGGGGGGGTTCCCAGTGAGTGCTGCCGGAGGGGTCCCGAGAGAGGGTCTGGGGGGGGGTATGCCCACCGTCCCCCCCCTCACACGGTGCTCTCCAGCATCCAGTGGGTGCTGCCGAACGAGGGGCGCAGGGGGGGTCCCAGGGGGCTCCCCTCGGGCGCGTCCAGCCGCGGGAGGGATCCGTGGCGCCGGGGCCGCGCCCGCCGGGGGTAGCTGTGGCTGGGGAACAACCCCCGCGCCCCCCCCGCCGCGGGACCCCCGCTCGCGGGCGGGGGCAGCGGCGGCAGCGGGGGCAGCTCGGGGGTCTCGGCGGGCCGGGGGCCGCCGTTGGTCTGCGAGCAGACGCTGGTGAGCGCGGGCGGGGGGCGCCGCGCCCCCGCCGCCTTCCAGCGTGCCGTAAGGATGAGGATGAAGACGAGCACGGAGGCGGCGATGGCGGCGCCGATGACGATGATGACGGTGCCCCCCAAGAAGTGGGGCCGGGGGGGCGCGGCGCAGCCCGGGGGGGCGGCGGCCGTGGCGAAGGAGACGCAGCCGAGCGAGCGGGGAGCGGCGGGGGGGTCCCCGACCACGCGCAGCGCGGACACGCAGAGCTCGTACAGGCGCCCGGGGGCCAAGTCCCGCAGCACGAAGGTGCGGCTGGAGGGGGGCAACAACCTGGGGAGGGGGCGAGGGGGAGTCGAGGGGGGGGGGGCGAGACCCCGGCACTCCCCTTTCACCCCCCCACAGGAAGCCGAAATCCCGCCCAGGACATTTCAAAGACACCCCAGAGACCCCCAGGATCCCCCAAAGATTTCCTCAATCCCTCCCCCAAACACCTCAAAGACTCCCCAGAGACCCCCAGGACCCCCCGAGTGCCCCAGGCCCTCCCCAGAGACCCCCCTGATGTCCAAAATTCCCTTGATATCCCCCACATCCCCTCAGAGCCACCCCAGGCCCCCTCAATACACACCAGAACACCTCCCCCGGAAGCCTCCAGGACACACAGACCCTTCCCAAGACGCCCCAAAACCCACTTGAACCCCCCCCCGAGCCACCCAGCACTGCCCCAAACCCATTTGAGCTCCTTCTGGAGCCCCCCAGGATCCCCCAGCCCTTCCCGGATGATCCTGGAGCCCCACAGGACCCCCCAAAGCCCACCTAAGCTCCCCCCAGAGCCCCCCAGACCACCCTGGAGCCCCACAGGACCCCCCCAAGCCCCACCGGAACCTCCCACAGACCCTTCGCAGGCCCGCCCCAAGCCCCGCAGGCCCGCCGGGGACACACCCCCGGCCCCCACCTGTAGACGAGGGCGTCGTCGGCTGAGCTGTTGTACTGGATCTGCACCATGCGCACGCCGGGCACGTGGCGCTGCGGCAGCCACCGGATGCGCGCCGAGGACCCCGTCACCTCCGCTGCCACCACCCGCCGCTCCCCGGGCCCCCCCCAGGTGTCATTGCCGCCCGCCTGGGCCATATCTGAGGGGCCGGGCCCTGCCTCGGCAGCCGCGGCGTCACCGTCCCCGTCCCGTCCCCGCGGCACTGGCAGCGGCACCACCACGACGTCGACACGTGCAGCCGCCTCGCCCGCGGCATTGGCGGCCACACACGTGAAGCCGCCGTGGTCCCTCAGCGTGGCCACGCGGAGCTCCAGGGAGCCGTCGGCGCCCACCAAGCGCCGGGAGCCGTTCTGCACCACACGCCCGTCGGGGCCCAGCCAATGCAGCGCGGGCGGCGGGTCCCCAATGGCGGCGCAGCCCAGGCGCAGTGGCTGCCCCTCGGTGACTGCAGGCGGGTGCGCAGCTGCAGCAGTGACAGCGGGGGCCCGGCAGGTGAGCTCCTCCTCGGGCACAGCGCCCAGCAGCCGCCCAGCCAGCGGCGCCGGTGTCGCGCAGGTCTCCAGGCGGCCTGGCTGGGCCACGCGGCGCAGCCACAGCAATTCGCAGTTGCAGTGCAGAGGGTTCCCCCCGGCCGCAAGCGCCGGCCCCGGTGGCCCTGGCACCGGCGGCAGCGCCCGCAGTCGGTTGGCCGTGAGGTCCAGCCTGGCCAGGCGTGGCAGCCGCGCCACAGCGCCGGCCGGCACCCGCTCCAGCAGGTTGTGGTCCAGCGTCAGCGTGGCCAGGCTGCCCATGGCGGCCACAGCGTCCCAGGGCAGCGCCGGGAGGTTGTTGTGTGACAGGTCCAGGTCCTCCACGGTGGCGGCGAAGGCGGCGAAGGCGGCGGCGTCGATGGCGGCCAGCTGGTTGTTGGCCAGGATGAGGTGGCGCAGGCTGGCCAGCCCGCGCAGCTGCGGCCCGCTCAATGCCGGCAGCCGGTTCCCATCCAGGTGCAGCGCCCGCAGCGCGCGCAGGTCGGCGAAGGCGCCGGGGGCGAGGCGGCGGAGCCCGTTCCGCGACAGCGTCAGGTGCACCAGGCTGCTCATGTTGGCGAAGTCGGCGCGGCCCACGGCGCCGATGAAGTTGTCGGCCAGGCGCAGCTCCACGGCGCCGCGGTCCAGGCTGGGCGGCACTGCCAGCAGCCCCGTGCGGGCGCACAGCAGCGTTGGGCTGGGCGCGGCCGCGGGGCACAGGCAGCGCGGGGGACACCGCGGCGACGGCGGCGACACTGGGACCCCCGCGCCGGACACGGCCCCCAGCACCACCAGCGGCACCAGCAGCTTCGCCATCCCCACGGCCGCGCCTGCGGGGGGGCAAGGGGGGTGGTGGAGCCCAGCAGATCCAAAAAGATCCCAGCAGATCCCAGCACCAGGCCCCATGGGATCCCACCAGAAGCCGCCGTATCCCATCGGATGCTGTCAGGCCCCACCGGATCCCATCAGATCTCCCTGGATCCCATCCCATCACCCAGGATCCCACTGATCACTGTGAGATCCCGCGTACCCCCGTGGGATGCCAGGAGATCCCAGAGATCCCATTGGATCCTGTTTGTCCCACAAGATCCCACAACACGCCATGAGATCCCAGGAGATCCCAGTGATCCCAGTGAGATCCCAGTGAGGTCCCAGTGAGATCCCAGTGACCCCAGTGAGCTCCCACTGAGATCCCAGTGACCCCAGTGAGATCCCAGTGACCCCAGTGAGTTCCCAGTGAGATCCCTGTGACCCTAGTGAGGTCCCGGTGACCCCAATGATCCCAGTTGTCGCAGTGATCCCGGTGAGCTCCCAGTGAGCTCCCAGTTGTCCCAGTGATCCCGTTACCTCCTCTCAGGGCTCCATGTTGGTCCCGTCCAGGCGTAGCCGCGGGGCCTGTGAGGACAGGGGACAGGCCAGTACGGACCAGTACGGGCCAGTATAGACCAGTACGGACCACTATAGACCAGTACAGGCTGTATATCCATCGGTACAGACCACTATAGATCCATATCCATCAGTATAAACCGGTACAGACCAGTACAGATTCACATTCACCAGTATGGACCAGTCCAGACCAGTCCAGCAGCACAGAGCCCAGTACGGTCCAGTATGGCCCCGTACTGCTCCACACATCCCAGTACAACTAAATCCAGCCCAGTTCAGTCCAGTTCAACCCAGTATCCCCTGCGCACACCCCACAGTGTCCATTCCAGGCTAACGTGGCCCAGCACAGCCCAGTATGGCCCAGTAGGAGCCAGTACAGAGACAATCCAAGCTACACAGCCCAGCAAGGACCAGTACAAACCAGTACAGGCCTATAAGGACCAGCACAGCCCAGTATAACCCAGTCCAGACCAGTATGGTACAGCACCGCCCAGTAAAGATCGGCATATTCCAGCATGGCCCAGTACAGCCCAGTACGTCCCAGTACATCCCAGCATGGCCCACTATGGCCCAGTACATCCCAGCATCACCCAGCATAGCCCAGTATAACTTGGTACATCCCAGCATGGCCCAGCACACACCAGCATGGCCCAGTACAGCCCGGTATAACCCAGTACATCCCAGCATGGCCCAGCACATCCCAGCACAGCCCATGAGCCCAATGTGGCCCAGCACAGCCCAGTATGGCCCAGTACAGGCCAATGCAGACCCAGTACATCCCAGTGCATCCCAGTGCATCCCAGCAGGGCCCAGTGCAGGCCAGTGCAGACCCAGTACATCCCACTACAGCTCAGTACGTCCCAGCCCAACCCAGCCCCCCCACCCCCCCGGCCCTACCTGGGGGGGCTCAGCCCACGGACGCTCCCATCGCTGCTCCGGGGGGGGAGGGGGGCTGGGCCTCGCCCTACCGGGGGGGCATCGGGGGGGACACCGGGAATGTGGGGAGGAACCGGGAATGAGGGGGTAAACCGGGAATTGAGGCGGGGGGAACACCGGGCCCGGCGGCACCGGGGATGGGGAGGGGTGATGGGGAATGTCGGGAATTACCGGGATACCGGGATGGGACTGGGGGAGGAAGAGGGGAGCGGGATGGAGCGGGGGACACCGGGATGGGAACCGGGATGGAGGGAGCGGGAGGCGGGGATGGATCTGGGATGCGGGGATGGATCCGGGATGCGGGGATGGGAACGGCGATGGGAACCGGGATGCGCGGGGATGGATCCGGGGATGGATCCGGGGACGGATCCCGGGTGCCGCTGCCGGGCTGGCGGTGCCGGGGGTGCCGGGGGTGCCGGGGGTGCCGGGGGTCCCGGAGCAGCCCCGGAGCCGCCGCCCCGGAGAGGCCCCGGAGAGGCCGCGGCCGCCGCTCGGAGCCGCAGAACCGGCGGGGCGGGGCCGGGCGGGGCCGGGGCGGGGCCGGCGGGGCGGGGCCGCGGGAGGGAGAGATGGACACGGGGACACGGACAGAGGAATGGACACAGGGATGGACACACGGACACGGGGATGTACCCAGGGGCACACGGACAGACCCATGGAAGGACCCACGGACACGGGGATGGACCCAGGGACACATGGACGGACCCACGGACGGACACACGGAGACACGGACGGACACACGGATGGACCCAGGGACACACGGATGGACACACGGATGGACCCACGGACACACGGACAGAGCCAGGGACACAGGGATGGACACAGGGACAGACCCATGGACGCACACACGGACGGACCCACGGACACGCGGCCCCTTCAGACCCCACCAGTCCATGGGGCCTCTCCCCGTGGCTCCCAGTTCTCCCCCAGCCCCTTTTTCCTGTCCCTCCAGCCCCTCCCTGTCGCCCCCCAGGCCCTTCCCATGGATACACGGGACAGGTGGACACATGGACACACAGAGAGATGGACAGATGGACACACGGACACAGACACATGGACAGACGGACACATGGACACACGGATAGATGCATGCACACAAGGACGCACACATGGACACAAGGGACACTGGAGACACTGGGACGCGCCGGGGACACGCTGGGGACACTGGGAGGCAGTGGAGGGACACTGGAGACATTGGGGGATAGTGGGGGACACTGGGGGATATTGTGACGCACTGGGACGGCACTGGGGGAACACTGGGGGACTCTAGGGGGGGTACTGGAGGACACTGGGGGGCACTGGGGCTCAGTGGGGGAACACTGGGGGACACTGGGGGGGTACTGGGGGACACTGGGGGACACTGGGGGAGTACCGGGGGACACTGGGGAGCACTGGGGGGGTACTGGGGGACACTGGGGGAGTACCGGGGGGACACTGAGGGACACTGGGGGGGTACTGGGGGACACTGGAGGACACTGGGGGAGTACCGGGGGACACTGGGGAGCACTGGGGGTGTCCGTGGGGCTCCCAGGCCCCGCCCCCGGCGCGGACAGCGCGAGGCCTCGGGGGCGTGGCCTATGGAAGGGCGTGGTATCCTGATTGACAGTCCATCGGAGGGGCGTGTCCAGCGCGGGGGGCGTGCCCAGCGTCGCGCACCCGAGGTCCCGCCCCCACCGCCCGCGCGCGCCCGCGCGGGGTCGTCCATTGGCCACCGCGCGTGGTGGGCGCAGCCTGGGGGGGCTCCCCCCTGCACCGCTCCTCCCTCCCATTGGTCCATTGGTGGCGGCGCCGTGACGCAGCGGCGCAGCGTGCGTGTCGTACGCGCTGACGTTGCGCGGCGGCGGCGGCGGCGGCGGTGGTGGTGGTGAGTGAGGGGCGGCCGCGACCCCCGGGACCCTCCGGGCCCGTGCGGATCCTGTCCGGCACCCCCGGGACGGGACCCCCCGCGCCCTCCGGGCCACCCCCGGGCTCCCTGGGCCTTCCCTGGCCTTTCCCCGGCCCGGCCCCAGCGCCTGGAACCGGCCCCGGCCCCGCCGGGCTTGCTCCCCCTTCTCCCCCCGCCCCGCCCTGAGGGGAGAACGGGGAGGGCGGGGGAAGGGGAAAGGGGCGTCCTGAGGGGGGCGGGGGAGCCGTGTCCCGGTGGGGGGGACACTGAGGGGTCCCTGTGCCCGTGTGGGGTCCCTGCGATCGAGGGGGATCCCTGTGTTTGAGGGGGGGGGGTCCCTGATCCTTTTTGGGGGTCCCTGTCACCATGAGGGGTCCTTGTCCATTTTGAAGGTGGACCCTTGGGGATGGTGCCTCATCTCTTTTATTGGTTCCTTGTCCCCTGGTGAAGGGGGGGTCCCTGTCCTTGAGAGAGGGTCCTTGTTCTTCATGGGGGTGAGACCGTTTTGGGGGTCCCTGGTCCCTTTTGGGGGTCCCTGGCCCCTTTTAGGGATCCCTGTCCCCGCAGGGGTGTCCCTGTCACCACGGGGGGGTGGGTCCCCTATCTCTGACGGGAAGGGTGTCCCCATTTGGGGGTCCCTGCGGAAGCTGCCGCCCCCTGACCCCCCCATCCCCTCTCTCCGCAGGACCCTCCGGACCCTCCCCCGCGCTCCCAGCCCGGGGGGGCCCCTCGGCACCCCCCGCCCGCACCCCCCATGCGCTGCCCGGCCCGGGGGGGCCCCCCCGCCACGTGAGGGGGGGCAGGGCCGCCTCCCCTCTCCCCCCTGTCCCCGCTGTCCCCATCCCAGCCATGATGTTCCGGGACCAGGTGGGGATCGTGGCCGGCTGGTTCCGGGGCTGGAGCGAGTGCGAGCAGACGGTGGCACTGCTGGCGCTGCTCAAGCGCGTCACCCGCACCCAGGCGCGCTTCCTGCAGCTCTGCCTCGAGCACTCGCTGGCCGACTGCCCCGACATCCACTTGCTCGAGGCCGAGGCCAACAGCGCCGGTGAGGGGCCTGGGGGCGGGGAGGGGCGTCCTCAGGGGGGTTATGGGTGGGTCTGGACGTCCCCATGGGATTTTGGGGGATTGTCTGGGGGGTTTGGGGGGTGTCGAGGGAGTTATGGGGGTCCTTGTGTCTTCCCAGGGGTGTCACATGGGGTCTCAGGGGTCCCCAGCTCCCGTCCCTGTGTGACCCCTGTCCCAGCTGCCATCTCTCAGTGGCTGCAGGAGCCAGCTGAGGCCGCCGTGACCCTGCTGACCGTGTGTGTGACCCTGTTTGTCCCTCTGTCCCCAGCTGCCATCTCGCAGTGGCCGCAGGAGCCGGCCGAAGCTGCGGTGGCCCTGCTGCTGGCCCACCTGCCGCTGCTGCAGCCGGGCAACGCAGCGGCCAAGGCCGAGTACATGAAGCGGCTGCAGAAGGTGCTGGCCGACGCCATCGAGAGCAACCGCTGCGTAGAGGAGTCGCGCCAGCTGCTGTCCTACGCCCTCATCCACCCGGCCACCACAGCCGATGACCGCAGTGCGCTGGCCCTGTGGCTCGGACACTTGGAGGAGCGCCTGGCCCCGGCCGCGCCCCCTCCCCAGCGCCGGCCGCCGGCCCATGAGTGGCCACCGGAGCCCCCCGAGCCTGGGGGGGGCAGTGGGGGCAGCGGCACGGCCGGAGGGGGGGCGTGGGCAGAGCAGCAGCACCCCCCGGGCACGGCTGCAGCACCCCGGGAGAATGGACACCCCCCGTTCCAGCCCCCTGGAGGTACTGGTAGATAGTGGGGAAAAGGGGGGAATGGGGGTAAAAAGGGTGGGAAAATGGGAGGAGAAAGTGGGAAGAAGGGGGCGGAATTGGGAAAGAGGAGGAGGGAACAGGAAGAGAAAGAGTGAACTGGGGAAAAAAGGGGGGGAAGGGTGGAGGGGGGAAGCGGTAGGGAGGGGTGGGCGAGGGTCAAATGACGGGAAAAGGGGAGAGAAGGGAGGGCCAGAGGAACTCTAGAGGTCAGTGGTGGGGGGGGGGGTTGGGAAAAGAGGTTGGGGGAGTCTTGGGGGACATGGAGAGGGGGCTGGGAGGGGTCCCACAGCCTGGGGCAGGGTCTCTGGTGTCCCCCTGACCCTGTCCCCCCTGTCCCTCCAGCCCTGCCGTGCCAGCTGCACCCCAGCCCCCTGAAGCGCTCGCTGGCGCTGGTGCCCGGCAGCCCCCAGCCCGGCCCGGGGGGTGACTGGGCAGGGTCAGGGGGGCCCGAGGACCCCCCTGCGGCCCCCCGGGGCCCCCCCCCGGCACCGTTCGGGGACCACGCGCCGCTGTCCCCGCAGAGCAGCGTGGCCTCGTCGGGCAGCGAGCACACTGAGGAGCCCGGCGGGCGCAACTCCTTCCAGGAGGATGGCAGCGGCATGAAGGGTGGGCAGGGGGCTCCGGGGGGGCTCGGGAATGTTTCTGAGGGGCATTGTCACCTCACGGCCCCTCCGTGCTCCCCCAGATGTCCCCTCGTGGCTGAAGAGCCTGCGGCTGCACAAGTACGCGGCGCTGTTCGCGCAGATGAGCTACGAGGAGATGATGACGCTGACCGAGCACCACCTGGAGTCACAGGTGGGCACTGGGGTCACTGGGAGGATGGTGGGACAGGACACCGGGGTCCCCAGGGATGCAGGAGTGGCCAGAGTGTCCTGTGGGCACGGGGAGGGCACTGGGAGGGACTAGGCTGCTGTGGGAGGGTCCCCAAGTGTCCCCAGGGCTTCTGGAGGGGGTCCATGATGCCCCTAGTGTCACCAGGGCTGGTGAGGATGGATTCTCAACGTCCAAATCTTCCCGAGGGGTGCACCCAATGTTCCCTGGGGGGGGGGGGTGTGACACTCCTGCGAGGTGTGTGACCCACCCAGTGATGTGTGACACCCGTGTCCCCCCCCCAGAACGTCACCAAGGGCGCCCGGCACAAGATCGCCCTGAGCATCCAAAAGCTTCGGGAGCGGCAGAGCGTCCTCAGGGCACTGGAGAAGGTCCCTGGGGGCACTGGGAGGGCACTGGGGAGGGATTTGGAGGCACTGGGAGGGGACTGGGAAGGGATTTGGAGGGCACTGGGAGGGGACTGGGGGGCACTGGGAGGGGACTGGGCTGGTGTGGAGTGTCCCCAGTATCCCAAGGGGGTCACTGATGTCCCCAGGGATGGTTTGGGGTGGTTCCCAGTGTCCCCAGGGCTGGGGGGGACAGTTCCCAGTGTCCCCAATCTCCCTGGGGGGTGTCCCCGCTGTCCTGCTGGGGAGGGGTGTGTCCATGGTGTCCCCAGGGCTGGTGCGGGGGGGTCCCCGCTGTCCTGCTGGGGGGTGTCCATGTCCCTGACGTCCCCTGGCCGTGTCCCCCCAGGACATCCTCGAGGGGGGCAATCTCTGGTCGGCGCTGCAGGAGCTGCAGCAGATCCTGGTCACCCCCATCAAGGCCTTCCGGCCCCCCCCGGCCGCGCCCCCTCCCCCCGGGCCCCCTGACGGGGCCCCCCCCGACGCCTTCGCGCCCCCCCCGGCCCCCCCCGGCCCCGACACCGAGGCCCCTGCGGCGCCCGTCCCCGACGGGGACATCCCGGGGCAGTTCACACGCGTCATGGGCAAGGGTGAGTGAGGGGGGATGCGGGGGGGTCCTGGGAGCCCCCTGACCCCCCCCTCAGGGGTGGTTTTGGGGTGGAGGTCCCCAGATTTGGAAGGGTTCAGGGTATGGGGAGGGCTCCCAGGGGGTTTGGGGTGGGATTTGGGGGGGTTTGGGGCCCCCGGCCCCCCCATCAGTGCACACGGGGTGGATTTGGGGAGGGGTCCCCAGGTTTGGGAGGGTTCAGGGTCTGGGGAAGGGTCCCAGGGCATTTGGGGAAGGGTCTCAGGGTTTTTTGGGGGTGGGTTCCAGAGTTCCAGAAGGGGTTCAGGGTTCTTGGGGGAATCCTGGGGGTGTTTTGGGAGTGTCTTGGGATCTTGTGTTCCCCTCCTGCAGTGTGCACGCAGCTCCCGGGGGTGTCCCAGGATTTTGGGGTGGGATTTGGGGCGGTTTTGGGGTGATTTTAGGGGGTTTTTAGGGCCCCCTGACCCCCCCGCAGTGTGCACCCAGCTCCTGGTGTCGCGGCCAGATGAGGAGAACATCACCAGTTACCTCCAGCTGCTCGAGAAGTGCCTGAGCCACGAGGTACTCTGGGAGTGGGGGGGTCCTGGGGGTCTCTGTCCCCCCTCCCCCGACCCCAGAGACCCCCCGTGACCCCCCCGGCCCCCCCAGGCGTTCACGGAGACGCAGAAGAAGCGGCTCCAGTCCTGGAAGCAGCAGGTGCTGAAGCTGCTCCGCGCCTTCCCCAAAAAGGGGCCCCTGGACGGCCCCCCCGGGTACCGGCCCCCCAAAAGGTACCTGGGGGAGTCCCCGTGCTGCTGGAACCCCCCCCACGGCACTGGGACCCCCCCTGTAAAAACCCCAAAACCCCATTTCCATCTCCAGCCTCCAATTCTACCCCGGGTGGGGTTTGGGGGCTGCTTGGGACCCCCCCACAACGTGCTCCCCCTGCCCCAGTTTTGGGGGGTCTGACCCCTGCCTGTGTTTTGCACAATCCCGACTCTGGGGGGGCTCGGGGCATCACCCACCCCCTGAAATTTGGAGAGATTTGGGGCGGTTTGGGGGATTTTTCCTTCTCCCTCCAGGTGCCTTTTTCTTCTTCCTACCACAATTTGGGGGAGGGGTCAAAGGGGTCTCCCCCCTCACTCCCCAATTTGGGGGGCCTCCAAGGGGTCTCCCCCCCTCATTCCCCAATTTCCCTTTCTTCCCAATTTGAGGGGGGGGTCTCATCCATTCTGGGGGGGTTTTGGGGGGTCTCAGCGCCCCCTGACCCCTGCGTTTTCCCCCCCAGCTGGGCCTTCGGCTCCAACTCTCTCCCCATAGCTGGCTCTGTGGGGGGGGGGCGACGGGGGGGGGGCCGCCCCTTTGCGCTGCCCCCCCCGGGCCCTGCCCCCGCCCGCCCGCCTGGGGCTGCTGGGACCCCCCGGGGGGGCCCCAGCCCCCAGACCCCCCCTTGGAGCCCCCCCCCTGGGCACGCAGGGACGGCAGGTGGGTCTGGGGGGGGTTGGGGGGAAATGGGGATTTTGGGGGGCAGATGAGGATTTTTGGGAGGATTTTGGGGAGGTTTGGGGGAGGATTTTGGGGGGGAGATGAGGATTTGAGGGGAGGATTTTGGGAGGTGTTTTGGGGGGAGATGAGTATTTTTGGGAGGTTTTGGAGGAAGATTTTGGGGTAGATTTTGGGGAGGTTTGGGGGAGAATTTGGGGGAAGGATTTTACGGGGTAGATGAGGATCTGGGGGAGGATTTGGGAGGGAATTTTGGAGTTTTATGGGGAGGGGCACATCCGCCTGTCCCCGCTCGGTTTTGTCGGGGTCAGGGGTCTCTCTCTGCCCCTGGAGACCCTTTTGGGGGGGCCCCCCCACCCTGGGGGTGCTGCCCCCCCTCGTGACCCCCTCGTTGCCCCCCCAGAGCCTTTGGTTCGGGGCCGGGGGGGGGCCCGGGGGGGTCCCCCGGGAGCCGTGGGGCCGTGCAGAGAACGCACTCGCTGCCCGTGCACAGCTCAGCCCTGCTCGCCTTCCCCCAGGGTAGGGAGCCTGGAACTGGGATGGGGGGGCCCAAAAAGGGGGGGTGGCATCGGGAAGAATGACAAAAAAGCCCCAAAAATTGAGAGGGACCCCCAAAAATGGGGGGAAACTTCCAGTGTTGATCTGTGCAGGGTGGGGTTGGAGGGGGGAGGAAGGGGTGGGGAGCACCCCAAAAATGGGGAGGGGGACCGAAGAAGGGGGGAGACCCAAAAATGGGGAGAGGGACTCTAAAAATTGGGGGGGAGGGAATCCCAAAAACAGGGAGAGACTCGAAAATGAAGGGGGGGGGGGGGGGGGACCATGACCCTGGGGACAGGTGACAAACTCCAGGAGGGTGTTGCGGTGGGGGGGGGGGGCGTTGCATTGGGAGAGATTTTTTGGGGCTTCCCCGACCCTTTTTTTGCCCCCCCTGCAGAGTGTCCCCCCCCTGGGACGGACCTGGAGATCAACCCCACGCTGGAGTCGCTGTGTCTGAGCATGACCGAGCACGCGCTGGGGGGTACGGGGCAGGACAACAGGGGGCGATGGGGACATGGGGACACGGGGGGGACAGGGACATGTGGGGACAAGGTGGGGGGCTGAGGGGGACACAGGGACACGGTGGGGACAAGGAGGGCTGGGCGAACAGGGAAGGGTAGGAATTTGAGGGGGGGGGGGCAAAAGATGGGGAGGGGATGGGGGGAGGAATTTGGGGGTTCCCCGATGGGGGGGGGCACAGAAGGGTGCCAGGGGATTTTGGGGATCCTCTGACTCCCCCACGTCTCCCCCCACAGATGGCACAGACAAAACCTCCACCATCTGATGGCGCCGCCGCCCCCTCCCCAAACCGGGGGGGGCACCTCTTTAACCCCCCCTCCTGCTCCAAACCCCCCTGGGGGGGTCCCCAAAACACCTGGGGGGGGGGGGTGAACCCCCACCCCCCCACCGCCCGCGGGGTTTTGGGGCGTCCCCGGTGAGGGAGGGGCCCCCCCAGGCCGATGACCTCGCGGGGGGTGGGGGGGGGCCATGACACTACAGGTGGGGCTTTTTTTGGGGGGGGGAGGAGCAGTGGGGGGGTTGCATTTCCCCGGTTTTAAAAATCCCAGGATTTGGGGGATTTGCGGATTTTATTTCTTTTGTTTTCGTTGGTTATTTTTTTCTTTTTTTTTTTTTTCTTTTTTTGCTTCTTTATTATTATTATATTATTATTAATTAATTATTTCTGTCCTGGCCCCCACGGGGGGGGGACGGGGGACACCCCCACCCCAAATTTAGGTACAACACCGGGCCCCCCCTCGGTACAGCCCCTCCCCCACCCACCCCTCCCCCCGCCCCCTCCCCTTTGTAGCGCCGCGGCCCTGAAATAGAGACAAAAATCGTTATTTTAGATACATTTTATTATGAATCCTTTTGTTATGATATGGCTGGTAACCATTGACCTTATTAAACACAAAAACCGCCCCGAGACGCTGCTTTTTTG
Organism: Lycocorax pyrrhopterus obiensis; assembly: GCA_014706295.1. Classification (NCBI taxonomy): domain Eukaryota; kingdom Metazoa; phylum Chordata; class Aves; order Passeriformes; family Paradisaeidae; genus Lycocorax; species Lycocorax pyrrhopterus. The sequence continues at coordinate 945,644 of JACSVZ010000036.1, read as the reverse complement.
CCCCAAAATGGGGTCGAGGGGGGCAAGGGGGGAATTGGGGTGGGATTTTGGGGTCGGGGGGGGGGATCACCCCCTCCTCACTCGCTGGAGGATTCGGAGCCATCGCTGGGACTTTCCTCCTCCTCCTCTTCCTCCTCCTCCTCCTCTTCCTCCTCGCTGGGGGTGAGTTGAGGACTGCGGGGCGCTGGGCCCCCCCCCTCGCTGCCTTCCTCCTCTTCTTCCTCCTCCTCCTCCTCTTCCTCCTCCTCTTCTTCCTCGTCGTTGTCACTGCCGAAAATCTCCTCCTGGTCCCGGGCGGCCCGAGCGGCATCACTGCCCCCCCGGCGGCCTCCCCGGGCGCCTTCAGCCTCTTCCTCCTCCTCCTCCTCCTCTTCTTCATCCTCGCTGCGGGCGGAGCCCGCCCCGCGCTCCGAGCCCGACCCGGAGCCTTCGGCCTCGTCCTCGTCGCTTTCGCTGCCCTTGTCTCGCTCCTCGTCTGCTTGGAGTGTGGGGGGGCCCTCAGTAGGCTGAAACCCCCCCAAAATGGGGGAGGGAATTTGGGGGGCTGGGAAATAGGGGAATTTGGGGAGGGGGGCTTTTAGGTGGGAAATGGGGGGATTTAGGGCCCCTCCCCAAACCTGAGCCCGGCGTTTCCTTCTCTGCCTCCATCTCCTCCTCCTCTTCTTCCTCGGGCTCATGGTTCTCCAGCTGCGCCCGCCGGGCCTCCTGTGGAGGGAGGGGGAGTCAGGGGGGTCCCGGCGGGGTCCTGGCGGTTGGGACCACTCCCCAAATCCCACCTGGGCCTCGAGCTCCTTCTCGTTCATGTCCCGGTGCTTGACCACCAGCACGGCGTTAGTGCCTGACTGGACCCCGGCACGTGCCCGGCGCTTGCTCAGCCGGACCCTGGGGGGGACAGGGGTGTCAGGGACACCTGAGGACACCCTCGGACTCTCAGGGACACCCCCAAACCCCAAGGGACACCCTCGGAATTCCAGTGACACCCCGAGAGCCTCAGGGACATCCCCAGGGGCACCCCCAGGATGCCCCCACAACCCCAGGGACCCCTCCCCACACCCTTGGGACACTCCCACGAACATCCCTGGGACCCCCAAAGGAACTTCCCAAACCCCTCAGGGACCCTCAGGGGCATCCTCAGGACCCCAAGGACACCTCAAGATCCCTCTGAACACCCAACCGGTGCCCCCAGTACTGACTGGAAAATCTCCCAGCGCCCCCAACAGCGACTTGGGGGAGCTCCCAGTGCCCCCCAGTCCCTCCCTGTGCCCCCAGTCCCGACTTGGACGGTCTCCCAGTGCCCCCCCAGCCCCACCTGGTCTCCAACTCGTTGTAGTAGACACCGTCACCCTCGCGGAAGATGAAGAAATAATTCTCCTCGTAGCCCTTGCTAGCCTTGTTCTTCACATTCCAGTTGTACTCCCGGGCGATCTTGTAGTCATACCTGGGGGGGCCGCGGGGGGGGAGCTTGGGGAGGGGCCAGGAGACCCCCTAAAAACTCCCCCAAATCCCGGTTTTCTCCCCCACATCCTCCAGGAGCTCTGGGAGCTTTGGGGTCATTCTTTGCGAGGATTTGGGACCCCGCAGCTCTGCCCCAAAACCCCCCCGGGGGCTATGGGAGACCCTCCCAAACTCAAGAGGGGACCCCCCCATCTCAGGGACCCCTCTTCCAATCCCAGGCACCTCCCCACCAAATCCCAGTTTTTCCCCCAAAACCTCACAGAATTTTCGGGGCCTTTGGTTTGTTCTTCGCAAAAATTTGGGACCCCAAACTCCCCCCAGATCCCCCCCACAGTCTCCAAAGTCCCCCCAGGGGCCAGAGGGGAACCCCCGACTCCAGGGACGCGCCCCCAACCTCATGGACTCCCCAAAATCCCATTTCCTCCCCAAATCTAGGAATTTATTGATTATTCTTAATTTCCCATGAAATCCCAGAACCCTAACAGACCTTTAAACCACCCCAATTTTTTTTAGGATTCCCCCCAAGTTTTGAGGACTCCCCCAGGGTTTTGGGGCCCCCCCTTACACATCCTCGGGGGCATAATCCACATCCTCCTCCTGGTCCCGCTTCCGCTTCCGCAGCGTTTCCTCCACGGGCAGGAAATAGGCCACGAACTGGTTCCCCTCCTCGTCCATCATCCCCCTGCGGGGACGGGGTTGGGGGGTCAGGGGAGGGTTTGGGGTCACCAGACGGGGTTTGGGGTCCCCAAGGGGGGTTGGGGTCACCAGGACCTGATCATGGCCTGGGACATCATTTCGAGAGCGGCCGCCCCCGACGTGTCCTTGGGGGCCGGGTCCGAGTCGAAAATCACTTGGGCGCAGGGGTTGATCCACATCTAGGAAGAAACGAGAGATAAACGGGGAAAACAGGGAAAAAATAAGGAAAAAATTGGGGTTTGGGTGGGGAAATTGGAGGAGGAAGAGAATCGGGGAGTGGGGAAAAAATTGGGAGGAGGGGAGAAATAATGAGGGGAAAAAGGGGGAGTTGAGGAGGGGAAAAAGGGGAGTTTGGGGGGGGAAAATGGGATTTTGGAGGGGAAAAAGGGATTGGGGGGGGTCCCTGAACTCCCCCCTCACCTTGAAGTCGGGGAACACAGGCATCACCTCCAGGGGGGTCACCCGGGGTTTGCTGTAGTGCTGCGTGATCTGGGGGTAGCAAAGGGGGCTCAGGGACCCCCCCAAGACCCCCCTGAAGTGCCCAGAATCAGCCCCACAAAAACAGCCCCAAAATCACCCTCCAGAAACACCAAATCCCTCCCCAAATGATCCCCAAAATGACCCCAAACCCACCCCACAAATGGCCCAAAAAAACCCCCAAAACCAGCCTCAAAATGACTCCAAACTTCCCAGAATCAGCCATGAAACTCCCCCCAAACTCAGTCCCCAAACACACCCTGAAACCCCCCTCCCAAAACCCCAAACTAAAAACCCCAAATCCCCCCCAAAAACCCCAAACCCCGACCGCTTTCTGGGCATCCTCGAAGGTTTTCTCGATGGCTGCGATCTGACTGTCCCTGTCCTTGTAGATCTCCTCTTCTGTGAACTGCTGCTTCACCGACACCCCGATCCTGCCAATCACCCCAAAATCACCCCAGAATCATCCCCAAACCACACCCCAAAATCACCCAAAATCCACCCAAAACATCACCCCCAAACACCCCAAAATCACCCCTAAAACCACCCCCAAGATTACCCCGAAATCTCCCAAAACCCACCCACAAAACCACCCCAAACCACTCAAAACCGCTCACCCCCAACCCCTCTCCGTGGCCATCCCCAGACCCCAAACCCAACAGAAACTCCCCAAAAACCCCAAAAAAGCCCCGGATCACTCACTTGACCTCGGGTTTCTCGTTGGACACCCCGTAGCGGTTGAACTCGGTGGAGATGTACTCGGTCTTGCGCATCCAGGGCACCACCTTGGCGTGCTGCTGCGACCTGCCCGGCCCCACACGGGTTGGAGACCCCCAATCACCCCAAATCCCGCCCGAAACCACCCCAAAACACTCCCTAAATCACCCTCAAAACCACCCCAAAATCACTCCCAAAACCACCCCAAAACACTCCCCAGTCATCCTCAAAATTGCCTCAAAATCACCCCAGAATCCCCCCAAAAATCACCCCTAAAATGACCCGAAACCACACCCCAAAATTACCCCAAAACACCCCAGGGGCTCTGTGGGGTTAGGGAACCCCCAGGCAGGGTTTGGGGTGGTTTTGGGGGCGATTTTGGGGTTTTACCTCTTGGAGCTCGTTGGGGCCTGGATCTCCTCCTCCAGCAGCTTCTCGTCCGCAGGGTCCAGCAGCACTGGGGGAATTGGGGTAAAAACACCCAGATTTGGGGTCGCCCCACGAGATTTGGGGTTACCCCACAGGATTTGGGGGTGATTTGGAGAAAACCCCAAAAATTGCCCTCCCCAGGGAACCAACCCCTGGTTTTGGGGGAGACTGGGGGAGATTCAGGGGGAATTTGGGGCGGTTCTGGAGGAGGTTTGAGATGGTTTTGGGGTGATTTTGGGTTGATTTGGGGGTGGTTTTGGGGGGTGATTTTGGAGAGGTTTGGGGATAACTCTAAGGGTGTTTCCGGGGCGGTTTTGGGGTGATTTTGGGAGGGTTTGGGGACAATTCTCAGGGTGTTCCTGGGTGGTTTTGGGGTCCCGCCCCGTGCGCACCCCCGGGGTCGATCCGGTACGTGTCGGGGTTGATGAGGTCAATGGTGACGCCCAGGTCCGGCTCGGTCAGGAGATCATGCTTGTGCTGCTTCTCCAGGGACGTGGCCTTGTACTGCACGAACCTGGCGGGCCAAAACCGCCCCAAAAGCACCCAAAATCAGCCCAAAAACCCACCAGAGTCAGCGCCTAAACCCACCCAAAATCAGCCCCAAAACCACCCAAAAATCAGCACAAAACCCCACCCGAATCAGCGCCAAAATCCCTCAGTATCAGGCCCAAAACCACACCAGAATCAGCCCCAAATCACACCAAAATCACCCCAAATCCCCCCTCCAGCCCCTCCCGTGCTCAGAGGGGGGGTCGGGGGCTGTGACCGGGGACCCCTCAGGACCCCCCCCCCCGCTTGGGGCCCCCCCCATTTGGGGCCCCCAGACCTGCTCTGGTCGAAGGGGTACGTGATGAACTTGGGGTCGAAGGGGATGTCCGGGAGGCTGTTGCAGAACTTGACCCGGCAAACGACCCCGGACCTACGGCAAAGGGGGGTCAGGGGTCCCCCGAACCGCGGGGGCCCCAAAACCCCCGCAATTACCCCCAAAACGGGGCGAGGACCCCTCAAAAGCCCCTCCCCCCCACACTCACCTCTCGGGGAGGGTCCGGTGCGAGCTGGGCCTGCGTGAGGGGGGGGCGCGTCATGACGTCACCGGAGACCCCGAACGCTTCCGTGACGTCACGGGGGACCCCGTTATTTGCACCCCACCGCCTCCCGCCGCGGGGGTGACGTAACGGGGGAACCCAACCCCACCCCACCCCCGCGGGCGGCCCCCCCCCCGGGCGGCGTGACGCATTGTGACGTCACGGCGGTGACGTCACGGCCGTTACCGGTGGCCCGGCTCGTCGCGCTGCGCCTGCGTCTGGATGGTGGGCGCCATGGCGGGCGGCTACTTCCCGTTCTGCGCGGCGCTGCCCGATAACGTCACTTCCTCTGCGCGCCGGAAGTCACGAACAACATGGCGGCGCCGCCGCCGCCGCCTCCGGCCGGGCCGGGCCCAGGGCCTCCTTCAGCGCCCGCGGGCCCGGGGCCGGCGGCGGGGCCCGGAGCGGGGCCGGGGCCGCCCCCGGGGGCCGCGCAGGGCCCCGCGCTGCCTGCGCAGGCGGCGGCGGCGCAGGCGCAGGATTTTGATCCCGTGCAGCGCTTCCGGCTCCTGCTGCCGCAGCTGAAGGAGAGCCTGCAGGTGGGCGGGGCTCGGGAGTGGGCGCGGTTTGCCGCCGAAAATGGGCGTGACCTGCGGAAAGGGGGCGTGCCCCTGCAAATGGGGGTCCCCCGGAATTTTGGGGGGTTCCTGGGCCGGGGTCTCAGGGCGTCCCCACCTCCTTGTTCCGCTCATTTCCCTCTGCTGGGAGGCGCTGGGGGGGCTGCGGTTCCTCTCCTCCGTGTCCCCCTGACCCCCCATGTCCCACAGACCCTGATGAAAGTGGCGGCTCAGAACCTGGTGCAGAACTCCAGCATCGACAACGGGCAGTGAGTGACCGTCCCCGTGCCCCCCAGTCCCTCCCAGTCGCCCCCCCAATCCCTCCCAGCTCCCCCAGTCTCTCCCAGTGCCCCCCCAGTCCCTCCCAGTCTCACCAGTTCCCCACAGGAAGAGCGCGGACGGGGCCCTGCAGCGCTTTGACAAGAGCCTGGAGGAATTCTACGCCCTGTGTGACCAGCTGGAGCTGTGCCTGGTGAGAGACTCCCAAAATAACTCCTAAACCCCTCCCAAACACCCCCAAATCCCCTCAGAACCCCTCCAAATCCCTTCAAACTCCCCTCAAATCCCCCCCCAAGTGACCCCGGCTGTCCCCTGCAGCGCCTGGCCCACGAGTGCCTCTCGCAGAGCTTCGACAGCGCCAAGCACGCCCCGGCGCTGGTGCCCGCGGCCCCCAAGGGCGAGGGGGGTCCCGGGGGCGAGACCCTGCCCTACACCCAGTACCTGCCCCTGATCAAGGCGCAGATCGCGGGCGCCAAGGACATCCACAACGCGCTGCTCGAGGGCACCAACAAGATCACGGGCAAGCTGCCCCCGCCGGGGGGGCCCTGATGGGGTTTTGGGTGGGATGAGACCCCCGGGGGACCCCCCCAAAGCACTGCTGGGCGGGGTGGGTGTTGGTTCAGGGGAGGGGGTGGTGGGAGAGGGGGGATTGAGGCAGGGATTGGGGTGGTTTTGGGGTCTGGCCCCCCTTCCCTAGTGGGGTTTGGTTTTGGGGGGCATCTGGGGGGGTGCTGGGACCCCTAATCCCCTCCCAGGGGAGTGGAGGGAGGTCTAGGGTGTGGTCCCAGCAGCGCATTTTGGGGGTGACGACCCCCCACCCCAGGCGAGGCGGATCGTTGGGGAGGGGAGTGGGGGTGTTGGATTCACAGGCTTTGAGATGAAATGTTTGACTTTTGGTAAATAAACCAGCGTTTTGTGATATCGGCTGTTCGGTTTTTCTGTGCGTGACGTCACCGGGGGGGAGCGTGGGAAAGAGCCCCGGAACGCGTCCCGGGAGGGGTGGGGGGGGGGGTCGCTGCGATTCTCCGTGACGTCACGGTCCGTGCGGGTGACGTCACCCCCCCCCCCAACCCCGGGTTTTGGGCCTCTCGCGCCGCCGTTGGAGGCCGGGAAGCCTCGCGAGAGGAAGTCCGGGAGGTCTCGCGAGAGCGCGGGGCGGGAGGGACGCGGAGCGGCCGCGGTTCGGGAGCGGGACCGGGACCGGGAATCGCGACAGGGAGTCGCGACAGGGCCCGGCAGCGGCACCCGCATCGGGGTCGGGATCGCGACAGGCGGGGGCGGCGCCGGGAGCGGCACCGGGAGCGACACAGGCGCCGGCGGAGCGAGGCCAGGCCCGGCCGCGGCGTAGAGCGGAGCGGAGCCCGCGGTGAGGGAGGCGGCGGCGGCGGGGAACCGGCGGGAGCGCTCGGGGCACCCCCGGAGCCCTCAGGGCACCCCCCAGCCTCTCCTCAGGACACCCCAGACCTCTCAGGACACCCTCCACTCCCCCGGCCCATCCCTAAAAACCCCAAGAACTCTCCCGGATACCCCCAGGACACCCCCAAACCCCTCAGGAGAGCCCCGACCCCTCCAGCCTCCTCTCGGACCCCCCCAGGACCCTCCTGAAGCCCCCCCGTGCCCCCCAGACCCCCAGCCATGTCGGACAGCGAGGACAGCAACTTCTCGGAGGACGAGAGCGAGCGCAGCAGCGACGACGGCGACGACAACGAGGTGAGGCCGAAGGCTCGGGGGGATCCGGGGGGTTTGAGGGTTTCAAGGGGGGGTCCCGAGGGTCCCTGACCCCCTCCCCAAATCCCCCGGCCCCGCCAGGCCGAGGAGCAGCGCGGGGGGGGGGCAGCGGGAAGGAGGAGGCGGAGGAGGAGGAGGAAGAAGAGGAGGAAGAAGAAGAGGAGGAGTACGATGAGGAAGAGGAGGAGGAAGAAGACGATGATCGCCCGGCCAAGAAACCGCGGCACGGGGGGTTCATCCTGGACGAGGCCGGTGAGGGAAGGGGTGGGGATTTGGGGGGATTTTGGGGAGGTTTTGGGGGTCTCCAGGCCGCTGACCCCCCCCTCCCCGCCTGTCCCCCCCCAGATGTGGATGATGAGTATGAGGATGAAGATCAGTGGGAGGACGGGGCCGAGGACATCCTGGAGAAAGGTGCGGACTGGGGGAGCTGTCCCCACCCCGGGGGGCTGCGGGGAGGAGGGGGGGAAGCCCTGAGTGGGGGGGTCCCTGTTCCCTCCCCCCCGAATCCCCAAAACTGCCTTTTCCTTCCCCAAAACCCGTTTTCCCCCAACCCCTTCTTTCCCTGCCCCCAAAACTGCTTTTTTTCCCCCCAAACCCCTTTTCCCCTGCAGTTTTCCTTCCTAAATCCCCTTTTCCCTAAATCCACTTTTTCCTCTGTAAATCCTTTTTTCCCCAAATTCATTTTTCCCTGCCCAAATCCCCTTTTTCCCCCATCCCTTTTCCCAGGTGGGGGTCCCCGATCACCCCTTCCCCTCCATCTCATCCGCTCTCGCCTGGGGCTCTTCTGTTGCATTTTTTTTTGTTTTCCCCCAAAACTCCCAATTTTCCCCCATTCCCTGGTTTTTGCTGTTGATTTACTTCATCCTCCACCGTCACCTCCTCCCCGGGGCAGAGGAGATCGAAGGTAAGAGCCCCCCTCCCCCAATTCTGGGGGTCCCTGGAACTCCCACACCCCCCAGATCCCAAATCCCCATCCCAACCTTCCTCTGCCTCCTCTTCCTCAGCCTCCAACATTGACAACGTGGTGCTGGACGAGGATCGCTCAGGAGCGCGGCGGCTCCAGAACCTCTGGAGGTGACCCTGGACACCCCCAGAGTGTCCCTCTGTGTCACCCCCCACCTCATTTTTGTCCTTTTCCTTCGTTTTCCCGATTTTCCTTTATTTTCCCCCATTTTCCCCTGATTTTCCCGTTTTTCTCTCAATTTCCCTTGTTTTTCCCTCATTTTTCTGTGTTTTTTCCTCATTTCCACTGTCTTTTCTTCATTTTTCCGGTTTTCTCTCGTTTTTCCCTGTTTTTCTCTGATTGTTCCCTGTTTTTTCCTAGTTTTCTCTCCTTTTTTCTTTTTGTTTTTTCTTCTTATTCCCATGTTTTTTGCCTCATTTTTCTTGTTTTCCCTCATTTCCCCCCATTTTTCCCTCATTTCCCCCTTTCTCCCTCAATTTTCTTCATTTTTCCCGTTTTCCCCTGATTTCGCCCCGTTTTGCCCGCCAGGGACCAGCGGGAGGAGGAGCTGGGCGAGTACTACATGAAAAAATACGCCAAGTCCTCGGTGGGGGAGACGTGAGTGCCACCGCTGTCCCCTCCCCGGCCGTCACCGTCCCTGTCACCGTCCCTTGTGACCACAGGGCCACGCCCACCCCAACGTTCCCTGATTTTTTGGGGCGTTTTCCCCTTTTTCCCAGAGTTTACGGCGGCTCCGATGAGCTCTCGGACGACATCACCCAGCAGCAGCTGCTGCCTGGCGTCAAGTGAGTTCTGGGGGGGAAAACGGGGAATTTGGGTCAGAATCCCTGGGAATGAGAGTTCTGGGGAAAAAAAGGGGGAATTTGGGTCAGACCTCCCCAAAATAACGAGGTTTTGTTGCCCCTCACAGGGACCCCAATCTCTGGACAGTCAAGTGCAAGGTGGGTGTTGGGGGGGACCTAAATCCTGCTTCTTGTGCCCAAATCTCCCTTTCTAACCTCAGATCTCCCTTTTTGACTCCAAATCCTCTTTTTTTTTCCCCAAATCCTGCTGTTTTGTGCCCAGATCGGGGAGGAGCGCGCCACGGCCGTCGCCCTCATGCGCAAGTTCATCGCCTACCAGTACACGGAGACGGTGAGCACTGGGAGGGACTGGGGGACACTGGGGTGGCACCGGGGTGGCACTGGGGTCACACCTGCACATGGGGACGTTGGGGCTGTACCAGGATGTCCTTGGTGTCACGCTGGTGACACACTGGTGACACTGCTATCCCTGCTGTCCCCAGCCATTACAGATCAAGGCGGTGGTGGCCCCCGGGGGTCCCTGTGCATGGAGCTGGCGGGGTCACGCCCATACCTGGTGTTACTGGGGCTGTACTGGGATGTCACAGGTGTCACACTGGTGACACTGCTGTCCCCGCTGTCCCCAGCCGTTACAGATCAAGGCGGTGGTGGCCCCCGAGCACGTGCGCGGGTACCTGTACGTCGAAGCCTACAAGCAGACCCACGTCAAGCAGGCCATCGAGGGCGTGGGCAACCTGCGCCTGGGCTACTGGAATCAGCAGATGGTGCCCATCAAGGAGATGACCGACGTGCTCAAGGTGGTCAAGGAGGTCACCAACCTCAAGCCCAAGGCCTGGGTGCGCCTCAAGAGGGGCATCTACAAGGACGACATCGCCCAGGTGAGGGGGGACACACCTGAGGGGGTGGGGACACGTCTGAAGGAGTGGGGACACCCCCGGCCGGCCCAGCACTGACCCGTGGGTGTGGCCTGGCACAGGTGGATTACGTGGAGCCCAGCCAGAACCAGATCTCCCTCAAGATGATCCCCAGGATCGACTTCGACCGGATCAAAGCCCGGATGAGCCTGGTGAGGATCTGCCTGGGGGGGCACCAGGGCAGGGGAGGGGATCCTGCGTGGGTGGATCCCCACGAGTGGATCCTGGGTCAGTGGATCCCTGGCACTGAGCAGATCCCCTGAGCAGATGCTTGGCATTGAGTGGATCCCCCGAGCAGATCCCCTGAGCAGATCCCCTCTCTCCCTCCCCCGCAGAAGGACTGGTTCGCCAAGCGTAAGAAGTTCAAGCGGCCGCCCCAGCGCCTCTTCGACGCTGAGAAGATCCGGTAGGGCCCGGTCCTGAGGGATCCCTGGGATCCAGTGACCCTGGGAGTGACCCTGAGTGACCCTGGGTGTCCCCCAGGTCCCTGGGCGGGGATGTGGCCTCAGACGGCGACTTCCTGATCTTCGAGGGCAACCGCTACAGCCGGAAGGGGTTCCTGTTCAAGAGCTTCGCCATGTCAGCCGTGGTGAGCCCCGAACCTGCCTTTTCCAGCCTAAAATCTGCCTGTTCTGCCCAAAACCTGCTTGTTCCAGCCCAAATCTGCTTCTTCTGGCCCAATATCCTCGTGTTCCAACCCAAATCTGCCTGTTTGAGCTCAAAATTCGCCAGTTGGAATCCAAAGCCACATGTTTGAACCCAGAATTCATCCCTTCTGCCCAAACCCCACAAGTTTGAACCCTAAAACCTGCCTGCTCCAGCCCCAAATCTGTTTTTGCCCCAAATCCTGGAATTTTCCCCCAATCCCAGATCACCGAGGGGGTCAAACCCACCCTGTCCGAGCTGGAGAAATTCGAGGACCAACCCGAGGGCATCGACCTGGAGGTGGTGACCGAGAGCACCGGTACAGGATCCCCGTATTCCCAAACCACAAAAAAAACCCCCAAACTCCCCAAATCACTCTAAATCACCACAAAATTTTGCAGGAAAAGAGCGAGAACACAACTTCCAGCCAGGGGACAACGTGGAGGTGTGCGAGGGCGAGCTCATCAACCTGCAGGGCAAAATCCTCAGTGTGGACGGCAACAAGATCACCATCATGCCCAAGCACGAAGACCTCAAGGTCTGAAAAGCCCAAAAAAACCCCCTTGGGATGGCTTTTTTGGGTGGAAAAACAGGAATTTTGGGTTTTTCCAGGATATGCTGGAGTTCCCGGCGCAGGAGCTGAGGAAGTACTTCAGGATGGGCGACCATGTGAAGGTGATCGCCGGGCGCTTCGAGGGCGACACCGGGCTCATCGTCAGGGTGGAGGAGAACTTCGTGATCCTGTTCTCTGACCTGACCATGCACGAGGTGGGAACGGGGGAAAAAATGGGAGAAATGGGAAAAAATGGGGAAAACAGGAAAAACCTGGGAAAGATGTGGGAAAAATCTGTGAAAAAATAGGAAAACCCCAGAAAACGGGGAAAACACAGGAAAACGGGGTAAAAATGAGAAAAACAGGGAAAACTGGGAAAAACCTAGGAACAATCCAGGAAAAACCTGTGAACACTGGGAAAACAGGGTTTGGGGTGAAAGCAGGCAGTTTTGGTGCAATCCCAGTGGATTTTTCTCCATTTCCTGCCCCCAGCTGAAGGTGCTGCCCCGGGATCTGCAGCTGTGCTCCGAGACGGCCTCGGGGGTGGATGTGGGGGGGCAGCACGAGTGGGGGGAGCTGGTGCAGCTGGACCCCCAAACCGTGGGGGTCATCGTGCGGCTGGAGCGGGAAACCTTCCAGGTGAGACCCCCAAATCCCACCAGAAATCCCCCAGAATCCCCCCAAAAAATCCCCCAAAACCCCGCCTAAATCCCACCAAAACCCCGCCCTCCAGAATCCCTCCTGGATGCTCCCAAAATCCCGGGGGAAACTCCCAGAGCACCCTGCACCCCAAATCCACCTCCAGAGGGGCCCCAAATTACCTTTCAAGGGGGTTCCCAACCCCCCAAATTTGGGGGTCCCTAAAGTCCCCTCCCAGGTGTCCCCTGAGCCGTGCCTTGTCCCCAGGTGCTGAACATGTACGGGAAGGTGGTGACGGTGCGGCACCAGGCTGTCACCAGGAAGAAGGACAATCGCTTCGCGGTGGCGCTGGACTCGGAGCAGAACAACATCCACGTCAAGGACATTGTCAAAGTCATCGACGGCCCCCACTCCGTGCGTCCAGGAGGGTTTTAGGGGGGTCCTCAGGGTGGTTTGGGGATCTTTGGGGTGTTTGGGGGATTCTTGGGGTGTTTGAGGAATCCTCGGGGTGTTTTGGGGGATTCTCAGAGTGTTTTGGGGGAGATTTGGAGGGTCCCTGGGGTGTCTTTGGAGGTCCTTGAGGTGTTCGGGAGGACCGTCAGGTGTTTTGGGGGCCCTTTGGGGTGTTTTGGGTGGTCCTCAGGGTGTTTGGGGGAGATTTGGGAGATCCCTGGGGTGCTTTGGGGTGTCCTTGAGGTGTTTTGAGGGGGTTTTGTGATGTTTTAGAGCCTCCCCGTGGTGTTTTGGGGGAGTTTGGGGGCTCCATGTGGTGGTTTTGGGGAGTTCTCACCCCTTTTCCCCCCTGACCCTAAAAGGGCCGCGAGGGCGAAATCCGCCACCTCTTCCGGGGCTTCGCCTTCCTGCACTGCAAGAAGCTGGTGGAGAACGGGGGGATGTTCGTCTGCAAGACGCGGCACCTGGTGCTGGCCGGGGGCTCCAAGGTCCGAACCCCCCCAAAACCCCCGAATTTCCCTGTTTTCCCCCTTTTTCCCCCATTCCAACCCCATTTTTCCCCCACAGCCCCGTGACGTCACCAACTTCGCCGTGTGCGGCTTCACGCCTATGTCCCCCCGCATCAGCAGCCCCATGCACCCCAGTGGGGCCGGTGAGCGATTTTGGGGGGTCTCGGGAGGCTTTGGAGACCCTCAGGGACCCTGCTGACCCCTCTGATCCCCCCAGGCCAGCGGGGTGGTTTTGGGGCCGGGGGGCTGAGCCGGGGCCGCGGCCGGCGCGACAACGACCTCATCGGGCAGACGGTGCGGATCTCGCAGGGGCCCTACAAAGGTGGGTGTGGGACCCCCGAAAACCCCCTCGGGGGGGTTTCTCAACCCCTCTGACCCCCTATAAACCCCCAAAACCCCCTCGGGGGATCCCCAACCCCTCTGATCCCCCAACCCTCCCCCAGGGTACATCGGGGTGGTCAAGGATGCCACGGAGTCAACAGCGCGGGTGGAGCTGCACTCGACCTGCCAGACCATCTCGGTGGACAGGCAGCGACTGACCACTGTGTGCGTGGGGGGCGACACCCTGGGGACAGCCCTGGGGACACCCCCATGGGGCCTGGAGACCCCTCTGTGGGGCGGGGACAGCCCTGGGGACCCTTCTGAGTGGGGGAGACACCCAGGGAACACCTCTGTGGGGCGGGGGTGATCCCCTAAAGGTCAAGACCATCCTTGAGACCCCTGAGAGGGTCCTGGAGCCCCAAAAGGGTCCCGGTCCCCCTCCCCACTGGGTCTTTGTGATGCCCCTGGCTCTCTTTGGGGTCCCTGTTCCCTCTGACCCCCCCTGTCCCCACAGGGGGTCCCGGCGCCCCGGGGGTCTCACCTCGGCCTACGGGAGGACCCCGATGTACGGATCCCAAACCCCCATGTATGGCTCGGGGTCCCGCACCCCCATGTACGGCTCACAGACCCCGCTGCATGACGGTGAGAGGGGATTTGGGGACATTTGGGACAGTTTGGGAACATTTGGGGACAATTCGGGGGGTCCAAACCCGGGGTGGTTTTGGAGTCACCCCCAGGAAGTCACGCCCCCACTGTGGGGTCACAGGCGGTGAGTGGGGGGCCCTGGGGACACTTTGGGGACAATGTGGGGACAAACGGTGGTTTTGGGGTGTCCCCAGGGAGCCGCACCCCCCACTACGGGTCCCAGACCCCCCTGCACGACGGGAGCCGGACCCCGGCCCAGAGCGGGGCCTGGGACCCCAACAACCCCAACACCCCCTCGAGGTGAGAGACCCCCAAAAAACCCCAAAATAACCCCAACAACCCCTTGAGGTGGGACCCCCCCAAAATAACCTCCTTTGGGGTCCCCCTCCCCAAACTCCCCCAATTTGGGGTCCCCTCTCTCTCTCATTTGGGGTTTTCCATTTTTGGGACCCCCTCCCCAATTTCCCCCCTTTAGGGCGGACGAGGACTTCGAGTACGGCTTTGAGGACGAGCCCACCCCGTCCCCGCAGGGCTACGGGGGCACCCCGAACCCCCAAACCCCGGGGTACCCCGACCCTGCGTCCCCACAAGTCAGCCAGCCCTACAACCCCCAGACCCCCGGCACGCCTGCCATGTGAGTGGGGACCCTGAAACCTGTGGGGTGGGACATCCCAGAATATGGGACTGGGGGGAGAGCCCCAAATGGGGTTGGACAGGGGGGAAATGGTCCTGGGGACCCCAGATCTGGGGTTCCGGGGGTGGGGGACCCCTAAATGTGGCTCGAAAGGGGGAAACTGCTCCTGGGACCCCCAAATCCCCCCTAGGAGCCCCTAAATCCTGTCTCCCATCTCTTGGGACCGTGAGACAACCCCTGGGATCCCCCAAACCCCCTCTCCCATCCCCTGGGACCCCCAAATCCCCCCCAGGTCCCCCCAGGTGTGACCTCCTGCCCCTCACCTATCCCAGGTACAACACGGAGCAGTTCTCGCCCTACGCCGTCCCCTCCCCCCAGGGCTCGTACCAGCCCAGCCCCTCCCCCCAGAGCTACCACCAAGTGGCCCCTAGCCCCGTGGGCTACCAGAACACGCACTCGCCGGCCAGCTACCACCCCACGCCGTCCCCCATGGCCTACCAGGTACCCTTGAGACCCCAAAACCTCCCCCGGGACCCCAAAACCTTCCCCAATATCCACAACCCCTCCAGAGCCCTGTGGGCTACCAGGTGACCCCTTAGTGGCCACTGACTGCCCCTTATCTCGGGAGTTAATCAGGTACCCCTGGGGCCCAAAAATCCCCCCTGGGACCCCCAAAACCTGCCCCGGGACCCCCAAACTTCCCCCAATATCCACAGCCCCTCCAGAGCCCCATGACCCCTTAACAAATGACCCCTTAGTGGCCACCGACTGCCCCACATCTCAGGGGTACCTGATAAGCACCCATGGCTTATCAGGTACCCCAAGACACCCCAAAACACCTCCAACCCCCCCCCCCCAGGGTTGTCCACATCCACAGCAGAGCCCTCCAAAGGCCATGTAGCCCCCCTAAAACCCCCTGGTAGCCCCCTAACCTCTTCATAGCCCCCCTACACCCCTTTGTAATAACCCCAAATCTCCTTCAGACCCCCTTGCAACCCCCCCAAACCCCTTTTTCTGCCCCCAAACCCCTTTTTCCCCCTGACTGTGCCCCCTTGCCCCCAGGCCAGCCCCAGCCCCAGCCCGGTGGGTTACAGCCCGATGACCCCGGGGGCTCCGTCCCCGGGCGGGTACAACCCCCACACCCCCGGCTCGGGCATCGAGCCCAGCGCGGGCGACTGGGTGACCACGGACATCCAGGTCAAGGTGCGGGACTCGTACCTGGACAGCGCGGCCGTGGGGCAGACCGGGGTCATCCGCAGCGTCACGGTCAGAGCCCGTCTGGGGGATTTTTGGGGGGTTTGGGAGGGGTTTGGGGGTGTTTTGGGCGGTCTCCCAAAAGGAGAGAGGGCCGGGGGGGCATTTGGGCGTTTTGGGAGGGGTTTTGGGTTTTTTGGGGAGGCTTGGAGGGCTTGGGGGGAGTTAGGGGAGGATTTTTGTGGGGGGCTGGAAGGGGGAGAATCATCCCTGGGGCCACCCAGCCATTGGGGATGGAGATCTCGGGGTTTTGGAGGTTTTTGGGGGGGTTTTGGGTGTCCCCCGCGAAGCTGAGGCCCCCCGGCCCCCCCCAGGGCGGGATGTGCTCCGTGTACCTGAAGGACAGCGAGAAGGTGGTCAGCGTGTCCAGCGAACACCTGGAGCCCGTCACGCCCACCAAGAGCAACAAGGTGTGACCCCAAAACACTCCTGGGACTCCCAAAACCCCTTTGGGATCCCCCAAATCCCCTCTGAGCCCCCCAAACCCCTCCGTGCCCCCCCTGACCCCCAAGCTCCCCCCAGGTGAAGGTGATCCTGGGCGAGGACCGCGAGGCCACCGGGATCCTGCTGAGCATCGACGGCGAGGACGGGATCGTGCGCATGGACCTGGAGGAGCAGCTCAAGATCCTCAACCTGCGCTTCCTGGGGAAGCTGCTCGAGGCTTGAGACCCCCCGGGAAGCCCCCTGACCCTTTTCTCCCCGTTTTCCCCCATTTTCTGCCTCTCTCTCCCCCTTTTTGTCCCCCCATTTATTGTACCCAGGTTTTAGGTGTCGAATAAAGAACTGGGGGTGCAGCACCCACCCGGCTTCCCGTTTTTGGGGTGGGGGGATTGAGGGGAGACCCCTCCCCACATAAAGGGTGGGCGGGGGGAGATGGTGCTCCCTCTACGGGGGGCCGGAGGGAGTTTGGGGGGGCACAGAAAGGCTTTTGGGGGAAATAGGGGCCTGTTTTGGGGCCGGCCTCGGGGGCTTTGGGGCCGGTTTCGGGGGGCGCGGCCCCGCCGTTGCCCCGGGCCCGGCTCCACGTGCTCCCCCGGCTTTGCGCCGCTTCCGCCAGCGCTCGCTCTGATTTGCTGCCGCGCCGCTGGTCCCGCCTTCCCCGCGCCGCCATTGGCCGCCCGCCGCGCCGCCATTGGCCAGACACCGCTCCGCTCCTCCCGCCGCCCTCATTCCTGGCCCCTGACTGGCTCTTCCCGTTCCGACCGCTCCGCTCCCATTGGCTGCCGCTCCGGCGCCGGCGCTTTGCCGTACAACAACATGGCGGCGTCCGCGGCGGGGCGAGCGGCGGCCTGGGGGGTCCGCGCGGTCCTCGGGGCGCGGCGGGTCCGGGCTGCGGCCCCCGCGCTGCCACCCCCGGGTCCTCTCGGACCCCGCCGCCCCCTCAGCGGCCCCGCCGCGGGCCCCGATACGGCCGCGGTGCTGCGGGAGCGGCTGCGGCAGCACCAGGTGGGGACACGGCGGCGACAAGGGGGGACACGTGGGGGGGGCCACGCGTGGCCGTCCCCTCGGGCGGGGCGGGTCCGGGGATCCCCAAAGGTCTTCGGCCACCCCCGTGAGTCCCCAGGGGACTCCGAGGCTCGCGACGGTCTCCAAATGTCCCCTCCGAAGGTGGCCGTGGACTCCCCCTCGTCCCCAGGTGTTGCCCGGTGTCCCCAGGTGTTCCCTCTTTCCCGTGACCCCCCCGGGTCCCAGCTCTGTGTCCCCGCTGTCCCCCCGCAGGTGGCCGGTGTGTCCCGCCGTGTCACCTGTGTCCCCTCGATGTCGCCCCCCGTGGTGTCCCCCGGCTCTGACGTGTCCCCGCTGTCCCCGCAGGTGGCCGGGGACCCCCCCAGGTGTCCCGCGGTGTCCCCGCTCTGACGTGTCCCCGCTGTCCCCGCAGGTGGCCGGGGACACCCCGGGCCCGCAGGACGAGGACCCGGCGCGGGGGTCGCTGCGGCGCCTGGCGCTGCGCCTGGGGGGGCTCCTGGCGGCCACCGGGGGGGTGGCCGTGCTCTACATCTTCGGTGCGTCCCCAAGCGTCCCCCCGTGTCCCCAAATGTCCCCAGTGTCCCCAACGCTTCCTTTTGTATCCTCTCGTGTCCTCCCGTGTCCTCTGTTCCCCCACAGTGACCCTGAGCAGTGTCGCCCTAATGTCTGCAAAGTCCCCCTTTGTGCGTCCCCAATGTTCCCTGTCCCCCCCACCCCGTGGCCCTCAATGTCCTCTCATATCCCCCCGTGTCCCCTGTCCCCCCCAGTGACTCTGGGGGGACATTGGAGGGATACTGATGGATGTCCCCAATGTCCCCAATGTCCCCCCGCAGGCAGCAACGCCGTAGACGAGCACGGGAACAAGGTGAGGGGACAAAGGGGGGGGGGGCTGTCCCCAAAGGGAGGAAATTGTCCCCAAAAAGGGTGGCAGGTCCTCAGGGGGGAGGGGAGGTCCCCGGGGGGGTTCCCTCATCCCTGCCCGCGGTGTCACTTTTGTCACCTAAAGCCCCTTTTGGCACCGTCTGGGAGCGGGCAGGGGTGGGGACATCCGGGGGACACGGGGACATCAAAGGGGGTGGCAGAGGGTGACAATGACCCGGGGGGGAGGACAGGACATGAGGCCGCGGTGTCACCTACCTGCAAATTGTCCCTGTCCCCCAGGCTGGCCCTCCCCCTCCATGTCCCCTCGGTGTCCCCTCAATGTCCCCTCCATGTCCTCTCGGTGTCCCCTCAATGTCCCCTCAATGTCCCCACAGATCCCTGACGAGTTCGACAGCGGTGAGTGACCCCCAGGAGGGGGGGAGGTGACACCGCAGCGCCACCCCCCAGTGCCACCAGTTTGTCACCTCGGTGTCACCCCCGGCCCCTTTCACGCCTCGGTGTGACCCAAAAGGGGCTGGAACAGGGAGGGGGGGACACTGTCCCCTTTGGGGGTCTCTGTCCCCTTTGGGGGGGTCTCTGTCCCCTCTGGGGGTGTCTCTGTCCCCTCTGGGGTCACTGTCCCCCCCCCCGCAGACCCCGCGGGCATCCGGCACCTCCGCAGGACCTTCAAGTACTTCAAGGATTACAGACAGGTGGGATTTGGGGGGGTTTGGGGGTTTTAGGGGGGTCTTGGGGTGTCCCCAGGGGTGGGGGAGGCTCTGCCACTGTCCCCCACGGATTTGTCACCTGCTCTGGCCCCGTCCCAGCGAAGGGGACGAGGGTTGGGGGGATCCTGGGGCAGTTTTGGGGGAGGTCACCTCGAGTTTGGGGTCCTTGTCCCCATGGGGGGTCCCAGCCCCACTGTCCCCCCCATGTTCCCCCCCAGATGATCATCGAGCCCACGAGCCCGAAGCTGCTGCCGGACCCCCTGCGGGAACCCTACTACCAACCACCCTACACGCTGGTCATTGAGCTCACCGGGGTCCTGCTGCACCCCGAGTGGTCGGTGAGTGACCACTGGACCCCCCAGAGCTGCTCCCAAAAACCCCAAAACCCTAAAAACCCAAAACCCCGAGAACCACCTCAAAAACCACCTCATGGCCAGCCAGATTTGGGGAGTTTGGAGAATTCTGTGAGGGTTTTGGAGGCGTTTCTGGGGGATTTTGCAGCATTCTGCAACATTCTCAAAAGCCCCAAAAATGCCTGAATTTGCCCCAAAACGCAGCTGGTGACAGGCTGGAGGTTCAAGAAGCGCCCAGGCATCGAGCACCTCCTGCAGCAGCTGGCGCCGCTCTATGAGATCGTCGTCTTCACCTCCGAGACCGGGATGGTGAGGCCGGAATTCAGGGGGATTTGGGGTTTTCAGGGGGTTTGGGGAAGTTTAGAGGGGTCTGGGGGGCTCCTGGAGGCGTTTCTGGGGGGTTTTGGGAACATCCCAAAACCTTCAAAAAGCCAGCCCAAAAGCCACCCCAAACCCAAAGGAGGAGGGGGGAGAATCATCCCTGGACCCTCCCGGTTATGGGGCTGCATTTTGGGGAGAGTTTGGAGGTTTCTTTGTGTTTATTTTGGGGGATTTTGGGGGTTTCCCATGGGGCTGCTGGAGGGGGGTGAAGACCCAGAGATTTGTGAGGGATTTTGGGGTTTTTCTGGGGGGGATTTGGAGAAGGGAAAATCCTCCCCGGCCCTACAATTTTGGGGGCAGTTCAGGGATTTTGGGGGACTCACTTGAGGCTGCTGGGAGGGACGGTGACCCCCACCATCAGGAGGGGTCTCAGGGTGCCCCAAAAGCACCCGAAATGACCCCAAACACCCCCCCAGACAGCGTTCCCGCTGATCGACAGCATCGACCCGCACGGCTTCGTGTCCTACCGGCTGTTCCGTGACGCCACGCGCTACATGGACGGGCACCACGTCAAGGTTCGGGGTCTCCGGGGTCCCCCCCAGCCCCCGGCCCCGTTTTGGGGCTGAATTCCCAGGTTTTGGGGTCCCCCCCGCAGGATATCTCGTGCCTGAACCGGGACCCGGCGCGGGTGGTGGTGGTGGATTGGCGCCGGGACTCGTTCCGGCTGCAGCCCTACAACGGCCTGGCCCTGCCGCGCTGGGACGGCGGCTCCGAGGACAGAGCCCTCTACGACCTCGCTGCCTTCCTCAAGAGTTAGTGAAATGTCCCAAAACACCCCAAAACCATCCCAAAACGTGCCCCAAATCCACCCAAACGCTCCAAAACCCATCAAACCCCCCAAAACCCCCTTAAACCGCCAAAAAAACCCTTTAAACACCTGAAATCCATGCGTTCCCCCATAAAACCCATGTCCCACCCTATAAAATCCATCGGAAAGTCCCCGAAACGGCCCCAAATCCGTGTCCCCGTCGCAGCCATTGCCCTGAGCGGGGTCGAGGACGTGCGGACAGTGCTGGAGAATTATTCCCTGGAGGACGATCCGCTGGCGGCCTTCCAGCGGCGCCGGACGCGCCTGGAGGAGGTGGGGACACCTGAGGGACACCCGGGGGGGACAGGGGACACTTGGGGACTCCCCTGACCCAATCCCGGTGTTTTTCACCCCAAAAGGAGGAGCAGCAGCGCCTGGCAGAGCTGGCCCAGGGCAAGAAGCCCACGGGGGCATTTTTGGGGTCCCTGACCGGGCGCTTCTGGCCCCGCTCCAAGCAGCAGTGACGTCATTGTGATGTCGTTGTGATGTCATCATGATGCCATCGGGGGCACAAAATCCCCTCTCCCCCCCCGCCCTTTTGCCTCCATCCCAAACCCCAAATTCCCGGATCTGGGGGGAGGGGGGGGTTTGGGGGGATTTTGGGGGATTTTTGGGAGGGTTCAGGGGGGTCCTGGCCCCGTTTTGGGGCGAATAAAGGCTGAAGTGGAGCTCTGAGAGTGCCGTGGTTTGTGGGGTCGGGGAATTTTGGAGGGCTTTGCGGTGGAATCACCTTTTTGGGAGGTTTCGGGGCGGATTTGGGGCTGAATCCTCATTTTAGAGGAAGGTTTGAGTCCGAATCCTGTGTGGAGAGGTTTTGGGGCCGAATCCCACTTTTTAGGGCAGAGTTTGGGTCTAAATTCCCCTCTTAGGGGGAGTGTTGTGTCCGAATCTCCCTTTTTGGGGAGTTTATGGGGATTTTGGCATCCTTGGAGGATCTGGGGTCCTGGGGAGGGATTTGGGGTCTTTTGGGGGGGTTTTCTGGGGCCGGGCCCTCTTTCAGCGCTGGGGGCGTGGTTTGGGGAAGTGGGCGGGGTTTTGGGGCGGTGGGCGGGGCTCGGCCCCTACAAATGGGTCTGGGGGCGCCGCTGGGCTCAGACCCCGCCGAGCCCCGGCTCGGACGCGACCCCCGGGACCCCCCCCAGCCCCGTCCATGGCGCGGCCCCTCCCCCTCCTGCCCCTCCCCCTCCTGCCCCTCCTCCTCCTCCTCGGCCCCGCCCCGGTGAGGGGGGGTCCCTGGGGGGGGTCTGGGGATTCGGGGGGGGTCCTGAGGGGGCGTTTTGGGGTTGTGGGGGAGATTTGGGGGATGGGGAGGGCTTGGGGGGATTTGGGGTCTCTGGGGGGATTTTGGAGTGTCTGGGGGGGATTTTGGGGTTCACTTTTCGCCCCCTCCCCAGGCGCGCCCCTCGGGGGTCCTGGAGCTGCGGGTACTCTCGGTGCGGGGGGGTCCCGGGGGGGTCTGCGGGGGTCCGCCTCCCCCCCGGTGCCGCCTCCTGTTCCGGCTCTGCCTGCGCCCCCCCGGGGGGGGCGGCTGCGCTTTGGGGGTCGCGCTGAGCCCCCCCGGGCCCCCCCCCGCGCCCGGAGCCCCCCGGACCCTGCGGCTGCCCCTCGCCTCCCCCTGGCCGGTGAGACCTCCCCCAAAATCTGAGACCCCTCCCCAAAATCTGAGAAACCCCAATATCCGAGACCCCCCCAAATCTGAGCCTCCCCCCCCCTCCAAATTTTGTCCCTCCCAGGGCAGCGTCTCGGTCGTGGTCGAGTCCTGGCGGCTGGAGGAGAACGGGGGTGAGGGGGGGGGCCCGGGGGGCAAAATTTGGGATTTGGGGGGGGCTGGGAATTGGGGAGGGGTCTCAGAGAGGGGGGAGGGGGAGATAAAGGGGGGGGAAAAAAAGGGGCGGGGGGGCAAAGAGTGGCCGGGGGGGGGGTGGGGTGAGAAATTTGGGGGTCCCGGCGGGGGGAAATGGGGGACAAATCGGGGATTTTGGGGTGGGGAAAAAACGGAGATTTGGTGGGGGGGTTATTGGGGTTGGGGGGGTAAATTGAAGCTGGGGGTCTCGGGGGGTTCTCGGGGGGGTTCTGGAGATGCTGACCTCCCCCTCCCCCCTCCAGGCCCCCCCCTGCGGCTTTTGGGTCGTGCGGTGTCGCGACAGCGCCTGAGGCCGGGGGGGCCGTGGCGAGGGGGGGCCGGGGGGGGGCTGCGCTTCGGGACCCGCCTGCGCTGCCCCTCCCCGCCCCGCACCCCACCCTGCGCCCCCCTCCAACGCTGCCGGAGCCGCTGCTGCGCCCCCCGTGAGTCCCCCCAAATCCTGATCCCCCTGGGATCCCCCCGCGGGGTTTAGGGATTCCCTGACCCCTCCTCTGTCCCCCCAGGGGAGTGTGGGGGTCGCTGTGCCCTCCCCGGCGCCTGCGACAGCCCCGCGACAGCGGCAACAGCGGCGACATCCTTGGAAGCACCGGCGGTGGCCCCGGTGGCCGCGGCTCTGGTGGCCCCGGGGGTGGCCCTGGACCCGCCTGCGGTGGCCCCGGTGGCCACCCCCGAAGCCCCGGTCCCGTCCTCGCTCGGTCGCGTCCTGGTCCCGGAGCTTCTTCCGGGGGTCCAGGAGGTCCCCAATGTCTTCCCGGGGGTCCCAGACCCGGTTTCGGGGGTCCCAGAGGTCTCAGATCCCCTCCCGGGGGTCTCAGAGCATCTCCCGGGGCTCCCGGACCCTCTCCCGGAACTCCTGGGGGTTCCAGATCCCCTCCCGGGGGTCCCGGAGCTGCTCCCGGCGGTCTCGGATCATCTTTCGGGGGTCCCAGATCCCCTCCCGGGGGTCCTGGAGCCGCTCCCGGGGGTCTCAGACCATCTCCCGGGGATCGCGGGGGTCTCAGATCCACTCCCGGTGGCACCGGACCCTCTCCCGGGGGTCGCCAATCCCATCCCGGGGGTCCCGTTCCCCCTCCCGGAGGTGCCCCCCTCCCCCTGCGCCCTCGGACCCTGCTTCAACGGCGGCGCCTGCGCCCCCGACCCCCCCCCCGGGACCCCCGGGACCCCCCCCGGGACCCCCGGGTACAGCTGCCGCTGCCCCCCGGGCTTCCGGGGGTCCAACTGCGAGCGCCGGGCGGACCGGTGCGACCCCCAGTACTGCTTGAACGGTGAGAGACCCCAAAACCCCCCAAAATCACCCCAAAAACCCCCCAACCCCCCCGCGACCCCCGGGAACTCCAAAATTGACGCCCCGACCCCTCTTTTTCTTCTTTTCTCCCCTTTTCCCCGCAAACCCCTTTTCCCTTTTTTCCCCCGATTCCCCTTTTTCCCCATTTCCCCCCCATTTTCCCCCAAATCTCTCCCCCCAGGTGGGCACTGCCGGGACTCCCAGGGCCTGACCCCTCTGTGCCGCTGCCCCCCGGGCTTCTCGGGGCGCCGCTGCCAGCACAACGCCGACGACTGCACCCCGAACCCGTGCGCGCACGGGGGCACCTGCCAGGACGGCCCCAACTCCTTCACCTGCTCCTGCACCCTGGGCTTCGGGGGGCCCCGCTGCCGCCGCCGCGCCGGGGCCTGCGCCCCGAACCCCTGTGCCCACGGGGGCACCTGCTTCACGCACTTCTCGGGGCCCGTCTGTGCCTGCGCCCCCGGCTTCATGGGGGTGCGCTGCGAGGAGGAGGTGGGCGCGCCGCCCCCGACCCCCAAAGGCCGCGGGCCGGCCCCGCTGGCGCTGTGCGCGCTCCCGCTGCTGCTCCTGGGGCCGGGAGTGGGGCTGGCGGTGGCCAGGAGGAGGAGGGGGAGCGGCAGGTGAGGTTTTGGGGGGGGTTGGGGGGCTTTTGGGGGGTTTAGGGTTCAGGGTTTGGGGATCCAGGTGTTATTGGGGCTGGGAGTGTGGGGTGCAGGTGAGGTTTGTGGGGATTTGGGGAGTTTTGGGGTCTCCCTGGGAGTTCCAGGTGGGAATTTGTGGCTTTGGGATCTCAAATGGGTTCCAGGGGGATTTTGGGGTTTTTCTGGGGTCTGTGGGTTCCAGGCGGGAATTCGGGGGTTTTTGGGGGTCTCACAGTGGTTTTTGGCAGCAGGACCCCGGCGGACACGGGGGGGACCCCCCGGCTGAGCCCCCCCGGGCCGGAGCGGCGGCCCCAAAGAGCCTCGGCCACGCGGGTGAGACTCCCGGGACTCCAAAATCCCCTTCTCAAGATCCTAAATCCCCCCCTGAAACACCCAAACTCCCCCGCGACCCCCAAATCCCTTCCCTTTAACCCCTCCTTTCTGTCCCCCCAGGTGTGACCCCCCCGGAGCCCCCAAATCCAGGCAATAAACGGGAATTTTGGTGGTTTTTGGGGTTTATTTGGTGTTTTTGGGGGGGTTGGGGGGGTTTGGGGGGGGCTCAGAGCTGCAGGAACTCGGCCACGAAGACCACCAGGACCTTGGCCAGGTCTTGCACGGTCGGGGGGTGCAGATTGTCCTCGGTGTCCCCGGGCGTGTGCCACACCCGCGGGAACGGCGTCGGGATCAGGTGCAGCACCGGGACACCTGCGGGGACAGCGGGGACATGGCGGGGACACAGGGGGGACACACGGGGGACACCGGGGGACATGGTGGGGACACAAGGGGGACACACGGGGGACACCGGGCAACACCAGCGAAGACATTGGCGGACACGGGGACACCGGGAGCTCACAGGGAGCTGCGGGGGAGGCACAGAGGGACACGGGGGTTCACCGGGGACCCCAGGGGACCCCAGGGCCAGGTTGGGGACACCTGGGGACAGTCACCTCGCTGCAGGAAGGGCACGTGATCGTCCTCGACGGGCCCGGGGGCAGGGCCGAGGCGGAAGAAGGGCGGGGCCGGCGGCGCCGCGTGCAGCAGCCCCAGGTGGCGCAGCCGCTGCTCTGCGGGGACATCGGGGACATCGGGGGGACATCGGGGACATGGGGACATCGGGCGGACATCGAGGACACCGGGGGGATACGGTGGCACCGCCGCCCCCTCGCTGTCCCCTCCCTCTCTGGGTTCCTGTCCCCATGTCCCGATCCCGTCCCTCTGTTGCGATGTGTCGCAGCCCCACCCGTCCCGTCACTGTCCCCTTCCCGGAACTGTCCCCATCCCTTCCCCCTTGTCCCCACGCCTCCCCCGTGTCCCCAGCCCTCTCCCTGCTGTCCCCGTGTCCTCACCGATGGCGACGAGGCGCAGGAACCAGTGGTGGGTGCGGGGAAAGTGGCTGTGGATGGCGGGGCTGGGGCCACCCAGCAGGTCCAGCAGCACCAGCAGGCTCTGGGGACATCGTGGGGACACGGGGACATCATGGGGACATGGCCATGGGGACAGGGACTTGGGGATGTGGGGACAATGATGGGGACATGGACACAACCACAGGCACAGTGTCCCCTCCATGTCACTGACCATGGCGGTGACCTCTGACCCCATGGGGTGTCCCCATGTCACTGACCATGGCGGTGACCTCTGACCCCGCGGGGTGTCCCCTCGCCGCCATCTTGGCCGCCAGGTGCCGCGCCCCGTACAGGGAGTCGGTGACGCTCCAGTCTTCAAACGCCTCCTCCCCGTCCAGGAACAGCAACTGCAGCGTCACCGGTGGGTCCTGCGGGGACACCGGGCCCGTCACACCTGTGTCACACCTGTGTCACACCTGTGTCACACCTGTCACACCTGTCCAGGTGGCCTTGGGTGTCAAGGGACTGTGGGGGACACAGGTGGCCAGTGGGGACCCTGGTGAAGGACACCTGAGGAGTGTCCAGGAAGGGCCCAGGTGACCCAGGTGACCTCCAGATAGCCCAGGTGAGCACTCAGGTGGCCCAGGTGACCCGCAGATGACCCCCAGGTATCCTAAGGGCTGTCCAGGTGACCCTCAGATAGCCCAGGTGACCCCCAGGTGCCCCAAGCGGAATCCAGGTGACCTCACCTGTCCCTCCCGCCGCCGCAGGTGCGTGTCCAGCGCGCTGGCCAGCTCCAGCAGGAGGGCGCAGGGCACGGCGGCGTCAGTGGCGCCCACGAAGGTGCCCGTGGCCACCACCTTGGTGTCGTAGTGACAGGCCAGTGCCAGGCGTCGCGCGGCCACCGGTGCCGCCGTGGCCACCACGCTGCTGAAGGTCACCTGGCCGCGCGGCGTGGGCGCGGTGAAGGTGTCCAGCTCCAGGTGCCACCTGGCCCCGAGCGACCGCAGGTGGGACAGGATGTGCTGGAAAAAGGGGTGGGGACACGGGGTGGGGACACGTGGGGACATCGCTGGGGAGACGGCTGGGGGGGGGTTGGGGGGAATTTGGGGGAGTCAGGAGGGTCTGAGAGGGGTTTGGGGAGATTTGTGGGGGTTCTGGGAGGCTTGGCGGGGACTCAGGCGGTCTGGGAAGGGTTTAGGGGGAAACTGGGGGGATTTGGGGGGAATTTGAGAGGGATTTGGGGGGGGTTGGGGTTTGGGGGAGACTGGGGGGAGTTCTGGATGAATTTGGGGGGCTCTGGGGTGGACTTGGGGGGCTCTGGGGGGGGTCTCCGGGTGGATTAAGGGTTTTTGGGGGGGCCTCACCTGCCGGGCCGCGCGGCTGCCGGGCCCCCCTGGGACCCTCTCGTGCAGGAGGGGCCGCAGGAGGGACCCCCAGAGCCGGGCGGGGTCCAGGTGGGACAGGAGGGTCCGCAGGGCTTGGTCCGAGGAGGGGCCGGGGGCGTCCTGGGGGGGGGCACTGTCTGAGGGGTCCCCGAGAGATCTGAGGGAGTCTGGGGGGTCTTGGAGAGGTCTGGGGGGTCCCGGAGAGGTTTTGGGGGTCCTGGAGGGTTTTGGGGTCCCCCCGAGGGGTTTGAGGGTGTCCCGGTGTGGCTTTGGAGGGTCCCGGAGTGGTTTTGGGGGTCTTGGAGGGTTCTGGGGTCCCCCCGAGGGTTTTGGGGGTCCGGGACCCCCCGGCATCCTTCGATTCCCCCCGCCCCGCCCCATAACGAATCCCGGGGAGATCAGAGGCTCCCGGGGGTCCCGGTTGGTCCCGAAAGGTTGGGGGGAGCTCCCGTTAACCCCTCCCGTCCCCCGTTAATCTCCCCGCCCCCGTTAATCCCGCCCCCGCTCACCGGGCCGGTTGTTCCGCGTTCCCCGCCGGGCCAGGCGAGGAACAGGACGGCGGCGGCCGCCAGCAGCGCCAGCAGCGGCAGCAGCGGCCGGGCCGGGCGGGGGGAGCGCGGCAGGAGCCCCCGGAACGGGCCCGGCCCCGGTACCGGGAGTGGCACCGGGACCGGGCCGGGACTCGAACCCGCCGCCCGCGGGCGGCGCGACCCGGCCGGGGCCTGGCGCATGGCGGGGGCGGGGCTTCGCGGGGGCGGGGCCTGCACGGGCCAATCGCGGAGACGAGGCGTGGCCAGGAGGGGCGAGGCTGCACGGGGTGACGACTGCGGCGCGGATTGGGCGGGGAGCGGGGCTTGAACGCGGGGCCACGCCCACAGCCGGCGACGCCGGAGGGACACGACGGGGACACAACGGGGACACCGGGGGACACAGGGACACGGGGGGACACCGGGGGACACAACGGGGACACCGGGGGACACGGAGAGACATCGGGGGACACAACGGGGACACCGGGGGACACAGGGACACGGGGGGACACAACGGAGACACAGCGGGACACAGGGATGCGGGGGGACACAATGGGGACACGACGGGACACAGGGACATGGGGAGACACAACGGGGATACCGGGGGACACAGGGACACGGAGGGGACACCGGGGGACACAACGGGGACACAGAGACATGGAGGGGACACGGGGGGACACCGGAACATGGGGGGACACAATGAGGACACAACAAGGGGACACAACGGGGAAATGGAGGGACATAACGGGGACATGGGGGGACACAAAGAGGCGAGGGGAGGTGACACAGAGGGACACAATGGGGACCCTCTCAGGGACACTGTCCTTCGCAGGGCCACCGGCCCAGTTGGGGTCACTGCCATTGGCTGTCCCCACTGCCATCCATGGGGAGACCACCCTGCACGGGAATGTCACCCTCCATTGGGCCACCAGCCCAGCTGGGGTCATCGCCACTGGCTGTCCCCACTGCCATCCATGGGGAGACCACCCTGCACGGGAATGTCACCCTCCATGGGGCCACCAGCCCAGTTGGGGTCATCGCCATTGGCTGTCCACATTGCCCTCCATGGGGACACCACCCTGGAGGGGAACGTCACCCTCCACAAGGCCACCAGCCCAGTTGGGGTCACCCCCATCCCTGGGGACACCCCCAGCCGCCTCCACCCCATCTCCCCTTTCCCCTTCCACACTTCCACACTCGACCATTCCATTCCTTTTTTTCCATCCTCTTCCACGGCCCCTCCCGTCCCCAAAGTGTGTCTCCAAAGCGTCCCCCGGAGCCAAGACGTCCGTCCTTCACCTGCCGTCCTCCCTGCGGCCGGCCGGGTGCACCCAGTTGTTGTCGTGCAGCCCCGTCCGGCAGCCGGGCGCCTCGCGGTCCGGCCGCCGGCAGCACATCCAGTAGGAGCGGCCGTAGGGCAGGTCATGGTGGTACGGCTTGGGGTGCCAGCGGCACAGGGACACGTCCCCGCGCTCGTAGCGCTTCTTGCACTGCTTGCAGGGGTCGTCGCGGTACAGGGGGTCGCGGTTCCAGCGGGAATCCGTGGCCTGCACGCCGAAGGTCTCGATGATGGATTTGAAGTAGTGGCACGAGCACTTGAGGGCGGCCAGCGCCTGCGTGGGCAGGTAGCTGAAGATCTTCACCATGACGTGCTCGGGCAGCAGCAGCATGTACTGCCGCGGCTCCAGCAGCCGCTGGATCTTGAACCGGATCTCCAGGAAGTCGTGGGACACGTGCCGGTACAGCCGGCACAGTGCCGGGTCTCCGGCTGCCGCCTCCCGGCCTGGCGCCACTGCTGCGGCCGCTGCCGGCTCCTCGGGCCGGCCGGGCAGCAGAAAGAGCTGGCCTGGCGGCGGTGGCTCATCCGGCAGCCGCACCGTTTCTTCGGTCACCTGCTTGGCGCTGTCCTTGCCAAAGAACACGCACTGGTCCACCACGCCCGTCACCACCACATCCACGTGGAAGCCGGACGCGCAGTCCCGTGGCGCTGCCGGCCCCTCGGCGACACCGGCGCTCGGCTCCGCCGCCGCCGCCTCCTCGGTGCCGTCCTTGTCCCCTTTAGCGGCCAGCAGCAGCTCCACGCCGGCGCGCGCTGGGCTGACCAGCCGGTATAGGTCACAGGTGATCTGGTCCTTGGCGCCCAGCGCACGGGGACGCTCGGGGACAGTGTTGGTGGCCGCGGTGGCCACGCGGGGCTCGCGCCCGCTGGAGATGCGGAAGGCGATCCGCACCTCGCCGGGCCCCGCCGCTGCCGCTGCCGCACCTGGGGAGCACTCGGTGGCAGGGCCACCCCGGCACAGCCCATTGGGCCGGGCCCCGCCACGCTCCCGGTGCTGCTGCTGCGACTCGAACTGGGCCACAGCCGCGGCCACGCGCCGGCACTCGGGGCCGCCCGGTGCCTCCAGCAGCACCAGCGGTGCCGGCGCATCACAAGGCCGGGGCAGGCTCTGCAGGGCCAGCGCCGCCCGCCGCTCCACCAGCGCCACCATCTCCGCGACCGACAGCAGGTCCGGGGCGTCCCCAGCGCTGTCCCCAATGGCGTCAGCAGGGGTGTCCTTGGGGGTGTCCTTAGGAGGGTCCTTGGGGGTGTCCCTGGAGCTGGTGGACCAGGGTGGGCTCGGCGCAGCCTTGGGGTCGTGGCAGCGCCGGCGCCGCTTGGCCTTGGAGCTATCGCTGCCCCAGTTGCCCTTGACCTTCATGGTGCTGGCGCGGCTGCCAGTGCCGCTGGTGCCGCCGGTGCCGCACTGGTGGGCCACGAAGAAGGCCACCTTCTCCTTGGTGTTGCCTGGCTTGATGACGTACCACGTGTCCAGCAGCACCCGCCCGTCCTCGGCCGCAGCCGCCGGCGCCGGGCCGGGCTCGGGGGGCTCCGGGGGGGTGTTCTCGGAGGGGCGGCAGCCCAGGGGCTTGCGGGGGGCTGCCGGGGCGGCTGCGGCGGGGGCACATGGCTTGTTCTGCGAGAAGGTGCCGAAGGGCCGCGGGCACCACAGCTGCAGCTGCGGGAAGGCGTTGGGCTCCATCAGCGCCGCATGGCACGGCCACGCCGCGGGGGCCGCCCGGGCCTGCGGAGAGACGGCTGGTGACGGCGGGGGGGCTTTCGGGGACACTCAGGGGACCCTCGGGGACATCGCGGGGCTGCGTCCTCTTCCCACGCGCGCCGCAAGCCCCACCCCCGAGCCCGCTAAGCCCCGCCCCTCCTCACGCCCCGCCCCCGTGGGGGCCACGCCACGCCACGCCCGTTTAACGCCTTCCCCCCGCGCGCGCCCGGGCGGCGGCCAATCAGCGCGCGGCGCTCGGGCCATGCCCATATATGGACGGCGGCGCGCGGCGCGGCGCGGGCGTGGCCGGAGCGACGGGCGTGGCCTCGAGGGGGCGTGGCCTTGCGGCCCCGCCCGCACCGCGCCGCGGTCCCGGTCCCGCGTGGGCCCGGGGGGGCCGGGGGGGAACCGGCGCCGGTGTCCCGCGGGGGGGACGCGTTCCTGGGCCCGGCCCCGCCGCGGTGGGGCCGTGGGGACACGACTGGACCCACCCGGCGCACCCCGCGTGTCGACGGAACGGCCCTGTTCCCCCGCGCCGGTGCTCGGTGTCGCACAGGGATCCCCCCCGAGCCCCCGCCGTCCCCTCCGTTAGGCCCCGTGGCCGCCCTCAGCCACCGACCCGCGGGCCCGGCCGCTCCCCGGGGCGTCCCGCGACGCTCCGCGCCCACGTCCCTCCCCCTCCCGCGCTGGCCGGGCCCCACCCGGTGCCGCCGCCCCTCCCCCGCTCACCGGGCAGTGCCGGGCGCGGCCGCTCCGCCTCTCCGGCCGCTTCCGGGGTGCCCCGCCGCGCCTGCGCTCGTGCCCGCCGCCCTCCGCGCTCGCGCCGCGCGGGACATCACGGGAGCTGTAGTTCGCTCCCGCCGGGCTCCGGGCGGCTGCGGGGGGCTTCACGGGAGTTGTAGTCCTGCCGTGATGTTCGGTGCCGCGCCGTGGGGCATGTTGGGAGTTGCAGTTCCTCCACCACCTCCCAGTATCCCCCCAGTGTCCCCCAGTGCCCCCTCACAATGACTGCACAGCACCCCGGGGGTCACGTGGTTGCTTTATTTTTTAGGGTGCAAACCTGAGGACCCCCGTGACCCCAAGGTGTCAGACCCCCCCTCCACTATCAGGGGGACACCCAAATCCCCCAGATTTTGCCCCAAATTGCCCCAGAACCTCCCCCCCACACCCCAGACTCTTGGAGACTCTCAGCAGCCGCTCTCGGCCACCGGGCGATGCCCCTGCCGGGAGTGACCCCTCGGAGGGGCTCTGGGGGGGCCGGGGATGCCCAGACGGCACCGCTGCCACCCCCGGCGGACCTCGGCCTGCACCTGCGGGCGGCATGTCACGATATATGGTGGCATGTCATGATATACAGCACCATGTCGCAATATACGCCCATCACGGACGCACCTCCTTGTTGGTGAAGCAGTACAGGACGCTGACAACCAGGCCCTGAGTGGGGGGACATCAAGACATGTGGGGGCCACCCGATTAACCCCCATTAAACCCCCATTTCACCCCTCCATTGTCCCCTCATTGTCCCTTGTGTCCCCTCACCTGGGCCGAGGTGAGCAGCAGGTGGAGGCAGAGCCGCGCCAGCCTCAGGCCGCCGCCCCCTTCGCCCTCACCGGCCAGGGCAAAAACCACCTCGTGCACCCCGAGCAGCGGGATCAGCGTCAGCGTGGAGCGCGCCAGCCTGGGGACACGCGGGGACACGCGGGGACACCGAGGACACTGCTGGGACACGCCCGGGGACAGCCCCGGGCACAGGGACACCCCTGGGGACATGCCCAGGGCATAGGGACATCCCCAGGGATGGGGGAGCCCTCGGAGACCTGGTGTCCCCACCTGTCCCGGGAGTGTCCCCACCTCCCCTCGATGTCCCCACCCATCCTGGGTGTCCCCACCTGAGCCGCGTGTCCCCGCGGGACACCTGGTGCGCGCGCACTTTGGCCACCAGGATCCGGACGATTCGCACGAACACCACGAAGTTCACCTGGGGGGGGAGGGGACACAGGGGACACCTGCGGTGACACCCCCAGGGTGAGGTGGGGACACCGCCACCCCCTCCGACCACCCCGCCGCGATGTACCCACCGCGACAGCCACCAGGATGGGACAGCGGATCACCCACCACACCGCCACCTTCTCGTTGCGTTCCCAGCACCTGCAGGGGGGGGACAGGCTCAGGCCCCCACCTGTGTCACCGTTGTCCCCTGGAGGAGGGGACAATGTGGGGACAAGGCGGGGGACAGGTGGCCTCACCCCTCGTTCTCATACAGGTACCTCAGGACAACCCAGGGGACCACGAAGAGCACGGGGACACCTGGGGGGGGACACACCTGCTTAGGGGGACACGGGGACATGGGGGGACACCGGGGGACACGGGGGGACACAGGGGGACACGGGGGGACACGGGGGGACACGAGGGGACACAAAGGCACAGGAGGTGACAGGTGACACGGGGGACAGCAGGCGGCATGGAGAGGGACATGGGGAGACTCAGGCCGAGGCACGAGAGGACACAAAGGCGCAGGAGGTGACACGGGTGACGCGGTGACACAGTGACACAGGTGACACAGTGACACCGGGGACAGGTGGCGCACCCCAGCCGAGCAGCAGGAAGGCGGGGACACAGCGGCGACCCGAGGTGGCGACGAGGAGGCGCAGCAGGAAGAGCCCCTCGGCCATGGCCCACGCGTAGTTGGCGCCCACGCAGTACTGGGCCAGGCTCTGCGCCACGCGACACGCGGGACCCGCCTGCGGCGACACCGCTGTCCCCTCCCCGCCCCGCGGGAGGGCGGCCCGGGGTGGCCCCGGCCCCGCGCGGCCACGGGGAGCGGGTGGCACCCGCCCCCGGGGATGTCCCCGAGACCCCGTGGGTGTCCCCGTGTGTCGTCCTCCTCCTCCCCATGGGTGTCACCCTCTCCCGTGAGTGTCCCCGAGACCCCGTGGGTGTCCCCGTCTGTCCATCCCAGCCTCCCCATGGGTGTCCCCTGCTCCCGTGGGTGTCCCCGTGTGTTCCCCCCAACCTCCCCGTGGGTGTCACCCGCTCCCGTGGGTGTCCCCATGGGTGTCCCCGTGGGTGTCCCCTGCCCCGGGTGCCCACCTGCATGCCCAGCAGCTGCAGGGGGTGGCCGTGGCCGTGGCCGTGGGGCAGCAGCGCGTCCCGCGTAAGGATGGCGCCGGCCCGGAGCGCAAAGGACACGAAGAGGTTGGCGTGGATCAGGTTCCGAGTGCAGCGCAGGCGCCTGCGGGGACAGGGACATCGCCACGGGTGACACGGGCACGGGGGCATCCCGTGGGTGGCACCAACACCGGGGACATCCCGTGGGTAAGACCCCCGCGGGGGGCAGCAGCGCCCAAGGGTGACAGTGCCCCGGGTGTGACACAGACCCAAGGGTGACACAAACCCCCAGGTGTCCCCAGGTGTGACACAGCCCCCAGGTGTGACACAGACCCAAAGGTGTGTCCCTACCTGAGCAGCAGCAGCAGCAGCAGCGCCACCACCAGCGCGACAAGAGACAGGGAATATCCCACGGTGTAGAGGAGGCGGAACTGCTCCAGCAGCCACGCCTGGCGCTGCGGGGACACGGAGACACGGCAGGGGGACAGCGGGGGGACACGGGGACACAATGGACGTGGCATGGGAACAGCAGGGGACACGGGACACGGGACACGGGACATGGCACAGCACGGGGACAGCAAGGGACGCGGCACACAGAGCACAGCAGGGGACACGGGACACGACATCGCACACGGGACACAGGGCACAGCAGGGGACATGGCACACGGCAGGGGACACGGGACACAGGGCACGGCACAGAGCGACACACGGTGTGACACATGTCCCAGCACAGCGTGGCGCGAGGCGCCACGGAATGGCACACGGTGTCACACGGTGCACAGTGTGACACACGCAGGGCACAGCACGACACAGGGCACAGCACGACACGGGGCACAGCGTGACACACGCGGGGCACAGTGTGACAGGAAGCACGGCACGACACAGCCACGGGCACGTGGCACCTCCCAGCATGGTGGCACCCACGGTGTCACTCCACCGTGCCCCCCGCGCTGCCCCCACCGTGTGCCCGCAATGTCCCCGTGCCGTCCCCGTGCTGTCCCGCGATGTCCCTCCCTGATGTCCCCTCGCATCCCTGCTCCCTGTCCCCCCGCGCTGTGTCCCTGCACTGTCCCCACCGTGTGTTCGCAATGTCCCTGCCCCGTCCCCCTGCTGTCGCTTTCTGTCTCCCTCTCTCCCCACCCACAGTGAGTGTCCCCTCACTGTCCCCCCTCTGTCCCTGCCATGTCCCCACGCTGTCCCCACTCCGGTCCCTGCTGCTGTCCCTTTCTGTCCCCCTCTCTCCCTGCCGTGTCCCCGCGCTGTCCTCATGCTGTTCTCCCTCTGTCCCCGCGCTGCCCCCCCTCTGTCCCCTCTTTGTCCCCCCTCTGTCCCCGCGCTGTCCCCACCTGCAGCGGCTGCACCTGTGCCAGGTCCTCGCACTGGGAATTGTCCTGCCAGGGCCTCCCGCTGTCGTCTGTCACCCAGCGCCCGTCGGGGCCGCAGCGCCGCGCCACCACCCCGCCCTGCACTGTGGCACCGCTGTCACCCGCCGTCCCCTCCCCGGGGACCCCCGGGGCCGCCCCCGCGTTACCTCGGTGGTACCAGGGCAGGTACCAGGGGCAGGGGACAGTGGCGGTGCTGTTGGGGACAGCGTCCCCCCAGCACGCGTAGAGGTCGAAGCTGCGGTTGCAGACGGGTCCTGGAGGGGGGGCGTGGGGAGGGGTCAGGGGGGCCCTGGGGTGCCCCCGGTGTCCCCAAGGTGTCGCCGCTCACCCGGGGCAGGCGGGGCCAGGCGCAGGTGCAGCTCGCAGGCCTGGCGGTACTGGCGCCACGCGACAACGGTGGCCTGGGCGGAGCGCTCCTGGGGGGACAGCGGAGACATCGGGGGGGACATCAGTGGGGACAGCGGGGGGACAGCAGAGGGGGCCGGAGCGGGGGACATCGGGGGGGACATCGGGGGGGACAGCAGAGGGGACAGCAGCGGGGGCAGCAGAGGGGAGAGCAGAGGGGACAGCAGCAGGGGCCGGAGTGCGGGACACCGGGACATCAGCGGGAGATGGCGGGGGAAGAGAGGGGGACATCGGGGACAGCGCGGGACAACGGGAGACAGTGGGGGGGACATCGGGAGAGAGCGAGGGACAGCAGAGTGACAGAGTGGGACATCGGGACACAGTGAGGGGACACCGGGGGACACCGGGGGACACCGGGGAGGACTGAGGGTGGGGGTCTCACCTCTGCTCCAGGCGGGCCGTGGCTCAGTGGGGCGGGGGTCGCTGCCTGCTGCCCCATGATGGCTCCTGGGTGGCTCCTGGGTGGCCCTGAGGGGACCCGGGTGGCCCTGGG
Organism: Lycocorax pyrrhopterus obiensis; assembly: GCA_014706295.1. Classification (NCBI taxonomy): domain Eukaryota; kingdom Metazoa; phylum Chordata; class Aves; order Passeriformes; family Paradisaeidae; genus Lycocorax; species Lycocorax pyrrhopterus. The sequence goes on along the minus strand of JACSVZ010000036.1, from coordinate 909,812 downwards.
GGGTCCCGGAGTGTCCCCTACCCTCTGTCCCCCGGTACCGGCTCCGTGCGTGGCTCTGTCACCCTCCGGTGACACCGGCACCGGCTGGGACCGCCCCCGGGAAGGGCGGGGGGCGCGAGGGGGGGGCGCGGGAGGAGCCTCAGTGTCACCCACGGGGTCCCAGTGCCACCCAGCGGGGTCCTAGTGTCACCCACGGGGTCCCAATGTCACCCGCGGGGGTCCAGTGCCATTTATGGTGGTCCCAGTGCCACTCACGGGGGTCCCAGTGTCACCCAGGTGTGTCCCAGCATCCTCATGGGTGTCCCAGTGTCCCCCACAGGTGTCCCAGTGTCTGCCAATGTCCCCCAGTGTCCCCCAGTGTCCTACAGTGTTTCCCAATGTCCCCCAGTGTGTCCCAATGTCCCTCAGTGTCTCGCAGTGTGTCCCCCAGTGTATCTCCATGTTCCCTAATGTGTCCCCCACTGCCCCCCAGTGTCCCCCAGTGTGTCCCCCAATGTCCCCCATTGTCCCTCAGCTGTGTCCCAGTGTCCCCCAGTGTCCCCCAGTATCTCCCAATGTCCCCATTGTCCCCCAGTGTCCCCCAGTGTCCCCCAATGTCCCCCACTGTGTCCCCCAGTGTCCCCCAATGTCCCTCCGTCCCCCCGGCTATGTGGGCGTGTCCCCAAGAGAAAGGGGGCGTGTCCCCACGGAGGGTGTGCGCGCATCCACCAGGGGGCGCCACCAAGGGGGGGGGCGTGTCCAAACCGGAGGCGCGCCCCCGCCCCCACACTCGCGTGCGCGCCCGCGCCCGCGCGTCCGGCGCGACGTCATCACCGCGCGCCCCCCGCGCCGAGGATGGTGGCGGGCGCGTTCCCGCTGGCCAAGCTGCTGACGCTGGGCGCGCGCCAGCTCAGCCGGCCCCTGGCCGCGCGCATCAAGGCGGGGGCGCGCGCGTCCCCCTTCTTCCGCACCTACATCTGCCTGCCCCCCGCCCAGCGTGAGTGACCGCGGCCGGGGAGGGGTCACGGGGGCGTGGGGACACCTTGGGGACACCGGGGGATACGGGGGGACGCCGCCCCGGACCCTCCTTCCGGCCCTATATCTGCCTGCCCCCCGCCCAGCGTGAGTGACGGGGGGCAGGGAGGGGTCACGGGGGCGTGGGGACACCTGGGGACATGGGGGGGACCCTGTTCCAGCGCCTTCTTCCGGTGCTTCGTCTGCCCAGTGTGAGTGGGGCGGGGTGACAAGGACGTTGGGGACACGTGGGGACGCTGTGGCAGGGGGTTGGTTTGGGGGAGGTCTGTGGATGGATTTGGGGGGGGTCTGGGGATGGATTTGGGGTAGATCTGTGGATGGATTTGGGGGGGATCTGTTGATGGATTTGGGGGGCATCTGGGGTTAGTTTGTGGGAGATCTGTGGCTGGACTTGGAGGGGATTTATGGCCAGATTTGGGGGCGTCTCTGGCTGGGTTTGGGGCTGTCCGCACCCGCCTTTCGGTGGTCCCTAACCCCTTTCTCTCCCCCCAGTTTACCACTGGGTGGAGATGCGAACCAAGATGCGCCTCCTGGGCTTCCGCGGGGCGGCCGTGAAGCCGCTGAATGAGGAGGCAGCGGCCGAGCTCGGGGCCGAGCTGCTGGGGGAGGCCCTGGTCTTCGGGGTCGGGGGGCTCTGCCTCTACCTCGAGTACCTGCGGCAGGCGGGGCAGAGCCGGCGCCGCGAGGAGCACCTGGAGCAGACCCTCAGTGACCTCCGGCAGGCCCTCGAGCAGCTCCAGAGGGACCTGGACGAGCTGCGGGCCCAGGGACACGCCCAGGGTGCGGCTGGACACACCCAGGGAGGGGCTGGACACGCCCAGGGTGGGGCTGGACACGCCCAGGGGAGCTCAGGAAACGCCCCCACCCAAGCTGTGATGGCCGCTGCTGGGGCTGGCCCCGCCCGTGCCGGCTCTGGACACACCCCGGTGGGCTCTGGACACGCCCCTGTCGCGACAGGCCACGCCCCCACGCATTAAAGCACTTTTAGTGTTCTGCTCGAGGTGCCTTTCAGGGGCGGGGCTAATGGGTGGTGGGCGTGGCTAGTTTGGGTGTGTGTGGTGGGCGTGGCCAAGGCGTTGGGTGGGGTCAGATGAGGAGAACGGTGATTGGTCAGCAGGTGCTGAGGGCGTGGTTTCCTCTGCTGGGAGTGTGGTCGTTAAAGCCCCACCCCGCGGTGACCCCCCAGGGACCCCCCAGACACCCCCCCAAGGCCATGAGGGTCCTGTAGAAAACCGTTTATTGGGGCTGGGAGGGGAGACCCCCCCAAATAACCCAAAAAAAGAGTGAAAAACCCAAAAGTGGCTTAAAAAACCCCGGGGGGGCCGGGGGAGGGAAGGGGAAAAGGGGGGGGGGTTTTCCCCTTTTTCCCCCTCCCCCCAGTATAAAAAACGGGGTCCCCGATTGGCGGTGAGGGAGGGGCACAGTGTGGGGGGGCTCGGGGTCCCCCCTGCCGGTAAGGCACAGCCTGGGGGGTCTGGCCCGGAGGCCCCCCAGGGCGGTGAGGGGGTGAAATGGTGAGGGGGGAGCTGAGGGGGGGAGTGGGTGGCACACCAACCCCCTACCCCCCCAAATCCGGGCCCGTGGCGTGGTGGGGGGTAGGAGAGGGGGGAGGGGGGGTCAGGGTCCATTTCGCTTCCGCAGCTCTGTCACGAACGCTGGGGGGGGACAGAAAAGGGGTTGGGGGGGAGCGTTGTCATTGTCACCCCCCCATGGCCCCCTCTGCGACCCCCCCCCATTCCCCCAAGCCCCCCCACCTTCGATGATCTCCTCCTTCATCTTCTGCAGTTCCCTCCGCACCTCCTCCAGCAGCTCCTGGGGGGCGGGGGGGGGCACAAGGTGAGGGGGGGGCACACACCCCATAAACCCCCTCCCCAAATTCCCCCCTGCCCCTCAAACCCCCCCAAACTGGTACCAGTTTGAACCGCTCCAGGTCCAGCTCACTGTGGGGCTCAGAGGGGGCGGCTGGAACGGCCGACTTCATCCTGGGGGAGGGGGGGGTTGAAATAATGAATTGGGGACCCCCACAGACACCCCCACCCCTCCCCCAATGCCCCCCAAAACCCACCTGGGCAAGGTGGAGCTGGATTTTTCCCACGGCCTCCGTACGGGCTCTGCGGGGGGACAGGGCAGGGGGTGAGGGGGGGAATGGACCCCCAAATTCCAGCCCCCCCCGCGTTCCCCAAAAAAGCCCCCCGCAAACCCTCCCGGTTCCCCCGCCAAGCTTTTTTTTTTTTAGAACTACAGCTCCCAGCGTGTCCCGCGCGCTCGCACCGTGCCCGGCCGCGCGCCCCCACCGCGGTGCATGCTGGGGGTTGGAGTCTGCGCGCTCACCCGGCGGCGGCCCCGCCGTCCTCGCGCCGGGCTCCGCCTCGTCCTGCGGGGGCAGAAATTTGGGGGGAGGGGGCGAAATTTGGGGAGGGGGCTGGGGCGAGGGGGAGGCAGAGAGACCCCCCCATCCTCCCCAAATTTTTTAGGTGGGGGTACTGACGTTGGTGACGTCATCGTCCTTTGGCTGCTCCGCGGCTTTCCTCCTGGGGGGGGAAATAAAGGGAGGGGTCAGCGTGGGAATTGAGGGGGACCCCCCCAAATTGTGCCGCCCCCCCCCTCACCTGCGGGCCAGCATGGCGCTCATCTCCTCCATCAGCCCCCCCCCCGGCCCGGGGGGCCCCGTCGGCTTTGGGGGGCGGAACGGGGGCAGCCCCCCCACTCGGAGTCTCATCCTGATGGGACAAACGGGGTGAAGAGGGACCCCTCCCCCCAGTTAATTACCCTCCCCCATCCTATTAATTACCCCCCCGACACTCACCTTCCCAACTTTCCTGAGTTTGGCCCCCGCGATGGCGGCGGCAAAGCCGGAGACCCCCCCGGGGACCCCCCCGGGCCCCCCATCGGAGCCCCCCCCCTGCAATGGGGGGGCCGGGGGCACCCCCGGAGCTGGGGGGGGGCCGGGGGGCGGGGGTGGGCCTGGAGGAGGGGGAGGGCCGGGGGGCGGGGGGGGGGCTCCGGGGGGTGCAGCCGGGGGTCCTGGGGGGGAAAAAGAGACGTTTGGGGGGGGTCAACGGGGAGAACCCTTTTTTTTGAGGGGGGGGAGGTCGGGGTTGAAGTCCCCACCTCACCCACCTGCGGCCGTCCCTCGGCGCTCGGACTCGTCCATCACTGGCCTGAGGGGGGAGAAAGGGTCAGCACCCCCAGTGCCCCCCCCCTCAAATGTGGGGGTTCCCATGTATGTTCCCCCCACCCAAATCTGGGGGTTCCCATGTATGTTCCCCCCCCCAAATTTGGGGTTCCCCCCACCTCTCCTGCTGCTCAGGCTGGTCCGGTGCTGACCCATCGGGCTCCGGCCAGGACAGTGGCGTTCCTGGTGGGGGAGAGGACACTCAAACGTGATTCTAGGGGAGACACGGCGGTTGGGGACCCCCCCCGCCCCCAGACTCACCCTGGTCGAGCGCCTGCAGCGCCCGGAGCACAGAGGCGGCGAACTGGGCGGCCTCGGGGGGGGGGCCGCGAAGCTGAGCCCCCAGACCCGGCGGCCCTCGCGCCACTGATGGAACTGGGGGGTGGCCTGGCTGTAGCGCAGCCCCCGCCCCAAGGGGCAGTTCAGGACCACCTGGGGGGGGGGAGGGATGAGACATGGAGAGACCCCCCCAAACGGCGGGGGTGACCCCCAAAACCATGGGGGTCTCAGGGAGCCACCCCCACAATCACGGGTGTCCTCCCCATGGTCAAAGGGGTCACAGAAAGCCCCTCCCCCAAAAACCGTGGGTGCCCCACAGAGCCCCCGCACCCCCACAGGGGTCCAAGCCCCCCCATTCCCATCATGACCCCATAGCCCCCCCTGCCGTGTGTGCCCCATAGAGACCCCCACTCCCATTTCCACCACGGCCCCCCAGTCCTCCCCCATTTCCACGGTGACCCCGTCGCCCCCCGCCGCCCCCCACCTGCTGCTCGGGGTGCAGCCGGCGCCCCACGAGGCGGAAGCTGTGGGTGCCGGGCTGGTGGAACAGCTGGACACAGCTGGGGCTCTGCGGGGGCCCCCCCGCGGGCACCCACTGCCGCTGCGCCTCGTCGTAGAGCAGCACCGAGGCCCGGGCGCTGCACAGCACCTGCTCGCTGCGGGAGAGGGGGGCACGGCTGGGTCATCCCCCTTCGAGGGGCTGGACCCCCCCCCCAAAAGGGCTGGAACTCCCCCCACAACAAGAGGATCCCCCCTTTATATGGGGACCTCCCCCATGGAGCCCCCCCAATTGGGGACCCCAGGGTGCTTGGGGACCCCCCAGTATGGGACCCCCACAGTGTGTGGAACCCCCTCCCAAATGTGGAACGCCTCCAGTTTGGGACCCCCAGGGTGCTGAAAACCCCCCAGTGTGGGATGGGATCCCCCCAGTGTGTGGGACTCCCCCCAATTTGGGATGTCTGGGTGCTTGGGGACCCCTTGGGGTGGCCCAGGGACCCCCCTGGGGTGGGAATTTGGGGACCCCCCGAGCCGGGGATCCCCCCCGCCGAACCCTGGGGCACTCCTGGGTGCTGCCCCCCCAAATTCCCCCCCCGCACCCCAAAACTTCCCCCTGGCCCCCCCTTTTCCTTCCTCTTCACCCCGGGCGGCCCCTCCCCCGCTTCCTCCCAGTGTTCCCAGTGCTCCCAATGCCTGTTCCCGGTGCTCCCAGTGTTCCCAGTGCTCCCAGCGCCCGTTCCCGGTGCTCCCCAGTGCTCCCAGTGCCCCCCGGTAGCGGCTCCAGTACTCCCAGTGCCCGTTCCCAGTGCTCCCACGCCCGATCCCAGCGCTCCCTGCCCGCTCCCGGTGTTCCCAGTGCCCCCAGTGCCCGTTCCCGGTACTCCCAGTTCCCGTTCCCAGGGCTCCCTGCCCGCTCCCAGTTCTTCCGGTCCCCCTCCGTGCCAGCTCCCGGTTCTCCCGGTATTCCCAGTACGGATTCCCAGCGCTCCCAGTGCCCCCAGTCCCACTTCCCGGTTTTCCCAGCGCTCTCAGTACCAGTTCCCGGTTCTCCCAGAGCTCCCAGTCCCACTTCCCGGTTCTCCTGGTATTCCCAGTACCGATTCTCAGCGCTCCCAGTGCCCCCAGCCCCAGTTCCCGGTGCTCCCAGTGCCCCCAGTCCCACTTCCCGGTTTTTCCAGCGCTCCCAGTCCCAGTTCCCGGTTTTCCCAGCGCTCCCAGTACCGCTTCCCGGTGCTCCCAGTGCTCCCAGTTCCGGATCCCGGCTCTCCCGGGGCTGCCCAGCGCCCGCAACCCCCGGCACCAGTTCTCCCAGTGCCCGTTACCGGCGCCGCCCGTTGCCCCCAACGCCCGTTACCGGTGCCCCCGGTGCCCCCAGTACCGACCGCGGGGCCGCCCAGTGCCCCTTACCGGCTCTCCCAGTGCCCCCAGCGCCGCTGTCCAGTGCTCCCAGCGCTCCCAGTTCGCCCAGTGCCGGTCCCCGGTGCTCCCAGCGCGCCCAGTTCCCGCTCCCAGCGCCCCCGGTACCGATCCCCGGTGCCCCCAGCGCCCATTCACGGCGCCCCCAGTCCCCCCAGCGCCGGTGCGCGGCGCTCCCAGTTGCTCCCGGTCACTCCCAGTACCGATCCCCGCTCACCTCATGCTGGCGGCCGCGGCCGGTCCGGGCCCTTCCGGTGGCGGCAGGGGCCGGACCCGCCGGTCCCGGCGAGAGGCCCCGCCCCCCATGGGCCGCACCCCACCCGCCCGGCCCCGCCCCTCCCGGTAACGGCGGCGCGCGGGATCCCCCCGGGCGTCCTTAAAGCGGCAACGGCGGCCCGCGGGGCCCATCGAGGACCAATAACGCCCAGTGTCCCCCTCAGTGTCACCCCAGTGTCCCCCCCAGTGTCACCCCAGTGCCCTCCAAAGGACCCCCCCCGGTGTCCCCCCGGTGTCCCCACACCCGCGTCCAGCCGGTGTCCCCCCGAGCGCTCCGGTTCTGGGGACTGGGAGGTACTGGGGGGGCACTGGGAGGGTCCTGGGGGGACATTGGGAGGTGCTGGGGGACACTGGGAGGGTCCTGGGGGGGCACTGGGAGGTACTGGGGACACTGGGAGGTCCAAGGGGAACTGGGGAGCCCCGGGGTCAGTGCCCGGTTCCCAGTGCTGATTCCGGGTCTCCGTTCCCGGTTCCTGGTGCCCGATGTTGGTTCCCGGTTCCCAGTGCCCGGCTCCTGCTTCCCAGTGTCGCTTCTCGGCTCTGCGGTGTCGGTTCCCGGCTCCCAGTGCCGGTTCCCAGTTCCCGGTGCCCGGTTCCCGGCTCTCCGGTGCCGGTTCCTGGTGTCGGTTCCCTGTTCCCGGTGCCGGTTCGCGGTTCTCGGTTCCCAGTGCCCGTGTCGGTTCCCGGTGCCAGTTCCCCATTCCCGGCTCTCCAATGCCGGTTCCCAGTGTCGGTTCCCGGTGCCGGTTCCCCATTCCCGGCTCTCCGGTGCTGGTTCCCGGTTCCCAGTGCCAGTTCCCAGTGCCGGTTCCCGGCGCCGATTCCCGGCGCCGATTCCCCATTCCCAGCTCTCCGGTGCGGTCCCGCCCCCTGCCCCGCCCCTCTCCGCCGCCGCCGCCGCCGCCGCCGCCGCCGCCGCCGCCCTTTGTCCGCGGCCCCGGGCCCCGCCATGGCGCTGCGGTGATGCGCGGCGGGGCCGCCCCGGGCGCGGCGGGGCCGAGCACGACCGGGAGCCCCATGCGGGGGCCGCCGCCATGGGGCAGGTCCTGGGCTTCGCCCACTGCAGTACGGACCGGGCACCGGCACCGGGAACCGGGAGCGGGAAGCGAGGAACGGGGAGGGCGCGGCGGCACCGGGAGGGGCCGAGGATGGGGTACCGGGAACCGGGCACCGGGAACGGGGCGTGGGGAGAGGCTGGGGATGGAGGGAGCGGGAGGGGCTGCGGGATGCGGGAGGCACCGGGGATGGGGAACCGGGAATCGGCACCGGGAATCGGCACCGGGAACAGGGAACAGGGAGGGGCCGAGGATAGCCGGGGATGGGGGAACCGGGGCTGCGGGAAACGGGAGGAACCGAGGACGGAAGGGCTGGGAGTGGCCGGGGATGGGGGCACCGGGAACAGAGGATGGTTCGACACCGGGAGGGGACGGGGATGGCGCGGCAGGGGGGCACCGGGAGTGGCCGAGGACTGGGGCAGCCCCGGGAGGGACCAGGGCAGCACCGGGAGGGACCGGGGCTGCGGGAACCGGGAGGCACCGGGGACGGAAGGACTGGGAGTGGCCGGGGATGAGGGGTCCGGGAGTTACCGGGGATGGAAGGACCGGGAGCAGCCGGGGATGGGGAGACCGGGCACCGGGATGGGGGCACCGGGAGGGACCGGGATGGGAGCACAGGGCATGGCCGGGGGTGGGATACCGGGAGGTACCGGGGGACAAAGGTATCCGGGGCGACGGTACCAGGAGGCGCCGGGGATACGGGAAGCGGGACTCGGAGGCACCGGGAACACCGGGAACGGGACACCGGGGATGGAGGAGGGACCGAGACTGGACGGGAGTGGGGGGACCGGGGGGTCCCAGGGGTGTCCCGGGGATGGAGGGACCGGGAGGGTCCAGAACTGAGCGGGAACGGGGATACCGGGGACACCGGGAACGGGACACGAGGCGTGTCCGGGGGTCCCGGTAAGTTTGGGGGACCAAGTTGTGGGGCCCCACCCCCCCACGCCCCCCGTGCCCCCCCAGAAGAGGCTCCGTCCACGGCTTCCACCACGCCGGACTCCACCGAGGGTGAGCGGGGCCGCCCCCCCGGTTCGGGGCGAATTTTGGGGCAGGGGAAGGCGGGCACGGGACTGCCCCGACCCCCCCCCCGAACCCCAAAACCCCCCTCGAACCCCAAACCCCCCCGCAGGTGGCAACGAGGACTCGGAGTTCCCGGAGCTGCCGGCGCCGGAGCCCCCCGAGGAGGAGGAGGAGGATGAGGACGAGGACAGGGCGGCGGCGTGGGAGGGCGGACCCCCCCGGGACCCCCCCCGGGAACTGACCTTCTCCTACATCGCCTTCCGGGGGGGGGGCGGACCCCCCCAAACCGAGCCGGGACCCCGCAGCCGCCGCGAGCCCCGCCGGGGCCGCCTCCCCCGCCTGAGCTCGGGGGGGTCCCCCCGGGGGCCGGACCCCCGAGTGGCCGCCAGGACCCCCCCCCCCGAAACGTCCCGGGGAGCCCCCGCCCCCCCCCGAGGCGGGGCTGGAGGCGGGGGGGGCCCTGGCGGAACTGGGGGGGCCCGAGGTGGAGGAGCCCCCCAGGAGCCTGGGTATGGAGGGGGGAGGGGATGGGGGTCCCGGGGGGGAGGCGGCTCGTGGCCATGGGGGGGGCTGGGCATCGGGGGGGGTCCCCAAGGAGGGTTTGGGGACATGGAGGGTCCGGGGACATCCCTGGGGGGAATTTGGGGGTCCCCAAGGAGGGTTTGGGGACAGGGGGGGTCCGGGGACATCCCTCGGGGGGAATTTGGGGGTCCCCAAGGGGGGGTTTGGGGACATTGGGGGAGGGGGTCCCGAGATCCCCCCGACCCCCCCACTTTTTTTCTCCCAGCGGCCCCCGCACCCCTCCCTCCCCCTCCGCCAGGGGGCGCCCCACGCGCGCCCCCCCCGGAGCCCCCTCAGGCCTCGGTCCCGCCCCCGCCGCCCCCGGACCAATCAGCGAGCGCGGCGGGCGCTGACGGACAGGGTGAGCGGCCAATCAGCGCGCGGGGGCGGGCCCGGGGGGCGGCTTCGGGGTCCGGTTTCGGGGAGGGTCCCGCGGCCCCCGCCGCCATTGGCGGCTAAAAATAGGGGTGACCCCCCCCGAAAACCCGGCAGCACCCGCGGGAGCCATGGAGGGGCCGGGTGGGGCACGGGGGGGCACTGGGAGGCTCTGGGAAGGGCACTGGGAGCACTGGGGGGCTCTGGAGGGGGAACTGGGAGGCACTGGGAGAAACTAGGAGGTACTGGAAAGCACTAGGGGGGCACTGGGAAGCACTGGAAGGCACTGGGAGAAACTGGGAGAAACTGGAAAGCATTGGGGGGACACTAGGAGGCACTGGGAGCACTGGGAAGGGCACTGGGAGCACTGGGGGACTCTGGAGGGGGCACTGGGAGGGCACTGGGAGGCACTGGAGGGACTCCGGAGGAGCACTGGGTTGGGACTGGGAGGGACTGGGAGGGGCACTGGAAGGGACACTGGAAGGGACACTGGTGTCCCTGGTGTCACCAGTGTGTCCCCGCTGTCCCTCAGTGTGGGAGCTGCTGTACTGGCGGGCGCCCGAGCGCTCGGCGCTGGCCTTACTGGTGGCACTGGTGGCACTGGGGTGCCTGTCCCGCTTCAGCGCCATCTCGGTGGGCGCCTACGGGGCGCTGGCGGTGCTGGCGGTCACCGTCCCCCTGCGCCTGCGCCAGGTGGCCCTGAGGGCCCTGGGGACAGCCCCCCCGGAGCCCCCCGTGCGGTGAGTGACATGGGGACAACCCTGTCCCCTCCCTGCCACCCCTGGCACCCCCAGGGACCTCTGGGTGGCCCTGATGGCGCTGTCCCCATCCCTGTTCCCCTGACACCGTCCCTGTCCTTCGTCCCCCTGTCCCTGTCCCCCCGACCCTGTCCCATCCCTCTCGCTGTCCCCCTGATGCTGTCCCCGTCCCCATCCCTGTCCCCTGACGCTGTCCCTGTCCCCAGGGCCCAGCCGGAGGTCCCCTGGGTGCTGTCCCTGTCCCCTGACGCTGTCCCTGTCCCTGTCCCCAGGGCGCAGCCGGAGGTCCCCGGGGTGCTGTCCCCGGAGCAGCAGCAGCGCTGGGCGCGGTACCTGGCGCGACACGTGGTGACAGCCACCCGCACCCTCACCCGCCTCTTCCTTGTCCACAGCGTCCCTGAGTCCCTCAAGGTGACACCGGAGGCACAGGGGGGCACGGGGGGATGTGGGACACGGGGGACATTGACGGCGTTGGGGACACATGGGGGACGTGGGGGGCATTGGGGACACGGGGGGGTGTGGGTGGTACGGGGGGCCCCGGGGCAGGGTGATGGTGACAGTGACAGTGCCAGTGCCACCCGCAGTTCGCCTTCCTGTTCTACCTGCTGACCTACGTGGGGGCCGTGTGCAACGGGCTGACGCTGCTGGGAGCGGGTACAGAGCGGGGACACCGCGGGGACACCGCGGGGACACGGGGATGTGGGACGGGGACACGGGGATGGGGATGTGGGATGAGAACACGGGGACACCGCACAGGGACATGGGACATGGCACTGGGGATGTGGGGTGGGGACACCAACACAGGACACGGGGACACGGGACATGGAGATGGGGATGGGGACACGGGGACGTGGGATGGGAATGTGGGACAGGGACACGGGGATGGGATGGGGACAGTGGGTGGGGACACAGAATGGGGACACAGGACATGGGACAGGGGACGGGGATGGGGGAAAAGGATGTGGGACAGGGATACGGGCTGGGGACATGGGGACAGCCTGGGGACGGGGGGATAAGGGGGTGGAGGCTGGGGGGCTCAGGGGACAGGGGAGTGGGGACAGGGTGGGGACCCGAGGTGACACGGTGCTCCCTGGCCAGGTGTCATCTGCGCATTCACCTTCCCCGTGCTCTATCGGCGCCACCAGGTACGGGGACACTGGGGACACTCGGGGACATTGTGGGGGTGGCGAGGGTTGTGTGTGTCCCTCGGCCCTCCCGCTTTGTCCCCAATTCCCCCCCATCCCCCACGTCCCCAACTGCCCCCCCGTGTCCCCGATGTCCCCAATTGCCCCCCGTGTCCCCAATGTCCCCAACTGCCCCCCGTGTCCCCGATGTCCCCAGGCCCAGATTGACCAGTACATGAGTCTGGTGAGGAGCCACCTGAGCCACCTGCGAGCCAGGTCAGTGTCCCCGTGTCCCCCTCCCTTCTGTCCCCTGCGAGGGGGGGTCTCGGGGTGCCCTGGCCCCCCCCGACCCCCCTGTGCCCGCAGGGTCCTGGCCAAGCTCCCAAGTGCCAAAGTGAAGCCGCAGTGACACCCCTGTCCCTGCCTGTCCCCCCTCCCGAGGTGACAGCGAGGGGGGGGGGCGTGGCCAGGGGCGTCCCCACACCCCTCCCCCCACATGGAGGGCGTGTGTCGTCCCCCCCTCCGTGTCCTTCCCCCCCCGCGCGGGGGGGTCACACTTTAATAAAAACTCTTGTGACAGCCAGGTTTGGTGGCGAGGGGACCCGGGGGGGACCCGGGGGGGACATGAGGGGGACAGGGTGTCCTGGGGGGCTGTGGGGACCCCCTGACGTGTCTGACCCCACCCCCGCCCGCTGCTGGGGTGGGCTGTGCTGGAGCCACCTCGTGTTCGCTCCCACCGCCCTGTGTGCCCCCCATTGTCCCCGCGTGTCCCCCCATGTCCTTGCATCTCCCCCAATGTTCCTCCATGTCCCTCTGTCCCTGCGATTCGCCGTGTCCCCATGTGTCCGCCGTGTCCTACAATGTCCCCCCGTGTCTCCCATGTCCCCCAGTGTCCCCTCGTGTCCCCTCGTGTCCCCCCCCGCCCCGCGAAACGCGCGGGAACCTGGAGGAACAAGCACCGCCCCCTCCGCATTGGCCCCGCCCTCTCCCAGTCCCTAGTCGGCGTGGCCCCGCCCCCGTTGCCATGGCCACGGCCGTTGCCGCGCGACGTAAACACGGGACGCCGGACGTGGTGACGTCACCGCCGGGCAACGCCGTAACCGGGGCGACCCGCGCAGTGTTTACCGGGACGGGACGGGGACACCGCGAACGGGGCGGGGAACCCCCCCCGAGCCCCGGGAACACCGCGAAGGGGGGGAGGGGGAGCACCCCGAGAGCCCGGCCGGGACCCCCGCCACCCCGGGAACGGGGCTGGGAACCCCCTGAGAACCTCCGGGACCCCGGGAACGGGGCGGGGAACACCCCGAGGCCCGGCCGGGACTCTCGGGAACAGGAATAGGACCCCCTGGACACCAGGAACGGGGCTCCCGGATCAGAGACCCCCAGGAACTGCAGCCCCAGGACGGGGACCCCGGGAACGGGGCTGGGAACCCCTCGAGAGCCCGCCCGGGACCCCCGGGACAGTGGGGACGGGACCCCCGAGACAGGGACACCGGGGAGAGCTCGTCCGGGACCCCCGGGACAGGGACACCGGGGAGAGCTCGTCCGGGACCCCCGGGAACGGGGACAGTGGGAACGGCACCCCGAAACCCCCTAAGAGCCTGGCCGGGACCCCCGGGACAGCCGGGACGGGACTCAGGGGCACCGTAGGGAGCTCGAACGGGACAACGGGACCGGGGACTGAGAACGGGACCCCCGGGACAGCCCGGACGGGACTCCCGGGACTGCTGCCACCGGGGACACGGGACGGGGACACCGGAGGGGGCGGGGCCTGCGTGAATGAATGAATGAGTGAATGAATGAATGAAAGAACCAAAGGGCGTGGGAACCGCCCCCCCCTCCGGTCCCCGCGGCCCCGCTGTGACTCAGCGCCGGTTCCCGCCGGTGACATCAGCCCCCGGTGTCAGTCCCGGCGCCGGAAAGGGACCGGGATCTTCCGGGACCCCGTCCCGGGCTCCCCAGGGAGTGCAGGGGATGGGGCCGGTGATCCCTGCACTCCGGTACCGGGACACCCCACCCCCGGTGTGTCAGCACTCGCCACCGGGACACCCCCACTCCTCAGTACCGGGACCCCCGGAGCTCCTCAGCCCGGTCCCGGTGGCCCCCGGAGGTGCGGGGGTTGGGGGTCGCTCTGCCCCGGTCCCGGTAACCCCCGGGGCGCTGAAGTTCGGTCCCGCGAACATCCCGGGGGAAAGTTCCCATCGTTCCGGTACCGGGACCCCCATACGGGGACAGCCCCACCCCGCGACGGTCCTGGTGGGGGTCCCGAGGGGTTACCGGGATGTCCCGAGGGTCCCAGGAGAGGTCCCGAAGGCTCACGAAGGAACCGGGAGCGATTCCGGGGGTCTCCCGAGGGTTCCGGGGGGTTACCGGGCGATCCCGAGGGTCCCGGGAGATGCCCTGGGGGAGTTACCGGAGGTCTCGGGGGTCCTCGAAGACACCAGGGGATCCCGGGGGTCCCGATGGGGGAAGCGGGGAGATTCGCGGGGGATCCCGGGAGAGATCCCGGCCGGGTCGGGGGGTTCCCAGGAGGTCACCGGGGGTCCCGGGAAGGTCAGGAGATGCATCGGGTGGGGGGGATGGGGGATCCCGGTTAGCCGGGGGGTTCCCGTGGTGTTACCGAAGGTGGGGGGCCCCGAGGGTCTCGGGGGGCTCCCGGGGGAGGTCCCGGGGCCCGGAGCCGGCGGCCCGGACGGTTCAGGCCGTTTCTAGAACGGCTCTCGGTCCCGTTTCTATTAATACGCGCCCGGGCGGCGGCGGCGGCGGCGGCGGCGGCGGCGGCGGAGGGAATCCCTGTGACGTCATTGCTAGGATACCAAACAAACACTCCAGACAAGCCCATATATGGCTAATTGCGTCACAGGAACTCCGGGAGGCGGGGACAGGGATCCCCCCCGCTCCCAGCCCGCCCAGGAGCCTCTTAACGGCGGCGGCGGCTCCCGGAGCCTCAAACGGCGGCGGCGACAGCGGCCACGGCGGCTGCGGGGTCCGGGGGGTCTCGGGGGGGTCCCGGGGGTCCCGGAGCAGCGGCGGCGGCTGCCGTGACGTCAGCGAAGGGGGGCGGGGCCCGGCCGTATAAAGCGGCGGGGCTGCCGTGAGCAGTTCATTCATAAAACCGGAGACCGGGGGAGCGGCGGGAGCGCCACCGGGGCTCGGAGCAGACGTGCCGGAGCCTGGGAAGGGATTTACCGGAGCTTGCAGCGGCCGAGCGGAACTTTGTGTCGGGAAACCGGAGCTTGGGACGGATGTACCGGGGCTCGTAGCGGCGAACCGGAGCCTGGCGCGGGCGCACCGGGGGCTTTGTACCGGCCAACTTTGGAGCCCGGGACGGGCGCGGCGGGACTTTGTACCGAGCAACCGGAGCCTGGGGCGGATGGACCGGGGTGTGTAGGGGCGCAGCGGGGTTTTGGAGCGGCGGATCGGAGCCTGGCACGGATGTACCGGAGCTTATAGCGGAGAACCGGCACCTGGGACGGACACAGCGGCGTTTGGTACCGGCCAGCCGAGGCTCGTAGAGGCGCACCGGAGCTTGGCACGGATTTACCGGAGCTTACAGCGGCTCACCGGGACGTTGCACCGGCGAACCGGAGCCTGGCACGGACGCACCGGCGCTTCTAGCCGCGAACAGTCGCTCGGACCGGCGACCCGGAGCCTGATCGGACACCCCGGGGCTCATCGCACCGAACCGGCGCTCGCGACAAAACTCCCAGCGAGCCCCTCCGGGCTTCCACCCGCTTATCCCCCCGGAGCCCGCAAACCCCCGGAGGTCCCCGTGATGCCGGTAGCGGCGTGACCCGCAGCCTTGTCGCGGCGGGGCGGCCCCCGCGCCCCCGGGGCCATGTTCCAGGGCTTCCCCGGGGACTACGACTCGGGGTCGCGCTGCAGCTCGTCGCCCTCGGCCGAGTCCCAGTACCTGTCGCCGCTCGACTCCTTCGGGAGCCCCGCGGCCGCCGCGGCCGCTCAGGTGAGAGCACCGGGGAGGGGCGGGGGCGCGCGGGGGGGCGCGCAAGGGGGCGGGGCCGTGCGTAAGCGCGCGCAGTGACGCCGCCGCCGATGACGCGGCACGCACGCAAAGCGCGCGGGTTATTTTTGGGCGCCCCCCCCGCGGTTGCCAGGGGAGACGGGAAGAGGGACACGCCCCCTCGGCAGCCGGGACCATGCCCACCGCATACAAAGCCACGCCCCGCTCGGTTTTAGCGCCGATGGGAGGCCACGCCTTCTCTTTGCATGGCCACGCCTCCTCCCCTGCTTTGGCCACGCCCCCGCGCCGCGATCGCGGTGGCGACCCCCGGAACGGGGGAGCTCGGGGGCGTCCCCAGCGGGTGGCGGTGTCCCCAGAGAGTGACGGTGTCCCCACGATGTCCCCCCCAGCCAGGGAGGGCTCGGTGTGGGGCGCGGGTGCTTCCCACGCCCGCGGATTTGGGGGGGGGAGCGGAGTTTGGGGGGGCTGCGACCCCTCCCTCGCCCCCCCCGAGATGGATATGGGGGTCCCTGGGCAGGGACCCTCAGATTGGGGTGACAGGGACGCGAGGGTGCCACTCGTGGGTGCCAGACACCCCTTGCACGGGGGTGACAGGGACAGGAGGGTGTCACTCGTGGGTGCCAGACACCCCTTGCACAGGGAGGATGATGATGATGATGATGATGATGATGGTGATGAGCTGGGGACATCTCAGGCACGGGCACGCCCTCGCCCCGGTGCCACCAGCTGGGGACAGCTCTGTCTCCAAACCAAGGCACCTCGCGGGAGATGACAACGATGACACCCCGGCCACAACAGGGGGGTGACAACGCCACCGGGAGCCCGTCCCCCGTGCATTTGCGGGGACGCACCGGTGTCACCCGCGGTTGTCACACCCCGGTCCCGCGCGGTGGGGGGAGACCTCCGCGGTGTCCCCCTCTGTCCCCGGCCACGCTGACCCGTGTCCCCCGCAGGAGTGCAGCGCCCTGGGGGACATGCCCGGCTCCTTCGTGCCCACGGTGACGGCCATCACCACCAGCCAGGACCTGCAGTGGCTGGTGCAGCCCACGCTCATCTCCTCGGTGGCTCCGGGGGCCCCCATGGCGCAGCCGCCCTCCCTCGACCCCTACGACCTCCCCGGGCCCAGTTACTCGACCCCCGGCCTGGGCGCCTTCGCGGGACCCCCGGCCCCGGCCCCCACCCGCGCCCCCCGCGCGCGGCCCCGGCGCAGCCGCGAGGAGACGGTGAGAGGGGACAGCGGGGGTGGTGGCACTTTGGGGACGTGGGAGGGGCTCGGGGATGCGGGGAGTTTAGGGGTGTCGCAAGTGGCAGGAGGTTGAGGGACATCCTGGGGGGTGGCAGCTTGGGGACACCGTGAGTGGCAGGAGCTTGAGGGACACCCCAGGCGGTGGCACCTCGGGGACACCACACTTGGTGACATCACCCCCATCCTCACCTATACCGAGGAGCGCGGTGGGATTTTGGGGACACAGCGGGATTTTGGGGACGCGGGTGACAGCGGGTGACAGTCCCGTCCGTGTGGCAGCTGACGCCGGAGGAGGAGGAGAAGCGCCGCGTGCGGCGGGAGAGGAACAAACTGGCGGCCGCCAAATGTCGCAACCGGCGCCGGGAGCTGACGGACCGGCTGCAGGCGGTGAGTGCGGGGACACGGGGACACCGCGGGGGTGGCATTGTCCCCAACAGCCGGGGCGTGGCGGGGGATGGGGCGACGTGAAGTGGAGGCGTCCCCGGAGGGAGTTGGAGACAGGGGTGTCCCCGTCGTGGTGATGCCCTCGGAGCTGGGGACACCTCAGGGACAACTCGCAGGGAGTTGGGGACATCAGGTGGGGACAGTGGTGTCTCCACGGCCGCTGGTGAGGAGGAGGAGGATGATGGCGCTGCTGCTCTCAGAGCTGGGCGCAATGGTGTCCCCAGGACTGTGTAAGGGGACAATGACACCCCTGGGGACGTCAGAGGGGACAGGCGGGTTTGCCCTCAGGGCCGTTGGAGGGAGGTGGCAATGTCCCCAGGGGTGGTGGCACCGCAGAGAACCGAGGGTGTCCCCAGGAGCTGGGGACACCAGAGGGGACAGAATGATGCTCAGCGGTGACAGAGAGGGACAGTGCCACGCCCGAGAGCACAGGACAGCAGTGTCCCCAGGCTTGGGGACATCAGAGGGGACAGGGGACTGCAGGAGGAGCAGGATGTCATCCGTGGGAACAGGGGATGAGGGAGGGGACAGATGGACACTGGGAGAGTCGGCAGGATGTCCCCAGGCATGGGGACATCAGAGGGGACACCCAGGGGTGCTGCCACAGGAGGAGGAGGAGGATGATGCCAGCCATGGGAACAGGGTGGGGAACAGGCGAGCACTCAGGGATGTCCCCAGGCTTGGGGACACCAAAGGGGACAGACAGACATTCCAAGATGCTGCAGGAGGAGGACAATGCCATCCGTGGGAACGGGGGACAAGGGAGGGGACAGACGGACTCTTAGGGACGCTGGAGGAGCCTGTGAGATGTCCCCAGGCTTGGGGACATCAGAGGGGATGCCCAGGAGTGCCGCAGGAGCAGGAAGAGGTCACCCCTGCAAGCAGGGGACAGACGGACACTCAGGGACTCCGTCGCCAGGCTTGGGGACATCTGAGGGCACAGAGGGACACTTAGGGATGTCCCCGAGCCGGGTGAAACGCCATGTGCCCTGACCATGCTGTCCCCGCAGGAGACGGACCAGCTGGAGGAGGAGAAGGCGGAGCTGGAGTCCGAGATCGCGGAGCTGCGCAAGGAGAAGGAGCGCCTGGAGTTCGTGCTGGTGGCCCACGCGCCCGCCTGCAAGGTCCCCTTCGAGGACATCGGCGCCGTGGGCGCCGGCCCGGCCGAGGTGAGCAGCCCGGGCAAGGCAGGGACCGTCGCCTTCCTGCCCCCGGCGCCGTTCCAGGGCCCGCAGGGTCCCTTCCCCGGCTGCTGCCTCCCGCCCGGGGTCCCCGCGGGACCCCCTAACGCGACCCCCGCGTTTGTGTTCACCCACCCAGAGGGAGCCACGTGTGGAGCCTCGCACCAGCGGAGCAGCAGCAGCGACCAGTCCTCGGACTCCTTGAATTCTCCCTCGCTCCTCGCGTTGTGAACGGGGTGTCCCCCTCCCCTGGCCCCCCTCCGAGCCCCCCAAAAACGGGCACCTCCTCCCTGCCCCCCGCCGCGCCTCGGGGCTGGGCTTTGCCCGCCCCCCCCCCCCCCATCCCCTTTTTTGGGTTTTTTTCCGGCTCCGGTGGGGTTTTTTTGGGGGAGGTTGGGAGGGGTTTTTGGGGTTTTGGCGCCTGGAGGTGGTGGCCGTGATGGGGCCCCAGCGTTGCCGTGGCTGTTCGGAGGTGTCTGCTCCCAGTCCCTGTCACCTCGTGGGAGTTCATCCAGGATCTTTGTCCCCTCTGGAGATGTCCCTGCCCCATTCCCGCTGCCTGGAGAAGCCTCTTGTGGTGTCCCTGTCACCTCAGAGGTGTCCATCCCTCATTTCATGGGTTCCTCCAGGATCTCCACCCCATTGGAGATGTCCCTGCCCCATCCCCACTGCCTGGAGAAGGTTCTGTGTCACCTCAGAGGTGTCCGTCCCTCATTTCAGCGTCTCCACCCCATTGGAGATGTCCCTGCCCCATCCCCACTGCCTGGAGAAGCCTCTCGTGGTGTCCCTGTCACCTCAGAGGTGTCCCTCCCTCATTTCACGGGGTTCATCCAGGACCTCCACCCTTTTGGAGATGTCCCTGCCCCACCTTCATCTCCCGGGAAGGTCTTTTTGTCCTCTCCATCACCTTTGGAGGTCCCTCTCCCCGATCCCCGCCATCCCGTGGGACTTTAGGCAGCGTCTCCGTTCCTTTGGTGACGTCCCCGTGCGATTCCCACCACCTGGAGAAGGTCTCCGTGGTGTCCCTGTCACCTTGGAGGTGTCTGTCCCCAATCCCCGTCAACCCCAGGGGGTTCCTGCTGCATCTCCGTCCCTCTGGAGATGTCCCAGCCTGGTCCTGGTGGCACCTGTGACACCTGAGGTGTCCCCAGCCCCCTGCTGAAGGTCCCTGTGCCCCATTCCGGTTCCCCAGGAGGGTCCCGGTTCCGTCTCCATCCCTCTGGAGAAGCCATCGCTGTGTCCCCGTGCCCCCAACAAGGTCCCTGTGTCATTTCTGTCCCACTGGAGATGTCCTGTGTCCCCCCCCCCCTGCTCTGAGGGGCTCCACGGGCCATCTCCCTCCCTCGGAGGTGCCCCTCTGTCACCTCCAAGACGCGAATGTCCCCCTCGGGGGTCCCTGGGCCTCCAGGTGACCCCTCCAGGTCACCTCCCTCTCTTTGGAGCTGCCCCTCTGTCACCTCCGGGACCCCCGCGTGCCGTCCCCGTCCCCCTCCAGGGTCAGCCCGGTCCAGGTGACACCTCCAGGTGGGCTCGCCCGTCCTGCTCGTCCCGCCTGTCCCCGCCTGTCCCCTCCCTGTCCCCTTCAGCTTCGCCGGCCTTGGCTCCGCCCCCCCGGTATATAAATCTATTTTTGTTGCGCGGGAGATGTTTAATTTTTTATTATTATTATAACGAGGATAATTATTGTCGCCCTGTGCCGTGTTCGTGCCTGTCCGGGGCCACCCCGGGGCCACCCCGGGCCCCCCGTCCGCGCTCGTCCCGCCCCAAACGTGGCCAATAAAGCAGCTTCCAGCGGCTCCGCGGCTCCTGGGATTTATTTGGGGAGGGGGGACACTGGGAGGGTTCACCGAGGGGGTTTGGGGACACGGGGACACGGAGCTCTTGGGGACACGGAGCTCTTGGGGACGCGGTCTTGGGGACACGGGGACGGCGGGGGCGTCGCCCCGTTGCCCCACCCACCTGTCAATCAACGGGGAAATGGGTGGGGCTGCGTCCGCGCCCCCATAAGCCACGCCCCCCCTCCGCCGGTGACCGGCAGGGGGAGCCCGGGATGAGAAACTGGAGGGGGCATCTCCCAGTTTGGGGGGGCCCTGCCAAGTTTGGGGAATCCTTTCCCAGTTTGGGAGGGTCATCTCCCAGTTCAGGGCGTCCTTTCCCAGTTTGGGGGGCTCCTCTCTCAGTTTGGTGTGGGTTCTCTCCCAGTTTGGGGGGTCCCTGCCCAGTTTGGGGGGTCCTTTCCCACTTTGGGGTGTCCCAGCCCAGTTTGGGGGTCCCTGGGGCGCTGCGGGGGGGGGGCCGTGCCAGCGTTGGGGGCTCCCCCCGACCCCCACACTCCTCCCTTTGGGGGGGGGGGTTTCCTTCCTCTCCCCCCGGCCTTGACGTCAGGCGCCCAGTGATTCACCGGAGCTGGCACCGGGGACACGCCGGGACACGCCACTGTCACCCCCCGGTCCCCCGCCGTGCCCAGAGCCGCACCCGGGGACCCCGCGGGTCTCTGTCGCCGCGTCCCCGCACGGTGACACCCCAAGTGTCCCCGCGCTGTCCCGCGCCCCCTCCCAGCGCCGGGGTCCCCCCTGTGCGCCCCCCGTGTCCCCTCCCGGGGCCCCCCCCGGTCCCCGCCCGGCGCTGTCGCTTCCGCCGCCGCCGGTCCCTTCCCAGGGCCGGGGGTGACACGGTGACCCCTGGCCCCGCTCCCGCCGCGGTCACTTATTTTTAGCTGTCGCCTCTTCCTGGCCGGATCCCGACTATTTCTGACCCGGGGAGGGGGACCCACCCAGGCCCGTGGGGACACGGGGGTGGCCGTGCCCTCCGGGTGTCCCACCAGACTCCTCGCTGTCCCCAAGCCTGCCCCCAACCCCGGGAAGGGCCGCAGTGTCCCCTCGTCCCCGCAGTGTCGCCTTGTCCCCACCGTGTCCCCTCGTCCCCACTGCGTGGTGGCTTCCCAGCGTGGCACTGGTGGCCCTTTCCTCCCCCCCCACCCCAATGTGGCCATCATGGGACGGAACCTGGTGTCCCCAAGTCCCCGTGTCCCCAAGGAGGAGGACCCCGCTTCTGGTGTTAATTTACAGCGTCATTTATACACCGGGGAGGGGGGGGGGCACGCACACATTTGGGGTGTCCCCAGCGCCGGGAGTTGGGGACAGACCCCAGGTTGGGACTGCAGGGGACAGAGCCCAGGCTGAGGGTGTCCCCAGCCACCCCGGGAGGGGACAGACCCAGACTTGGGGGTGTCCCCAGCCCCGCGAGGACGCGGTGCCGGTTCCGGGGGTGCCCCCAGCGGGCCCCGGGGGGTCACGGGGGGGGCCTGGCGGGGCTGCGGCGCGGGAGGCGCAGCCGGGGCAGGTGGAACGGGAGGCAGCGCACGGGGCGCGGCGCCGGCAGCTCCGAGAAGAACGTTCGGTGCCGGGGGGGCCCCGGCTCGGCCTCCGACCCCCCCAGATCCTGCAGCACCCCCAGGATCTCGCGCCGGGGGCCCTGCGCCCGCAAACCCCGCGCGTCCAGCAGCGCGGCCACGTGCCTGCGCCTGCGGGGACAGCGGGGACCGGGGGTCAGCGGCCACAAAAACCCCCCCCCCCCGGACCCCTGGATGTGGATTTTGGGGCGCACCCAGCTCCGGGGTGACCCCTGCCCCGCGGTTTAAGCGGTCCCAGTTCCCCCCCTGCCCAGTTTAACTGGTGTCCCACTCTCCCTCCTCCTCAGGCGGCCGCGCGTGCCACCGGCCCCCGGGGACCGGGACCGGGGCCGGGGCCGGGGAGGGGAGGGGACCTGGCGCGAGGCCGCGGCCGCTTCCCGGCGGGAGCAGCGGGGCGGGGGCTGCCGGGAAGGGCCGGAGGCCACGTCCGGTCACCCCGTCCGGTCACCCCGCTCGGTCCCCGCGGGTTTGCCGCGTCCTGCCCGCGGCCACCGGGGCCACCGCGGCGGCTGGCAGAGTGCCCCGCCCGCCTGTGTCACCCCAGTGCCACCCCCGCGGGGTCCTCGCGGTGTCCCACCCGGCCGTGTCACCCCAGTGGGGTTCCCGCGGTGTCACCCCCGGCCGTGTCACCCCAGTGCCACCCCCGCGGGGTCCCTGCACCCACCGGACGTCGGGGAAGTCCCTGGCCAGGGCGCCGACCTCCATCTGCAGCGCAGCCGTGTCCTCCAGCACCAGCAGCTCCCGCAGCCGCGGCACCACTGAGTCCAGCCAGGGCGACGCCGAGTCCTGCAGGGGGTGACATGGGGGACAACCAACACCCAACGATGGGCACTGCATCCCATGGGTGTCACCCAACACCCCACCAACGTCCCATGGGTGTCACCCAACCCAACACCTGACGATGGCACTGTGACCATCGCGTCACCTGTCCCAGCACCCAATGGGGGCCGGAGCCGGGGGTCGCGGGGGTCTCACCAGGCGCGTGAAGAGCTCGCGGAGCTGCCGGGCCTCATCGCCCAGCCGGGCGGCCACGCGGGCACGCGCCTTGGCCGAGGCGCAGACCAGGCGGCCCTGGAGCAGCGGGCGCACGTACTCGATGAGCACCTGGCGGTGCAGCTCGCTGACCAGCACCTGCGGCACGAGGGGCGGCGCGGGGCCACCGCAGCCACCGCACCCAGGGGTGTCACCCAATGCCATACCCAGCGATGGGTGCCACCCAACCCAACACCCCACCAATGTCCCATGGGTGTCACCCAACCCCGAGGTGACCGGTCCAGGCCCCGCGCACCTGGTGGGGCTCGGGGTGCAGCGGGCGCAGTGTCTGCGCGAAGCTGGTGATGAGCATCACGATGGCGTCGAAGGCGTCCGAGCTCGTCAGCCACTTGCGCTTCATCAGCTTGCCGAAGTAGGGCTGGGGGTGGCGGGCAGGAACGTCACCCAGAGCGGCCACCCACGGGTGGCACCTGGGTCAGCACCCGGTGGTGGCACCGAGAGTCAACGCCCGACGATGGCACGATGTCTCATGGGTGTCACCCAACCCAACACCCAACCGAGGTCCCCATTGTGCCCACGGGTGTCCCCCACCCGACCCTGGGGACACCTTGAGGTCCTCGAAGAGGCGCCGGGTGAGGACGTGGCCACAGACGCGGGTGACCCTGTCCAGCGCGGCGTGGGCCTGGCGCCGCGGCTCCTCGCTCTCGGGGTGCCCAAACTGCACCAGGCGCTCGGCGAAGGCCCTGCAGGAGGGGACAGCGGGGACGTCAGGGTGTCACGGGGACCCTTGGGGACGGGGGGATGCGGGGCGGCCTCACCTGAAGGGGGGGCAGCAGTTGGCCAAGGCGATGGCGCGGCTGGGGGCACCGTCGGGGGGGGGAACCTCGCCAGGGGCTTCCAGGAACCGCTCGACCTTCCGCTGGAAACTGGGGACACCCCCGGGTCACCGCGGTGGCACCCGGGGGACAGGGGACGCAGGGGACACAGGGGATGCAGGGGACACAGGGGATGTGGCTCCTGTGCCCACCTCTGTGTCCCTGTGTCACCCTGCCCATCCCCTGTCCCCTGTCCCTTCACCCCCTGTCCCCATCCTGTGTCACATCCTGGTGTCCCCACGTCCCTGCCGTGTCCCCGCATGTCCCACCTGTGCAGGAAGGCCACCAGCACGCCCAGCAGGCTGTGGGCCATCTCCCGCCCGAACTCGGGGGTCACTTGGGGGGCTCGGTCCACGTGTGCCCGCAGCAGCTGTGGGGACACGGCCACCACGGGTGTGGGGACACGGCCACCGCTGGCCCCTCGGGGCACTGCGGGGTCCCCACAGGCCACCCCGGGGGACAGGGACAGGCTCTGGGGGTGGTCGTACCCCAGTGACACGCGTGGCCAGTCCCTCCTCCATGTCCTGGCTGGTGACATCCTCGGGCCACGTGTCCTCACTGAGCTGCAGCTCCTGCGCCACAGCCACCTCCACCTTCGCCTGGGACAGCGGGGGACACCGTGTGGGCGTGGGGACACCAGCAGTGGGGACAGCGGGGCACAGAGTCCCCTGCCACGCCCTGCCCTGGAACTGTCCTGATGCCACCACAGTGCGAGTCCCAGTGCCACAACAATGCCCACAGAGTCCCCATCCCGGTGCCACCACAGCACCCAGAATGTCCCCACCCCAGTGCCCTCAGTGTCCCCCGTGCCCACCTTGACGGCAGCGATGCAGGAGCTCTCGAGGTCGCGCTGGGTCTCGGGGGGCAGAAGGGGCCCCAGCTCCTGCGCCCGCAGCAGAGCCCCCACCTCGGGGTGCCCCAAAACCTCCCTGGAGGGGGGGGACAGCCCCGGTGGGTGTCTGGGGGACACCCTGGGGGTGCGGGGGGCCATGGGGGACACGGGGTGCCCGGCGGGGGACAGATGTTGGGGGTCCCATGGGTGTCCCAGAGGTGACACCCTCAGTGCTGGGGTGGGAACGGGCAGGTTTTGGGGGGTCCCAGGGGGTCCCCCGGGGCCGGGGGTCTCACCTGGGGTAGGCGTTGCTGTGCCAGTCGAGCAGCAGGTACAGCTCGGGCACGGGCAGGGGTCTCTGCGCCAGCGCCCGCAGCTGCTGCGCCAGCGCCCGGTGGTAGCCGCGGGCGTAGACCCCGAGCGCACCGTACTCGGGGGGGTACGCGGGGGCCACGTGGCTCCTCACGACCCCCAGGTCGCCCACCACCCTCGCGGCCAGCGCGGCCAGCCGCGCCCCGAGCCCGCCCGCCGGGGCCACCTGCGCCAGCCGCTCGCTCGCCGCCCTGGCCACCGCCTCGTGCCAGCGCCTCCGCAGCGCCCGCGGCCGCCCCGGGCGGGTCCCGGGGGGGCTCCGCGCGTCCGCCGCCTCCTCCTGCTCCAGCACGGCCACCACGGCCCGCAGCGGGGCCACCGCTCGCCCCACGGCCACCGCCTCGGCCACCACGGCCCAGAGCTGCGCCAGCAGCGCCCGGTACAGCAGCGCCACGTCCCGCGCCCGCCGCCCGCCCGCGGGGACCGGCGACGGCGGAGGGGATCCCGAGGAGGGCGACGAGGGGGGACACGGGGACGGCGGGCGCGACGGAGACAGGGCGCACTCGGCCTCCAGCGCGATGATCTGAGCGTCCGCCGCCACCAGGTCCCGGCGCTGGATCAGCTCCAGGATCTCCAGAACTGCGGGGACACCGGGTGTCCGTGTCCCCGTGTCCCTTGTCTCTGTCCCCAGCCCGCACCTCCATCCCATGTCCCAAAGTCGCCATTCCCATGTCCCTGTGTCCCCAAGTCCCACGTCCCCGTCCCCATCCCTGTCCCCCGTCCCCGTGTCCCCTGTCCCCCTGTCCCCTGTCCCCGTCCCCATCCCGCATCCCATTTCCCAAAGTCCCCATCCCCACGTCCCTGTGTCCCCAAGTCACCACGTCCCTTGTCACCATCCTCGCGTCCCTGTGGCCTCTGTCACCATCCCTATCTTCACGTCCCCAAGTCCCGTGTCCCCATCCGCACCCCTGTCCCCATCCCACGTCCCCAAGCCCCTCTTGTCCCTCCGGTGTCCCCCGCTGTCCCCACTCACCCGACAGCGGCTCCCTGTCTCTGTCCTTGTCCTTCCCGCCACTCTCCGCCCGCTGTCCGGCTCCGTCCGCGCTGTCCCCCGCCTGTCCCTCGCCGGGGGACGGCTTCTCCGCGCCCCGCTGTCCCCACGTCCCCAGCGCCAGGCGCAGCAGCGACCCCCGCTTGCCCCCCCCCGCCTCCTCCGGGGGTCGCCGCGGGACCCCCGAGTCCTCGGAGCGGCGGCGGCCGCGGGGCCCCGCGGGGTCGCGGGGGCGGCGGACGCGGCCGAAGGGCCCCCCCAGCTGTCCCAGGTGTCCCCCGAGGTGTCCCCCGAGCCCCACCAGCCCCCCCAGGGTGGCGCGGCGCCGCCGGCGGCTCTCGGGGTTGGTGGCGAAGGGGTCCCCGTCCTCCTGTCCCCCCTCCGCCGCCCCCCCCGGGGGTCTCCGGAGCAGCGGCATCGCCGGGGGGGCACCGGGGGGGCGCGGGGACGCCTGGCTGTCACCCGGAGGGTGAGGTGGCACGGCGGGGACGCCACCCGAAGCTCCCAGGACCGTCGCGGTGCCCGCGGCGGTGGCAGCGGTGACACTGGTGGCGGCTGCGGTGACACTGGCGCTGGCCGGGGGTTTCCTGAGGAAGCGCCGCCCCGGAGGGGCCTCCCCGGCCGGGCAGGGTCAGCCCCGGTTCCGCCCGGGCACCGGGACGGGGCGGGGGGACACCGGGGGGGACCGGGGACACCGGGATGGGACTCTGGTGACAGTGGGGGACACCGGGATGGGACCCTGGAGGCACTGGGGGACACAGGGATGGAGCAGGGACAGGACGCAGTGAGACCGGGGAGCTCACGAGTGACAGGGACGCGACCCCGATGGCACAGGGACGGCACAGGGGTGGCACAGGCGACCCCACAGGTGACAAGGAGGGGACTCTGGTGGCACCAGGGGACACCGATGGCATCGAGACAGGACCCCAGTGGCACTGGGCGACACACGCGTGGTACAGTGACACAGAGTGACAGAGATGGGACTCCGGTGACACCGGGGGGTGGCACAGGGACAGGATGCAGTGACACCAGGGACCTCACGGGTGACAGGGAGGGGATACGGGTGACACGAGGGATCCCACGGGTGACACTGAGAGCCCACGAGTGGCCCCGCGGCTGACGGGGAGGGGACAGCTGTGACACCGGAAATGATGGGAGGGGACACGGGTGACACCGGGGACCCCACGGGTGACACGGAGGGGACACGCGCCCGCCCACGTGACCCCGCGTCCTACGTGACTCCTCCTCGGTCACTCACGGGTTAAAACTCGCTCCCTCCTCCCATTGGCCAGCGCTCAGCCAATCGCAACGCTTCGCCCGCGCTTGGCCGGGCCCCCTTCGGGGCGTGCCCAGCTGTCTCCATGCCCGGGCGGCGCGTTCCGATTGGTCCGCTCTGCGTCGTGGGCGGGGCTAACCCCGCCGCCACGCTCCTTGTATGGGCGAGACCACGCCCCCGGCGCGCCCCGGTTCCGGTTCCGGCGCCATGGCCGCCATGGCCGCCCCGGCCCGGCCCCGCCGCCCCCCCCGGTAACGGGACCGCCCCGGGAACGGGACCCCCGGCAACGGGACCGCCCCTCCCGGTGCCCCCCGGTGCCCCCCGGGCCGGGACCATGTCCTCGCGCTCCGCCCTGGCGGCGGGGAACGAGCGCAACGCGGACACGGTGAGGGAGGGGCGGTGGCACCGGGGGAGGCTCCGGGGGGGGCACCGGGAGGGGCTGGGTCGGGAGCGGGAGGGGGCGGTGGGAGCGATCTGGGGGCACCGGGGGAGGGATCCGAGAGGGGCCGGGGGTACCGGGGGGGGGCACCGGGGGTCCCGGTAAAGCGGCGGGGGGTGAACCCGGGGGTCCCGAGGATGGACACGGGGGCGGGGGGGGCTCAGGGGTCACCGGGACCCCCGGGAATGGGTTTGGGGGGGGCTCAGGGGTCTTTTCCTCCCCCGGGATGATTTGGGGGGGGTCTCACCCGCTGCCATAATTTGGGGGAGGGGTCTCACCCCCCCCGTGATGAGTTTGGGGCGGTCTCGGGGGTCTCAGGCGCTGCTGGGGTGGTTTGGGGGGGGTCTCAGCCGTTGGGATAATTTGGGGAGGGGTCTCAGTGGTTTCACGCCCCTGCAGTAAATTGGGGGGGGGACTCGGGGGTCTCACCCGCTGCGGTGATTTGGGGGGGGGTCTCGGGGGTCTCAGTGTGATATTTTGTCGGGTTCTCGGGGGTTTGGGCGGGGTTTTCGGGAGGGTCTCACTGTGACATTTTGGGGGGTTTCAGGGAGGTCTCACTGTGACATTTTGGGGGGTCCCACCTTCGCCATAATTTGGGGTGGGGGTCTCACCGCCCTGCTGTTATTTTTGGGGGGTGGGGGGGTCTCACCCCCGCCCCGGTGATTTTTGGGGGTCTCACCCCCTCCCTCAGTGATTTTTGGGGGTCTCACGCCCCCTCCCTGTTTCCCCCCCAGCTGGCGGGCCCGGGGGGCAGCGGCCGCCCCGAGAAGGGCGGGGGGTGGTCGGGGCGCGGGGCCGGAGCCCCCCGGGGCCGGAACTCGCTGGGGGCCGAGGAGCCCCCCCACGTGGGCAACTACCGGCTGCTGCGGACCATCGGCAAGGGCAACTTCGCCAAGGTCAAGCTGGCCCGGCACGTGCTGACCGGCAGAGAGGTGGGCGGGGGGCGCGGGGGGTCCCGGCGGGGCCGGGGAGGGGGGTTTGGGGTGGTGGGGGGCGGTGGGAGGGGGGTCAGGGGAGAAATTGGGGTGGTGGGAGGGGGCTCAGGGACACTGGGGGGGGGGCTGGGGAAGGGTCCTGAGGGCTTGGGGAGGGGTCCCAGTGAATTGGGGAGGGGTCTCAGTGAATTGGGGGGGATCTCAGGTGAATTGGGGGTGGTGGGGAGGGGTCTCAGTGAATTGGGGAAGGGTCTCTGGTGAATGGGGGTGGTGGGGAGGGGTCTCTGGTGAATTGGGGAGGGGTCTCTGGGGGTCACCTCCCTGCCCCTTTCCTTATTTTTAGGTGGCCATTAAAATCATCGACAAGACGCAGCTGAACCCCACGAGCCTGCAGAAGGTGGGGAGGGGTCCCGGGGGGCTTCCCCTCGTTTGGGGGGGGTTCCCCTCAGTTGTGGGGGGATTCCCTTAATTTGGGGAGGGGTCCCGACCCCTCCTCACTGACCCTTCCCCCCCCCCTCAGCTGTTTCGGGAAGTTCGGATCATGAAGGGGCTGAACCACCCCAACATCGGTGAGTGGGGGGGTCAGGGGGGTGGGGAGGGGTCTCGGGCGTGGGGAGGGGTCCCCAATGACCCCCCCAATGTGTGTCCCCCCCCA
This sequence comes from Lycocorax pyrrhopterus obiensis, assembly GCA_014706295.1. NCBI lineage: Eukaryota > Metazoa > Chordata > Aves > Passeriformes > Paradisaeidae > Lycocorax > Lycocorax pyrrhopterus. The sequence goes on along the minus strand of JACSVZ010000036.1, from coordinate 880,628 downwards.
GTGAAGCTGTTTGAGGTGATCGAGACTGAGAAGACGCTGTACCTGGTGATGGAGTACGCCAGCGCAGGTGGGACCCCCCCGGGACCCCCCCGACCCCCCAGGGGACACTGAGACCCCCCAGGGGACACTGACCCCACCCAGGGACCCCCGACCCCCCCCAGGACACTCTGAGACTCTCTGATCCCCCCCAGGGGACACTGACCCATCCCATCCCATCCCATCCGAGGCGTGGATTTGGGGGTATTTTGGGGTATTTTGGGGTCCTGGCCCCCCCCGGGTTGGATTTCGGGGTCACCCCAGGTGTGTCCCCCCCCAGGTGAGGTGTTCGATTACCTGGTGTCCCACGGGAGGATGAAGGAGAAGGAGGCGCGCGCCAAGTTCCGACAGGTGGGGACACCGGGGGGGGCCTTGGGGACACTCTGGGAGGGTTTGGGGACACCCTGGGGAGGTTTGGGGACACCCTGGGAGGGTTTGGGGCCATCAGGGATGGGTTGGGGACAGCCTGGGGATGTTTGAGGACACCGTGGGGCCCTGCGGTGACAGTGCCACCCCGTGTTCCCAGATCGTCTCGGCCGTGCACTACTGCCACCAGAAGAACATCGTGCACAGGGACCTCAAGGTGGGACACCGGGGGGACACCAGGGGTGGCATCGCGCAGGGGACGACGGCCCAGCGTCGCCGTGGCCATCCCGGTGTCTGTGTCCCGGTGTCCCTGTCCTTGACCTCGTGTTCCTGTCCCGGTGTCCCCATGTCCATCCCAGTGTCAGTGTCCCGGTGTCCCTGTCCCCTTGCTGGTGTCTGTGCTGATGTCCCCATGTCCCCACCGATGTCCCCAGGCTGAGAACCTGCTGCTGGACGCTGACGCCAGCATCCCAATGTCCCTGTGCCCGCCCCCGTGTCCCTCTCCCTGTCCCAGTGTCCTCGTGCTGATGTCCCCATGTCCCCAGCAATGTCCGCACCGATGTCCCCCCTGTCCCCAGGCCGAGAACCTGCTGCTGGACACGGATACCAGCACTGAGATCCCATCCCAGTGTCCCTGTCTCCGTGCTGATGTCCCCGTGTCCCCACTGATGTCCCCAGGCCGAGAACCTGCTGCTGGACGCCGACGCCAACATCAAGATCGCGGATTTCGGGTTCAGCAACGAGTTCTCGCGGGGCTCCAAGCTGGACACGTTCTGCGGCTCCCCGCCCTACGCCGCCCCCGAGCTCTTCCAGGGCAAGAAGTACGACGGCCCCGAGGTGGACATCTGGAGCCTGGGGGTCATCCTGTACACGCTGGTCAGCGGCTCGCTGCCCTTCGACGGGCACAACCTCAAGGTGACCGTCACCGCTTGTCGCCTCTTGGTCACTCACAGTCAGCCCTGAGTCTTCTCTGTGAGCCCCAAGCTGCCCACAAGGTCATACCTGGAGCCTGGGGGTCAGCTGGCCACTCTGGTCAGTGGTCAGTGCCCTTTGATGGGCACAACCTCAAGGTGACCATCCCCTGCTGTCCCCTGCTGTCACCCCTTGTCACCTGTGACCCTCCTGACCCCTTGGTCCCCTCCAGGAGCCGCAGGGCCAGAACCGCATCTCCTCCTGTGTCCCCCCGCTCTGTCCCCTCTGTGCCTCCCACCCTGGCCCCGGGTGACCCTGAGTGACCCCGGGTGACCCTGAGTGACCCCAGGTGACCCTCCTGTCCCCCCAGGAGCTGCGGGAGCGGGTCCTGCGGGGCAAGTATCGCGTCCCCTTTTACATGTCCACGGACTGCGAGAACATCCTGCGCCGCTTCCTGGTGCTCAACCCTGCCAAGCGCTGCACCCTTGAGGTCTGGGGGGGCCTGGGGGGTCCTGGAAGGGATTCGGGTGGATTTGGGGAGGGTTTGGGGGGTCTTGAGGGGATTTGGGGGGATTTTGAAGGGTCTCAGGGGTTCTGGGAGGTCCCACGAGGGATTTTGGGGGGTCTTGAGAGGTCTTGGGGGATCCTGAGGGGTCTGGGGGCGTCACAAGAGGGTCTGGGGGTGTCCCCCCGATGTCCCCACGTCCCACCGATGTCCCCGCGTCCCCCCCCCCAGCAAATCATGAAGGACAAGTGGATCAACATCGGCTACGAGGGGGACGAGCTGACGCCCTACACGGAGCCCCAGGAGGACTTTGGGGACACCAAACGCATTGGTGAGGGGCCCGGGGCACACGGGGGACCGCGGGGGACAGTGGTGACGCCCCGCCGGCGCGGTGACACCGCCGCGTGTCCCCCCCAGAGGTGATGGTGGGCATGGGGTACACGAGGGAGGAGATCAAGGAGGCGCTGAGCACCCACAAGTACAACGAGGTGACGGCCACGTACCTGCTGCTGGGGCGCCGTGGAGAGGTGGGTGACATTGGGGACATCGGGGACATTGTGGGTGCTGGGGATATTGGGGACACTGGGAGGGATTGGGGATATTGGGGACCTGGGGACACTGGGGGGATATTGGGGGCACTGGGGGGACATTGGGGACACTGGGGGGACATTGGGGACAGTGATGACGCTGTGACCCCGGTGGCAGCCTGAGGGTGGCAGTGGCCTGTCCCTGTCGCGGCCGCGGGGCCCGGCCGAGGCCCCCAACGGTGGCACCAAGTCGGGGACATCGGGGACCCACGGGAAGGGACAGCGTGGGGGCGGCCACCACCGGCAGCGGCGGCACAGCGACTTCTGTGAGTGACCCTGGGGACATTGGGGACATCAGGGACACAGGGGGCACAGCGACTTCTGTGAGTGACCCTGGGGACATCGGGGACATGGGGGGGCACAGCGACTTCTGTGCGTGACCCCAGGGAGGGGGGAACAGATTGGGAGGGTCCAGCTCCCCCCGTCACCTCCTTGTCCCCCCTGTCACCCTCCTGTCCCCCGCTGGTGTCCTTGTGCCCACCCTGGTGCCCCACAAGTGCCCCATGGGGGGGTCCCAGTGGGTTCCAATCCCCCCAAACTGCTCCGGGGGGGGTCGCAGTGGGGTGTCCCCCCCCCCGTGACCCCCCCGTGACCCCCGTGTCCCCTCCTGTCCCCCCCAGGTGGCCCCGCGCCCACCCCGGCGCCCCCCAAGCGCAGCCCCACCAGCGCCGGCGCCGCGGAGCTGCGGGAGGGGGTCGGGGTCGGGGGGGGCGCGGGGATCGCTCCCCCCCCCCGGCGGGGCAGCGGCGGCGGCCCCGGGGGGGGCCCGGGGGGGGGACGTGGGGGAGGGGCCGCCCCTCCCCCCTCCAGCCCCTTGGTCAGCAGCGCCCACAACCCCAACAAGGCCGAGATCCCCGAGCGGCACCCGGACAGCGCGGTGGGCACCGGGGGGGGGCACGGGGGGGGGAAATGTGGGGCTGGGGGTGCTTGGGGGGGATTATGGGGGCACCTGAGGGGGTTTTATTGGCACCTGGGGGGGAAACGTGAGGCTGGGGGTGCTTGGGGGTCTGAGAGGGGCACAGGGAGGGTGGGAAATGTGGGTCTGGGGGTGTCCTGGGGTGTCCCTTTGGGTCTGGGGGTGTCCCTGTGGGTCGTTGTGGGTCTGGGGAGTGTCGCTGTGGGGCTGGGGTCGTTTGGGGGTGTTCCTGTGGGACTGGGGGTGTCTCTGTGGGTCCGGGGCTGTCCCCAAGGGTGACCCCGCGTCCCCCCCAGCCCCACGTGCCCCCCAGCGTGATGGGCCGCAGGAACACCTACGTGTGCTCCGAGCGCCCGGGGGGGGCGAGCGGCACCTGCTGCTGCCCAACGGCAAGGACAGGTGAGAGACCCCTCCCCAAATTCACCCAAATCACCCCAAAATCACCCCACATCCATCGGGACATCCCCGACGCCCAAAAACCCCTAAATCCACCCCAGACCCACCCCGGGAGCAGTACCTGCTGCTGCCCAACGGCAACGACAGGGGAGAGACCCCTCCCTAAATTCACCGGGAGCCCCAAAATCACCCCAAATCCACCCAAACCACCCGGCCCCCAAAAACCCCCAAATCCACCCCAAACCCACCTGTGTGCCCCCTGGTAACACCTGTCCCAGTGCCACCAGTGCCACCAGTCCCCGTCCCAGCACGGGGCTGTCGGGTGGGAGGGTCACGTGGGTGTCACCTGGGGGTCACCGGTGGGTGTCACCTGTGTCACCTGTGGGTGTCACCTGTGTTGCCTGACCCCCCCGTGTCCCCCCAGCCTGTCCCGGCCGCCGCCGTCGCCCTCCAGCCACTCTCTGGGCGGGGCTCACCTGGCGCACCTGGCCCGGGGCTGCTCCGCCCGCAGCACGTTCCACGGCGGGGGAGGCGGCGGGGGGGGCGGGGGCCGCGACCCCCGCGAGCGCCGGGGAGGGGGCTCGGGACCCCCGCCCGCCCCCCCCGCCTCGCCCCCCCCCGCGCCCGCCGCCGCCTCCCCCCGGCCCCGGCCCACGGCCACGCTGCTCAGCAAGATCACCTCCAAACTGACCCGCAGGTGAGCGCACCTGGGCCTTCAGCCTCGCCCGGGGGGGCCTCAGCCTCCTCATCCTCACCTGGGGGGGGCTCCTTCACCCTCCCGTCCCCCCCATCCCACCCCCTGAGTGAGGTCAGCTCCAAGCTGACCCGCAGGTGAGCGCACCTGGGGGGGCCTGGGGGGCTCCTCACCCTCCTCATCCTCACCTGGAGCCTTCAGCCTCACCTGGGGCCCTTCCTCCATCTCCTTCTTCTCACGTGGGGCTTCCTCCTCCTCTTCCTCACCTGGGAGCTTCATCTTCCTCCTCCTCACCTGGAACCTTCCTCCCCTTTTTCCTGCTCACCTGGGACCTTTCTTCTCCTCCTCACCTGGGCACCTCCATCCCCTCTCCGCGCTCACCTGAGCCTTCCTCCCGCCCTTCCTCCTCCTCCTCCCCCCGGTCCCCGCTCTGTTCCAGGGTGTCCCTTGACCCCTCCCGGCGCCAGAGCTCCAATCGCTGCGTGTCGGCCACGCCCGGCCCCGGCGCCACCAAGATCCGTAAGTGGCACCTGGGGCCACCTGTGTCACCTGGCCCGGTGTCCCCAGTGCTCCCAGTGACACCAATACCCGTCCAGTGCCTCCCAGCGACACCAGTACCCAGCCCAGGGACACCAGACCTTGTCCCAGTGCCACCAGTGCCACTGGGATCCCCTGTCCCGGTGCCACCAGGATCCGTAAGTGTCACCAGGATCCTGGGACCTCATCCCCTGTCCCGGTGCCACCAGGATCCTGGGACACCTGTGTCACCTCCTGTGTCACCTGGCCCGGTGTCCCCAGTGACACCAGTAACACCAGTACCCGTCCCAGTGCCCGCCAGTACCACTGGGATCCCCCGCCCTGAGGCCACCGATGTCCGTAAGTGGCACCTGTGGCACTTGTGACACCTGGCCCGGTGTCCCCAGAGCCCGTCCCAGTGTCCCCAGTGTCCCCAGCGCCAGTCCCAGTGCCACCAGTCTGTCCCAGTGTCCCCAGTGCTTCTCTGTCCCTTCTCTCTTTCCACCTTTCAGCCTCTGCTGCTGTCAGGGGGGGTTTGGGAGTCTGGGGGCTTTGTTGGGGAGGATTTTGGGGGTCTGGGGGGTTTTTGGGGGGGATTTCGCCCCCCTGACCCCCCGTGTCCCCCCAGGGTCGCAGACGAACCTGCGGGAATCGGGGGACCTGCGCTCACAAGGTGGGTGCCGCCCCCTCCCCCTCCCCACGGGGACCCCCCCGGGACCCCCCCCGGCCCGGGGACCCCCCGGGGGACCCCAGACCCACCGGTGTCCCCCTCCCCCCAGTTGCCATCTACCTGGGGATCAAGCGGAAGCCGCCCCCTGGCTGCTCCGAGGGGGGGGGGCTGTGACGGGGGGGCTCCGCCGCCCCCCGCCCCTCCCCCCCTCCTCCTCCTCGCCGGGACCCCCCCGGGGCCCCCCCGGACCGCCCCTCCCCCACTGCTGCCGCCGCCCGCATGGAGGGGACCCCCGCGGGACCCCCGGGAGCGCCCGGCTGCGGCTGTAGAGACCCCCGGGACCCCCCGGGACCCTCGGAACCACACCGGGACCCCCGGAATTGCACCGGGACCCCCCCGGGACCAGACCGGGATCCCCAGCACTGGAGCAGGAGCCCCGGAACCGGATCGGGACCACCACGGCCGCAGCTCCAGGGACCCCCCTGGAATCTCAGCGGGACCCCCAGAACCTGCCCGGGACCCCCCCAGGACCCACAGAACAAGACTGGGACCCCCCCGGGACCCTCGGAGCCAGACTGGGACCCCCGGAAACCCCCCAGGGACCCCCAGAACCGGCCCGGGGGGACCCCTCTCAACACCTGCGGCAGCACCGGGACCCCCAGGACCCCCCCGGGCCCCCCCTCGAGGGCTGGAGCAGCATCAGGACCCCCCGGGACCCCCCCGGGGGCTGCGGTGGCACCGGGACCCCCCAGGACCCCCCTGGAGCCCCCCAAGGATTCAGCAGCCCCCCCCCCAATGTGGGACCAGTGGAGCTGGGACCCCCCCGGCCCCCCCGTGGGGACCTCGGGGACATCGCGGGGGGGCTTTGGGGGTCCGGCAGCTCCAGGACTTTGGTGCCAAGATTTTGGGGACGCCCCCCCGGGGTCCCCCCGTGCCCCCCCCGTGTACAGTCTGTAAATACGGCCCTGGGCCCCCCTCGAGCCCCCCGTGCCCCCCCCATTTTTAAGTTATTCCTGCCCCGATCTGTCCCCCCGCCCCCCCCAATAAACATAGGGACCCCCACCCTCGGTGTCCGCGTCTGGGGGGTGATGGGGGGGGGAGGGGAAGGGGAGGGGTGGGGGGGGGTCCCAAAGGGTGGGGGGGGTTGAAGGGGAACCCCCCCCGTCACTCAGGGGGCGTGGCCAGCTAGCGACCCCCCCCTTATATGGTCATGTAGGCGTGGCCAGCGGGGACTCCTCTATATGGCCATTGGGGCGTGGCCGCGCAGCTCCACGCGCTCCCCAGCCAATCCGGTCCCGCCGCCGCCCCTCCGCCCCCCTCAGCCGCCAATCAGCGCTCGCCCCGCTGTTCGGCCACGCCCCCGGCGAAGATGGCGGCGCTGCGGGCGCTGCGGTGGCGGCGGCGGCTCCCGGGGCTCGTCCCGCGGCGGCTCCTGGGGACGGCCGTGAGTGCGGCAGGGGACACGGGGCGGGCACGGGGCGGGCACGGAGCGGGCACAGAGCGGCTCCGTGTCCCCCCTCCGGCTCCCCCTGTCCCGTCCCGTCTTTCCCCCGTGCTGTCCCCGTGTCCTGTTCCGGTGTCCCCTCAGCCGTGTCCCTCCGTTCCGTCCCGGCGTCCCCCGCTCCTGTCCCCTTGTCCCCACATCGCGATGTCCCCGTGTTCCCCTGTCCCATCCTGGTGTCTCCGTGTCCCCCCATCCCGTGTCCCCCTGTCCCGGTGTCTACCCCATTCCCGGTCACTGTCCCCGCAGCGCTGGGGAAGCCGCGACACACCCGGGGTCCCTTTTCGGGGAGGTTTTTGGGGATTTGGGGACCCTGGGTGCCACCGCCGTGTCCCCGATCCCGGCAGGAATCCCCCGAGGAGCGGCCGCAGTTCCCGGGGGCCTCGGCGGAGTTCGCGGAGCGCCTGGAGTTCATCCAGCCCAACGTCCTGGCCGGGATCCCGGTGTACCGGGTCATGGACCGGCAGGGACACGTCCTGCGGCCCAGCGAGGACCCCCAGGTGAGGTGGGACAGGTGACACAGGGCACAGGTGAGACCCAACAGGTGACACCTGGGACAGGTGAGACCCAACAGGTGACACAGCATGGGTGACACCGGGTACAGGTGAGATTTCAGACAGGTGGCACCTGGCACAGGCGATGTCCCACCAGGTGACACCTCACACACACAAGATCCAGTGTGCAGGTGACATCCAGCCAGGTGACACAGCTGTCACCCCCAGCTGCTCGAACACACAATGTCCGGGTAGGTAACACCACAAACAGGTGCCCCCAGGTGTCCTCAGGTGCCCCCAGCTGTCCCCAGGTGTCCCCAGGAGCCCCCAGGTGACCCCAGGTGTCCCCAGCTGTCCCCAGGTGTCCCCAGGAGCCCCCAGGTGACCCCAGGTGTCCCTGTCCCTGCAGCTGCCCAAGGAGCAGGTGCTGAAGCTCTACAAGACGATGACGCTGCTCAACACCATGGACCGGATCCTCTACGAGTCCCAGCGCCAGGTACGGCTGTGGGCTCACCTGGGGGGGGCCTCACCTGGCGGCTCCGGGGCTCCAGGTGCCCAATCCCGGTTTTCCAGGGCCGCATCTCCTTCTACATGACCAACTACGGCGAGGAGGGCACGCACGTGGGCAGCGCCGCCGCGCTCGATGCCTCCGACCTCGTCTTCGGGCAGTACCGCGAGGCAGGTGAGGCTCAGGCAGGACAGGTGGGCACACGGGAGATGGATTTTGTGGGGATCAAGCCCGAATTTGGGATCCTGCTGTGCCAGGGATGCCCCTGGAGCTGCTCCTGGTGTTTTGGGAACACTGGTGATCCCAGAAAGGGGTGACACCGTTGGGGATGGGTGTGACAGGTGACACAGGTGACCCGGGTGTGGCCCAGGTGACCCCGGTGAGCCCGGATCCGTGTCCCCAGGTGTGCTGCTGTACCGGGGGTACCCCCTGGAGCTCTTCATGGCCCAGTGCTACGGCAACGCCAGCGACCCCGGCAAGGGCCGGCAGATGCCGGTGCACTACGGCTGCCCCGAGCGCCACTTTGTCACCATCTCGTCCCCCCTGGCCACGCAGATCCCGCAAGGTGACGCACCTGGAGCTGGCCCCGGTCCCGCCCCGTGTCCCTGAGCAATGCCCTTCATTCCCGGATCCGTGTCCCTGCTCCATCCCAACCCATTCCATAATTCCCCATTCCCCCCCTCCACCTGCCCCCCACCCCTGCCCGACCCCCACCAACCAACCCCTCTCCCCTCTGACCCTTTTTCCCCTGAATTCTCATTTCTCCCCCTAGTTCTCCTCATTTTTCCCCCAAATTCTCCTCAGTTTCCCCCCAAATTCTCCTCATTTTCCCCCCAAATTCTCCTCGTTTCTCCCCGAACCCCCGCTCTCCCGGGGCTCAGCCGTGGGAGCCGCCTACGCCATCAAGCGCGCGGACGCCAGCCGGGCCGTGGTCTGCTATTTCGGGGAGGGGGCCGCGAGCGAGGGCGACGCCCACGCCGGCTTCAACTTCGCCGCCACCCTCGAGTGTCCCATCGTCTTCTTCTGCCGCAACAACGGCTACGCCATCTCCACGCCCACCTCCGAGCAGTACCGGGGCGACGGCATCGGTGGGAGGCGGGAGAACTTCGAAATTGGGGGCTCAGAGGGGGTTTTGGGGGGAAATTGGGGGGTTTTGGGGGGAAATTGGGGAATTTTAGGGGGATTTCAGGGGTGATTCTCTTGCTCACGTGGAGGTGGACAAGGGGGAGATCCCTGGGATTTAGGGGAGGAGGATATTTGGGATTTTGGGGCTGGAGATCCCTGGGATTTCGGGGGAAAAGCCCTGGGATTTGGGGGGAGTGGGGTCCTTGGCATTTTGGGGAAGAAGCCCTGGGAATTTGAGGAGGAACGGCCAAGATTTCGGGCAGGGAGATCCCTGGGGTTTTGGGGGAAAAGCTCCGGGATTTTGGGGCGGGAGATCCCTGCGAGTTTGGGGAAGGAGCCCCGGGAATTTGGGACAGAATCTCTGGGATTTGGGCAGAAAGAGCGCTGGGGACTTTGAGGAAGGAACCTCGGGAATTTGAGGAGGAACGGCCAGAATTTTGGTGAGCGAGGATTCCTGGGATTTTGGGGCAGCTTTCGGACACCAATCCCCGGGGTTTTGGGGCACTTTGGGGCGGCAGCGTCGGTTCTGATGCCGGGCTCTGACCCCGCGGTCCCGGCAGCGGCGCGCGGCCCCGGCTACGGGCTGCTGTCCATCCGCGTGGACGGCAACGACGTCTTCGCCGTGTACAACGCCACGCGGGAGGCCCGGCGCCGCGCCGTGGCCGAGAACCAGCCCTTCCTCATCGAGGCCATGACCTACCGGTGCGGGCTCCCGGATTTCCCCAGGGTTTCCCCATGGGGTTCTGCCCGTCCTTGCAGGGCCCCCCCCCCCCCCCAAAAACACCCAGTTCGCATGGTTTTCCGCCCGTTTTTCCCCATTTTCCGTGGATTTTCTGCCTATTTTTCCCTATTCTTTCAGGATCCCCCAGTCTCCTCAAAAAGACCCCGTTTCCCGTGGTTTTTCCGCCTGTTTTTCCCCGTCTTCCGTCGATTTTCCACCTGGTTTTCTTAATTTCCCAAGGATTTTCCACCATTTTTCCCCATTCTTCCAGGATTCCTTCCCAAAAACCTGTTCCCCCATGGATTTCCCACCCGTTTTTCCCCATTTCCCATTGACTTCCTGCCCGTTTTTCCCCATTTCCCGCGGATTTCCCGCCCGTTTTTCCCCGTTCTCCCAGGATTTCCCCCCAAAACCCCGTTTTTCCGTGGGTTTCCCCCCGTTCCCAGGATCGGGCACCACAGCACCAGCGATGACAGCTCGGCGTACAGGTCGGTGGACGAGGTGAATTACTGGGACAAGCAGGACCACCCCATCTCGCGGCTGCGGCACTACATGGCCAACCGCGGCTGGTGGGACGAGGAGGAGGAGAAGGGCTGGAGGAAGAGCTCCAGGAAAATGGTCATTCCCGAGCGACTGCAGCGGTTTCGGGGCGGGAAGTTGAGGTTTTGGGATTTTGGGGTGGGAAGTTTGGGATTTTGGGCCCCGGGGTTTTTGGGGAAAGAGCCCTGGGATCTGGGAGAGGAACATTCGGGATTTTGGAGCGGGGAATCATCAGGATTTAGGGGAAAGAATCTCTGGGATTTAGGGAGGGAAATCCTTGGGATTTAGGGGAGGGAGCCCCTGGGATTTTGGGAAGAATAGCCAGGATTCTGGGGCAGGGAATCTCCAGGATTTTGGGGCAGGGAATCCCCCACATTCTGGGCAAAAACACCTGGGATTGCGGGGCAGGAATCTCTGGGAATGTTTTGGGCAGGAATCTCTGGGATTTCGAGCAGGAACCCCCAGGATTTCAGCCCAGGGAATCGCCCAATCTCAGGGAAAAACGTGTGGGATTCGGGGTGGGAACCTGCCGTTTTCTTGGGGGCAAATCCCGGGGTTTGGGGCTGGAACGAGTGGGAATTTTGGGCTGGAATAAGCAGGAATTTGGGGCTGGAACAGGCGGGACTTGGGGCTGGAACAAGCGGGACTTGGGGCCGGCGTTCCCGCAGGTGCTGGAGGCGTTCGAGCAGGCGGAGCGGGAGCCGAAGCCGCCGCCTCACCTGCTCTTCTCCGACGTCTACCTGGAGATGCCCCCGCGGCTGCGCCGGCAGCGCGCGGAGCTGGAGCGGCACCTGGAGACCTACGGGGAGCACTACCCGCTCCAGCAGTTCCAGAAGTGACCCCGGCGTTCCCGGGAATTCCCTGGAGTTCCCTCAGTGCCCCCGGAATTCCCTGCTCCCTCCCTAATCCACCGGGACATCCCAAAATCCGCTCTGATCCCGACCCCAAAATCCATCTGGAGACCTCCCCCCCCACCCAGGGAGCCTTTCCCGCTCCAGCGGTTCCAGAAGTGATCCCAGGAATTCCCAGGAATTCCTCGGAATTCCATCTCCCTGAGCACTCCCAAATTCCTTGGGATACTCCCAAAATCCACTCTGATCTCCCCCAAAGCCGCTCTGATCCTGACCCCAAAATCCACCCAGACACCCCCCCAGGGAGCCTTTCCCGCTCCAGCGGTTCCAGAAGTGATCCCGGAATTCCCGGGAATTCCCAGGAATTCCGTCAGCACCCTCGGAATTCCCTGAGCACCCCCAGGTCCACCCCGACCCCCCAATAAACACCGTTTGGGAGAGGAATTTTGGGGAAGGATCCCTGGGATTCTGGGAATGGATCCCTGGGATTTTGGGGACGAATCCTGGGATTTTGGGGAGGAGGATCTGAAAAATTTTGTGAAGGGAACCTTGGGGTGTTAAGGAGGGAAATCCCTGGGATTTTGGGAAAATATTCCGAGGATTTTGGGGAGGGGTCTCCAGGATTTCAAGGCAGAGAATCCCCAGGATTTTTGGGGAGGAATCCCTGGGATTTTTGGGGAGGAATTCCCAGGACCTGGGGGCAGGGAGTGCCCGGGATTTTGGGGAAGGATCTCTGGGATTTTGGAGAGAAACCTCTGGGATATTCAGGGAAGGATCCCTGGGATTTGAGACCTCTGGAAACGTCAAGAACCCCCCCCATTTTCTCCCAAAAAAACCCCCAAATGCACGGAAAAAGAAGGGATTTATTTCGGGGGGGGTCCCGGGGGGACCCCGGGCTCCCCCATTCCCAGGACCCGGCACCCCGGGAGCGCCTCCTCCAGCAGCGCCCGGAGCAGCCCCGGGCTGGGCACCGAGAGCCCGGAGACGTCCAGGGACCGCAGCTCCCTGCGGGGACAGCGCTGGGAGCACTGGGATGTCCCCAGGTGACCCACCCGAGGTGGTGCAGGGTGACCTGGGGACACTGGGGGACACAGGGGACACCGGGGGCCTCACCTGAGGTGGTGCAGCGTGGCCAGGCCCCGCTCGGTGACCTGGGGACAGCGGGCCAGCGCCAGGTGCTGCAGGGTGGCCGCGAAGACGTGGAGCCGGCCCAGGGCCCAGTCGGACACGTGGGGACATCCCGAGAGGTCCAGGTGGGACAGGTGGGACAGGGACACTGCGGGGGGACGGCAGGACCCCAGGTGGGACCCCAGGTGGGACCCCAGGTAAGTCCAGGGTGGGCCCGGGTGTTCCCAGGAGGTTTTGGGGGTGTTTTGGGGTGTTTTGGGGGTGCTTTGGGGCCTCACCCAGGTTGTCCAGCCCCCAGTAGGTGACGGGGGTCCCGCTCAGGTCGATGCCCACCACGGGCAGGTGCCGCAGCCGGGGCAGCTCCGAGCGGTTCCCGGGGCGGATCCAGCACTGCTGCCCCAGAAACCTGCGGGGTCTGAGGGGTCAGGGGGGCCGGGACCCTCCCAGGTGGGGCAGGGACACCCCAAAAAGGGGAGGGGGCTCACCTGACCCCCCCCCCGCAGGCCAAGGTGAACTCGGCGGCCGCGACGTCGTCCCCAAAGGTGTCCTTGAGGGACTGGCGGTACCTGGGGGGTGGACACAGCTGGTGAGACCCCGAAACCCCCAAATTCTGCCTTACCTTGGGGGGACACACCTGGCGAGGCCCCCCAGGGACAGGTGACGCCCCCACCTCTCTCCCCACCTGTCCCCCACACCTGGGCGCACCTGCCTGACACCCCCTACCCCATATTTCGGGGTCCCCCTCCCCAGTTTCGGGGTCCCCCCCTCACTCACGCGTTGAGGTTCCGCAGCCGCCACCGCTGGGCCCAACCTGCCACGGCCCCCAGGCGCTGCCCCCACCTGTCCAGGTGTGCCCGGAGCCCCCCCGAGCACCCCCGGCTCTGCCCCGGGGGGGGGGGCGCAGGGCGGGGGCGCCCCGGGACCCCCCGATCTGTGGGGAGAGAAAGGGGAAGGGGAGAGGTGAGGAGGGACACACCTGGGGGGGCTCAGAACACCTCAGAATCACCCCAAACCGCCCCCTCCCCAAATCCAGGGGTGGTTCCGGGGTCTCCCCCGTCCCTGGGGGGGTCTCGGGGGTCTCCCCCCCTCAGGTAACCCCGGGCCGCTCACCGCCCTCAGCGCCGCCATCTTCGCCGCCTCACGTGACTCGCTGGGGGTCACGCGGCCACACGCGGCCCCGCCCCCTCGCTGTAACCACGCCCATTTCTGGTGGGGCCGCGCCCCCGCTGCCGCGGTGGTGTCGCCCCCTGGCGGGCGGGAGGGGCATTGAGGGGCGGGGGGAAAGCGGAGGATTTTGGGGGGCCCCGAAGACCCCCTGACCCCCCCCCCCAGACCCCCCTAAACCCTCATAAAGACCCCCCAGGGCTCACCAAGATCCGCGAACCCCCCGAAGTCCCCTAGGCCGCCCCAGGACCGCCCCCCCATTCCCCTCATCAGAGTTAATTAAGGAAGCCCCCCCATTTTCGCACTTTTTTTTTATTGATATTCCCTCTTTTCCAGCTTTTTTCCTTCCGGCAGTTTGGGGGGGGGGCGGCGGGCGGGAGAGACCCATCGGGGCGGGATCAGGGATCGGCCGTGATCCAGGGATCCTCCGAGACTCGGGAATAGTCCGCGGTCCTGGGATCCCCCAAAAATCCGGGGATCCCCTCGTGGTCCTGGGATCCCCCAAAAATCCGGGGATGCCCTCGTGGTCTTGGGATCCCCCACAGTCCAGGGATCCCCCGAGGCTCGGGAATGCTCCGTCCCGCCGGGATTTCCGTGTCCTGCGGTCGCTCCGTGCTCCGGGAATATTCGGTGCCCCGGGAATTTTCCGTGTCCCGGGAACGGCCCCGGCCAGGCGGATTTTCCATGCGGGAATGCTCCGTGCCGCGGGCGTTGTCCACGATCCAGGAGTTCTCGGGGGTCTGGGGGGGTCCTCTGCTCCCCCCGGGAATTATCCTCGGCCCGGGAATCGCCCGCGCTCCGGGGATTGTCCGTGCCCCGGGAACTGTCCGCGACCCGGGAATTCATTCCCCGTGGTCCGGGGGGGCTCCGCGCGGGAATCCTCCACGCCAGGAGCACATTCCACAGCCCGGGAACTGTCCGTGACCCGGGGCCGCTCCTCCGTGCCCCGGGAATTCTCCACACCACGAGGATTCTCCCCGCCGGGACCGCCGGGATCCCCCCCCGCCGCCCCCCCGGTCACCCCCCGGGACCCCCCCCCCCCGCCATCCCCGCGGCCCCTACAACACCTGGAACTTCCAGGTGCTCTGGTCCTTGTACTCCAGGCAATCCGCGCCCCCGAAATTCACCTTCCAGGCGCTGCCCTGGTCCTTGAACTCAAGGCAATCCACGGCCCCGAAGCCCATCCCGGGGGTCCCCCCGTAGCCCGCGGGCGACGCGGCCAAGCCCAGCCCGGGGGGGCCCAGGGGGCTCAGCCCGCCCACCTGGGGGGGCAGCGGGGACAGGTACGAGTCGAGCCCCCCGAAGTAGCCGGGGTAGCCCTGCCCGAAGCCGCCGGAGCCCGGGAAGCCGCGGAATCCCGGAGCCGCCGAGGGGTCCGGCAGCGGCGACAGCGCCGCGGGGCTCCAGATGGACACGGGGGCGGCACTGGGGGGGCCGGGGGGGGCGGGCGGCGGCGTGAAGGGGCCCGGGGGGGGCTCCGGGGGGGGGGTCCCGAGGGGGGGAGCTCTTCTTTTTGGGGGGGGGGTCGCGGTTTGGGGGGGCCCGAGCCCTGAGCCTGCTGCTGGCGGCACTTGGCGCGGCGGTTCTTGAACCACACCTGGGGGGGGGACACGGGGACACTGAGGCACGGGGGGGACACGAGGGGACACGGGGGGACACGGGGGGACACGGGGAAACTGAGGCACGGGAGGGTGACACGGGGGGACACGGGGAAACTGAGGCACGGGGGGACACAGAGGGACACGAGGACACACGGGGAAATTGAGGCACGGGGGGGACACGGGGATACTGAAGCCCCCCGTGTCCCCCCCAGTCCCACCTGCACCCACCCGGGACTCACCTGCTCCCCCCACCCCGTCCCGGTGTCCCCCATCCTCCTGTCCCCCATGTCCCCGTGTCCCCAGAGCTGTCCCATGTCCCACAGCTGTCCCGTGTCCCCACCTGCACGCGGGACTCGCGTTCACCTGTCCCCACTGTGTCCCCGCTCTGTCCCCTTTCCCCGTGTCCCCCGGTGTCCCCCCGTGTCCCCCCGTGTCCCCACCTGCACGCGGGACTCGGGCAGGTTGATTTTGAGCGCCACCTCCTCGCGCATGAAGATGTCGGGGTACCGCGTCTTGGCGAAAAGCGCCTCCAGCACGTCCAGCTGCGCCCGCGTGAACGTGGTGCGCTCCCGCCGCTGCTTCCGGGGGGTCCCTGGGGGGGGACAGCGTTGGGGGACCCCCCGGAATCGGGAGAGACCCCCGGGGTTGGGGGAGACCCCCGGGGTTGGGGGGACGCCTTGGGAGAAAACCCCGGGATTTGGAGGGGGATTGAGGGGGATTGAACGTGGGGCGCTCCCGTCGGTGATTCCGGGGGGGGTCCCTGGGGAGGGGACAGGGTTGGGGGACCCCCGGGATTGCGGGGAGACCCCCGGGAATCGGGAGAGACCCCCGGGGTTGGGGGGACACCCGAGATTGGGGGGAGACCCGGGAATTGGGAGAAAACCCCCGGGGATTTGGGGGTGGGATTGAGGGGGATTTACCCCCCAAATTTGGGGTACCCGGGTGTCCCCCGGGGGGTCCCGCGGCTCCAGCCCCTCCCCCGTTTTCCCCCCCAAATTCGGGGTACCCGGGTACCCCACGGGGGGGGGCAGCAGGTCCAGGCTCAGCCCGTTCACGCCGTAGTGCGGCTGCTTCAGGTACGACATCATGGCCGGGGGGGCTGCGGGGACACCGCGGCGACACCGATGGCACCGGGGAGGCACGCGCGGGTGTCCCCAACTCCCCCGGCCCCCCCAAATCCCCCTATGCCCCCCCGGAACCCCCCCGAGCCAAATGTGCGCCCCCAAAACCTCTGTGTCCCCCCCCAGTGTCCCCCCGGTGTCCCCCGGTGTCCCCAAGCCCCCCGTGACGCGGTGCCGGTTGCGTCACCACCCCCCCAAGACCCCCGGGACCCCCAGCCCCGGTGCCAGCTGTGCACGGGGGGGACACCGAGGGGACACGGGGGACAGCGGGCACAGCGCGGTGACACCGGGCACGCGTCACCCGTGTGTCACCCATGTGTCACCCTGTCCCTGTGTCCTCCACGGTCCCCGGGGCTGCGGCGGGGGACAGAGGGACAGGGTGGCACCAGCACACCCTTGGGGACACCCCCGGGGGACATCAACCCGCGGCCACCAGCTCTGTCCCCACACCAGGGACAGCAGCCGTGGCTCGTCCATGAGGCCACCCCAGGGCTGGGGCTGGTTGTCCCCAAGCTGGGGACAGCGCTGGTGGCCTGTCCCCGAGCCAGGGGCACCACCCTGGGGCTGGTGACAATGTCCCCAAGCTGGGGACAGCGCTGGTGGCCTGTCCCCAACCCCGGCGATGTCCCCGGGGCTCCGGTGGCCCTGTCCCCACCCAGGGATGTCCCCAAGGCTCCGGTGGCCCTGTCCCCCCCAGCGATGTCCCCAAGGCTCCGATGGCTCTGTCCCCAACCCCAGCGATGTCCCCGGGGCTCTGGTGTTCCTGTCCCCACCCAGCGATGTCCCCAAGGCTCCGGTGGCCCTGTCCCCAACCCAGCGATGTCCCCGGGGCTCCGGTGGCCCTGTCCCCACCCCACCAAGGCTCCGGTGGCCCTGTCCCCCCCCAGCGATGTCCCCAAGGCTCCGGTGGCCCTGTGCCCCCCCCGAGCCGCCCCCCGCCCGCCCGGCCGTACCTGCGGCGGTGACACGGTGACAGCGGGGACAGCGGCGGTGGCAGGGGAGGCACCCCCGCGGCGGGGGGAGCCTTAAGTAGGACCCGCGTGATGTCACCCCCCCCCCTAATCCGGGGGGACAAGGGGTGACATTGGCCCGGGCCGGCTAATCCAGAGCGGCCGCCAATTAACGGGGGGGACACGGGGGGAGAGGGAGGGGGGCACAGGGGGACAATGGGGGGGACAATGGGGGGGCAAGGGAGGGGGGATATGGGGGACAAGGGTGGGACACGAGGGGACAATGGGGGGGACAATGAGAGGGACACGGAGGGGACAATGGGGGGTAAGGGAGGGGGGACAATCGGGATGGGGGGGACACGGTGGGGGACAATGGGGGGGTGACAAAGGGAATGGGGGGCAGAGGATTGGGGGGACGCGGGGGGGACACCGGGATTGGGGGGGGGGGGACCGGGGGGGACACGGGGGGGGACAAGGGGGACACAAAGAAGGGGAGGGGGCAGGGGACTGGGGGGACCTGGGTGGGGACACGGGGGGGACACTGGGACTGGGACAGACACCGGGAATTGGGGGGGGACACGGGGGTGACTCCGGGATGTTTTTGGGGGTGGGGGGCTCGCGCTGCGCCCCCCCTTTGTCCCCTCTCCGGGGGGGGGGTGGGGGGGACACTAATCCCGGCCCAGCTGCCGCGTCTGGGCCGCGGGGACACGCGGGGACAACGCGGGGGGGCCCCGAGCCGGGGGGGGGGGTGGGGAAAAACCGGGAATGTCGGGGGGGGGCCCGCTGGAATTTCGGGAATAAACCCCCCCCCAAATTCTTCCTAAAGTTGTGGAATTTCCCAAATTCTGGCGCTTTCTCCCCAAAATAACCCCAACAAATTAAGGGGGGGGTCCCGAATTTTCAAGGGGGGGGTCCCCGAATTCCAAGGGGGGGTCCTGGCAGTGCCGGGGGGGGCCCGGCGGGAGCAGCTGGAGGCGAGTGTGGAAATGGGGCTGATTAGGTTGTTTTCCAGACGTGCGGATTTGGGGGGATTAACCCAAATCCGGGAGCCGGGGGGGGCGGGGGGGGGCGGGAAAACGGGAGGAGGGGAGAGACCCCCCCCCCAAAAAAAATCGGGAGAGCAGGGAGCCGAAATTTGGGAATTTTGGGGAAAACTTGGGGGTAAAATGAGGAAAAAAATGGGAATAAATTGAATTATTTGGGGGGGAGGGGTGAGACCACCCCTCAAAAAACCCCCTGGGATCCCAGGGAGCCAAAATTTGGGAATTTCGGGGGTGGAATCATGAATTAAACGGGATAAATGAGGGAGGCAGGGTGGCATTGATACTAAAACTTGAAATTCGTATCAAACTTGATCAATCTTTATATTAAAAATCGATTATTTGTACCGAAATCTCGATATTTGTCTTTAAAAATTGATTATTGGTATCCAAATCTCAATGTTTGTCTTTAAAAATCTATTATTGGTACCCAAATCAATCGATATTGACAAAAAATTGGATATTTACACCCAAATCCTTCAGGATTTGCATTAAAAATTGGCATTTGTATCAAAATCCCCCCATTTCGATGTAAAAAAATCGGGTATTTCTACAAAAATCTCGCTCTGTTGACATAAAAATTGGAAATTGTTATCAAAATCCCTCTCTATTGATAAAAAATTGGGATATTTCTATCAAAATCCCAATATTTTTATACAAAAATTGGGTATTTCCATTAAAATCCCTCAATTTTTACATAAAAATTTGGGATATTTCCATCAGAATCCCAATATTTTTATGTTAAAAAGGGGTATTTCCATCAAAATCCCTCAATTTTTATACAAAACCCGGGATATTTCCATCAGAATCCCTCTGTTTTTTGGGGATATTCGCACCCAAATCCCGATTTTCTTATCAAAGGATGAATTTTGATATCGAACCCCCCCCTCCTCCCCTTCTCCACCCCCCCCCCCCCCGTTGTCCAGGGACCTCAGGTGGCTGCCCCTCCCCCCCCTAATCCCGATTATCGGGATAAATTTATCCCGGGGTGTCAGGAACCATCAACGTCCCGGGATAATCCCCTCCCCCCCCGGGGGGAACCCACCCCCCATCCCAACATCCCCCCCCCTCCCCCCGAAATTTTGGGATAAACGGCGGGAATTTGAGGAATCCCCGAAAATCCGGGTGGAATTCCAAGGAAATCGGGTTTTTTTTGGTTTTTTGTGGGATTTCCTTTATTCCAGCAGAACCAGGGTGACAATTCCCAACCCCCCACCATCCCTCCTCCCCGAAATTCCCCTTTTTGCCCCCAAAAGCACGCGTAGAAAACCGGGAATTCCCCAAATCCAGGGAATTCCCCCAAAATTCCCGCCTTGGATATCCTGAGCGTACAAAACAAAAAACAAAACCAAAAACGGGGGAAACCACCCCAAAAAAGCTCCGAAATCTTCGGGAATTTGGGGTCCCTCCCTGTCTGGAACGATCCCCCCCTCACACAGAGCCCCAAATTTTTGGGATAAAAGGCGGGAATTGGAAGAATCCCGAAGATCTGGGAGGAACTCCAAGGGAACGCGGGATTTCCGTGGGATTTGCTTTATTCCGACGGGGACGGGGTAACGGCAACCCCCCCGGCGCCCCCCAGAATTCCCCTTTTTCCCCCAAAACCACGTGTAGAAAACCAGGAATTCCCAAAACCCCCGAGAATTCCCCAAACCCCACCCGGGACACTCCGGGTGGGAACCCAAGCGTACAAAAAAAGGAGGAAACCGCCCCGAAAAGCCGCGGGATCTCCGGGAATTCGGGGTCCCAGGATTCCCGGAATCCCCAAAATTCCCGGATGCGGGGTCTCAGGCGCGCTCGCCGCGGATCCGCCGGGCCAGCTGGATGTCCTTGGGCATGATGGTGACGCGCTTGGCGTGGATGGCGCAGAGGTTCGTGTCCTCGAACAGCCCCACCAGGTACGCCTCGCTCGCCTCCTGGGGACAGGGGTGGCACCCAGGTGACACAGGGGTGACACGGGTGAGACACCCACCGGGTCACCTGGCACCTCCTCTGTCCCCATGTCCCATCCCTGTGTCCCCAGACAGCCCCACCAGGGACGCCTCGCTTGCCTCCTGGGGACAGGGGGCACCCAGGTGACACAGGTGACACCAATGACAGCGCTCTGGAAGCGCAGGGGGGGTTTGGGGTGTCACTGTCACAGTTTGGGGTGTCACTGTCAGTGCCCAGGTGTGTCCCTCACCTGCAGGGTACTGATGGCGGCGCTCTGGAAGTGCAGGGGGGGTTTGGGGTGTCACTGTCACAGTTTGGGGTGTCCCTGCCCTGCCCCAGGTGTGTCCCTGCCCTGTCCCAGGTGTGTCCCTCACCTGCAGGGCCCCGATGGCGGCGCTCTGGAAGCGCAGGTCGGTTTTGAAGTCCTGGGCGATCTCGCGGACGAGCCTCTGGAACGGCAGCTTCCGGATCAGCAGCTCCGTGGATTTCTGGTAGCGCCGGATCTCCCGCAGCGCCACCGTGCCGGGCCTGGGGACGGGGACAGGGACAGCCCGGGGCGTTGGGGACACCGAGGGCACCCCCGTGTCCCACTTCCCAACCCTCATCACCCATCCCCGTGTCCCCTCTGTGTACCCTCCCTGTCTCGGTGTCCCCCCCATGTCCCCCATGTCCCAGTGTCCCCCCCATGTCTCTACAAGTGTCCCATGTCCCCTCCCCGCGTCCCTCCTGTGTCCCCATGTCCCCCTGTGACCCCCACACTGCTCAGGGGGATCCCGAGCCCCGTGTCCCCCCTGTCCCTGCAGTGTCCCCTCTGTCCCCTGGTCCCTGCAGTGTCCCCGGTGTCCCCCCTGTCTCCCGGTGTCCCCCCTGTCCCCTCTGTCCCCCCTTTACCGGTAGCGATGCGGTTTCTTGACGCCCCCCGTGGAGGGCGCGCTCTTCCGGGCCGCCTTGGTGGCGAGCTGCTTCCGCGGCGCCTTGCCGCCGGTGGATTTCCGAGCCGTCTGCTTGGTGCGGGCCATCCCGGGCCGTCACAGCCTGGAGGGACCGGGAAAAGCGTGGAGAAAAACGGGGGAAAAGCCGGGAAAAACGGGAAAAACGAGAAGAGATCCCCGCGCGGCCTAGGCGACTACAACTCCCACGAGCCCCCCGCGCCACGTCACGCGAACGCTTCTCCGCGCCTGATTGGCTGAGCACGACGCCCGCGCTGCCACGAACTACAGCTCCCAGAAGCCTCCGTGCAGCCCCCGCTGATTCGCCGGGGGGGTGCCATTAGCGCGCCCTCCCTTTGATAGACGTGAGTCACAGCCAATCACGTCCCGCCTTTCTGACCAATCAGCGTGCGACCGCGCACGGAAGGCGGGACTAAGGAGAAGCGTCTCCTCAGGCGACCCCGGGCCCCCCCCGCGCACCGGAGTCCCCCCGGTATTTCCCCCCCACCACTCCCCGGTACCGACCCCCGACTGCCACCGCGCCCCCGGTACCTGCGAGCGGCGCTGGCGGCGGCGCTGGAGCCGTGGGGGTCCCGCGGTGCAGCTGCGGCGGCTTCGATCTCCCCCTTCCCGCCTTTCCCGGCAGAAAATGGCGGGTCCCGGCTGAGGGCGGTTCCCGTCGTGCCCCGCGCGCGGCGGGGCGGGAACGGGGGGGGTCGGCTGAGGTGAGGCCGCGCCGCCATCTTGGGCGTCCTGAGGGGGACGCGGGGCCTGAGGCGTTAACGCGGCTTTTCCCGCCTCCGAATTCCATAATTCCGTAATTCTTGAATTCCAGGATGTTGGTTTTTGGGGGTTAAGCGAGGGGACGGAGTTTGGGAGAGCTCGGAGCCAGGCATCACTGCCGTCCCTCCTTCCTTAGGTCTCTTTTGCCATTAAAACACCCAGTAGATCCCAAAAAAACCCCACAAAACCCACCCAAATCCGGCTCAGTTTCCCATCTTTTATTCCCAAAAGGAGTAGTTCCATAATTTCATCATTTCATGATGTTTTTAAGGGTTAAGTAAGGGGACAGAGCTTGGAAGACTTAAGAGTGTGTTGATCCCGAAAACCCCCTCAAATAGCCCAAAACCCAAACCAAACCCAGCTCGATTTTCCATAATTTTATTCCCAAAATGAATCATTTCATGATTCCCTAATTCCACGATGCTGGTTTTTAGGATTAAGCAAGAAAACAGAATTTGGAAGAGCTTGGAAAGAGGCATCACCTCCATCCCTCCTCCCTCAGCTCCCTTTTCCCATAAAAACACTCAGTTGACCCCAAAACCCCCACAAAACAGCCCAAAAAACACCCGAATCTGGCTCAAATTTCCAATGTTTTATTTCCAAAAGGCCGCCGAGTCACGGAAGGCAACTGGAATGAGGGGTGGAGAGCCAACAAATGAGGGAACAATAAAATTACTGGGTATTTTCAGGGATCTCAGGAGTTTTTTCCCCAATTTTTCAGCCTCTCAGGGAGTGTTCTGCGGGAGAAAAATCCCCCAAAAAAGCTGCATCTGGCTGAAAATGGCATCGGTGAAGGCAGTTACTGAGGAAGAGGAGGATCTGGAGTGAGGGGAAGGATTTGGGGGATGAGAGAAGGATTTGGGGGTGAAGAAAGATTTTGGGGTGGGATGTGAAGGATTTGGGGTGGAATGAAGAATTTAGGGTGGGATAGGAGGGATTTGGGGTGGGATTTGAAGTATTTGGGGTGGGATTTGAAGTATTTGGGGTAGGAACTGAAGGATTTTGGGTGGGATAGGAGGGAATTTTGGGTGGGATTCGAGGGATTTTAGGGTGGAATACTGAATTGAAGGATTTGGGGTAGAATTTGAAGCATTTGGTATGGAATGAGGGACTTTTGGGTGGGATTTGAGGGATTTTGGGTGGGATAGAAGGAATCTGGGATGAAATGAGGGACTTTTGGGTGGGATTTTAGGTGGGATAGGAAGGATTTGGGGCGAAATGAAGGAATTTTGGCCGGGACGTGAAGAAGGGTTTGGGGTGGAACATGAAGGATTTTGGGCGGGATCTGAAGGATTTAGGGGGGCATAGAAGGAATTAGGGGTGGAACAAAGGAATTTTGGGTGGGATCTGAGGGATTTTGGGGGGGATCTGAGCCCCCGGCCCCCCGTCCCACCGCCCGCGCGGGATCTGGGAAGCGCCCGGTGCCGGGGGCGTTTTGGCGATTCCCGTCATGGAGCGCGGGGGGTGTCCCGGGGGGGCCGGGGGCTCAGCGCTGTCGCGACACGTCCCGACAGGCCGCGATACCCGACGATGTATCGCGATATATCGCGACAGGCCGCGGCAGCGCCCCCCTAGCGGGGCCTACGCCAGGCGGGACTCGATGGCGGCCACGATTCTGCGCAGCTTGGAGTCACTGTCCACGAACCCATCGCCGTTCTGGGGAGGCCGGCAGCGCTCAGAGGGGGGGACGCCCCCAAAATGCCCCCCCCGAGGGGGGGAACACGCTGGGGAAGGGGCACCCACCTTCTTGGAGTGGACCAGGTGTCCCCCCACTGTCACCTCAAACCATCCCGTCACCTCCGCAGTGCCCTGGCCGCTCTGGGGGGGCACGGGGGGCAGCTGAGAGAACCCCCCCAAATCCTGGGGATCCCCTCAAAATCCTCTGCCCCCCCCCCCACCCCCGAATTAGGAGACCCTCCCCAAAATCCTGCAGCCCCTGCAAATCAGACGAACCCCCCCAGAATCCCCAAATTAGCCCCGACCCCCCCAATTTGGGACCCCCCAAACTCACCACGTCCAGGGCTCCCGGGAAACGCTGCTCCAGCTTCTGCTTGAGCTTCTCAAACTGGAATTTTGTGATGGGGGGGTCACCCCGGGCCCGGGGGGGGGCGGGAATGGGGAGGGGGCACCCCCTGGTTGTTTTTGGGGGTCCCCCCCCGGTTTTTGGGGGGTCGGGGGGGGGGGCTCACCTTGGGTTTGTAGCCTCAGGCCCCGCTGGTGGGGGGTGGTCAGTGAGGGGGGGACCCTTTTTTAGGGACCCCCCCGAGATTGGGGTGCCCGGGGTTGGGGACCCTCACCCAGAATTAGGGACCCTCCCCCCCCCCTCCAGGGGCACAGAGACCCCCCCTCGGGTTGGGGATCCCCCCGCAATCAGGGACACCTCCGGAATTAGGGGCACCCCCCGGGGCACAGCGACACCCCCCAGAATTAGGGACCCCCCCCGAATTAGGGACCCTCCTCCGGATTGGGGACCCTCACCCAGAATTAGGGAGCCCCCAGAATTAGGGACACCCCAAAAATTACCCCGTCCCTCCCCCTCCCCCGGGGCACAGGGACACACCCCCGGGATCAGGGACACCCCCGGGATTAGGGACCCCCCCCAGAATTGGGGACCCCCCCCGAATTGGGGCCCCCGGTACCAGTAAAGGACATGGACTCGGAGCGGCGCCATGGCGGCAACTGCGCCTGCGCGGGAGGGGCGGGCCCGGCGGCATGGCCAGTGACACCAGTACGGGCCAGTGACACCAGTGCGGGGCCAGCAGCACGGCCAGTGACACCAGTACGAGCCAGTGACACCAGTACGGACCAGTGACACCAGTAGGGACACCCCAGTAGGACCAGTAGAACCAGTACAGAGATGCCAGGGTAACGGGGGTGGGACTGGGGTACACTGGATGTACGGGGGGATGTTCTGGTTATACTGGGGGATGAACTGGTTATACTGGGGCATGAACTGGTTATGCCAGTGTACCAGAACTGGTTATACTGGAGGTTGTACCCCCCCCGTATAACCCCAGTATCCCTCCTGCATTCCCCCAGTATAACCAGTACATCCCCCCAGCATAACCCATATTTCCCCCCAGTGTAACCCCTCAATTCCCCAGTATAACCGGTGTACCCTCCCAGTATAACCAATGTATCCCCCCAGTATAACCAGCGTACCCTCCCAGTATAACCCCCCCAGTATCCCCAGTCCACCCCCGCACTGTAACCCGGTCCCTCCCCCAGCACAATCAGTGTTCCCTCCAGTATAACCAGTACATCCCCCCAGTCTCCCCAGTCCCTCCCCCAGTGCCCCCAGTGCCCCCAGTCCCGCCCCCAGCCCCCCCCAGTATAACCAGTACATCCCACCGGCCCCCCCGGTCCCGCCCCCAGCCCCCCCAGTATAACCAGTCCCTCCCCCAGTGCCCCCAGTCCCGCCCCCGGCCCCCCCCAGTCCCCGCCCGCTCCCTCCCCCAGGCCGGGCGCTCGGGCGGCAGCGCCGATGGATCCCGGGGATCCGCTGGATCCGCCCGATCCCGGGGGGCGAGGGGGGCGCGGGGGGCGCCGCTGCTGAGCCGGGGGGCCCCGGGGGGTCCCGAGGGGACCCGGGAGGGGTCCGGGGGGGTCCCGGCGCCCCCCGATCCCGGAGCCATGGGCGAATGGACCATCCTGGAGCGGCTGCTGGAGGCGGCGGTGCAGCAGCACTCCACCATGATCGGCAGGTCAGGGACCCCGAATCCCCTCGGGACCCCCGAATCCACCCCGAGACCCCCAAATCCGCACCCAAATCCACCCCCGGGACCTCCAATTCCCCCCCGACCTTCACATTCCACCAAACTCCCCCCCGGAGCCCTGGGATTCCCCCGTGTCCCTACACGGAACCCTGAGATTCCCTCCCGCCCCCGCCGGGCCCTCCCCGGGGCCCCCCAAATTTCCCCCGGACCCCCAAATTCCTCCCCAGACCGCCCCTGTCCCACCCCCCGGCTCAGCATCCCCACACAGCCTTCACCCCCCCGCACCCCCCGGGCCCCCGGAGCCCCCCTGGACCTTCGGAACCCCCCCACATCTCACCACGGACCGCAAAATCCCGTCCCAAACCCCCCAGGACCCCCAAAGCTTCCCCCGCCCCCCCCCCCGCCGCTGTCCCCTCCCCGTTGTCACCTCCCCTCCGGCAGCAGGTGACACTGGTGACACTGGGACAGCGGGGGGGGGCCCTCCCGCGTGGGGGGAGGGAGGAAAAGGTCCCCACACGTCCCCAAAGCTGTCCCCACTCCCCGCAGGGCACCTGGGGGGGCCCGGGTGACACCCCCCGAGTGGCACCTGGGACAAATCCAGGTGGGATCTGAGGGGACCCCTGGGATTTGGGGCACAGCTGGGACCTGGGGGACAGGTGACGTCTGGGGGACAGGTGGGATTTGGGGGACAGGTGTGACCCACGTGTCCGGATCCAGGTGGCCCCAGGTGACCCGGGTGGCTCGGGGCCGCCCACGGGTTCCGGTGTCCCCGCGGGGAGCATGTGACCGGGGCAGCCACGTGTCCGGCAGGGGACACGCAGCCAGGTGGGACCAGGTGACCACGGCTGGGTAAATCCTGGGGGTCCGGGCCAGGTGGGACCCTCGTGTCCAGGTCCAACCCAGGTGTCCAGACCCACCCACGTCAGGACCCACATGTCCAGGTCAGACCCACCCCTCCAGGCAGACCCCAGGTGTCCGGCCCCAGGTGGGACCCCCATCTCCATGTCCAACCCACCCCTCCAGGCAGACCCCAGGTGCCACCCCCTCCAGGCAGACCCCCCCACACCCCATCCCCACCTTTCCCCCTCTCCCAGGATCCTGCTGACGGTGGTGGTGATTTTCCGCATCCTGATCGTGGCCATCGTGGGCGAGACCGTGTACGAGGACGAGCAGACCATGTTCATGTGCAACACGCTGCAGCCGGGCTGCAACCAGGCCTGCTACGACAAGGCCTTCCCCATCTCCCACATCCGCTACTGGGTCTTCCAGATCATCCTGGTGTGCACACCCAGCCTCTGCTTCATCACCTACTCGGTGCACCAGGCGGCCAAGCAGCGCGAGCGCCGCTACTCCTTCCTCTACCCGCTCCTGGACGCCAAGAAGCCCAAACTCAACGGGGCGCCGGCGCCCGGCCCCGACGGCGCCGCCAAGGACGACCCCGAGGACGCCAAGGAGCTGCCGCCGCCGCCGCGGCCGCCCCGCAGCGCCAAGATGAAGCGGCAGGAGGGCATCTCGCGGTTCTACGTGATCCAGGTGGTGTTCCGGAACGCGCTGGAGATCGGCTTCCTGGGCGGGCAGTACTTCCTGTACGGCTTCAACGTGCCGGCCATCTTCGAGTGCGACCGCTACCCGTGCGTCAAGGAGGTGGAGTGCTACGTGTCGCGGCCCACCGAGAAAACCGTGTTCCTGGTGTTCATGTTCGCCGTCTCCGGCGTCTGCGTCCTGCTCAACCTGGCCGAGCTCAACCACCTGGGCTGGCGCAAGGTGCGGGCGGCCGTGCGCGGGGCCCGGGCGCGCCGCAAGTCCCTGGGGGACGCGCGCAAGAAGGAGCCGGTGGCGCCCGCGCCCGTCCCCGCGCCCGCCCTGGGCCGGACGCAGTCCAGCGAGTCGGCCTACGTGTGACGGGCTGGGATCGGGGGGGGACCGGGGGCAGCACAGGGGACGGGCAGCTCTGTCCCGGATTGACATTAGAAGTGAAGTTATTGGGGTGTCGGTCCCAAAACGGTGGGGATTGGAGCCAAAACCATCAGGGTTTCGGTCCCAAAATGGTGGGGATTGGAGCCAAAGTCACTGGGATTTCATCCCCGAATTGGTGGGGTTTGGAGCCAGAATTGTTGGGATTTCATCCTGGAACTGCTGGGATTTGGAGCCACAATCGTCAGGATTTCATCTGGGGTTTGGAGCGACAACGTTTGGGATTTCACCCCCAAATCGCTGGAGTTTGGAGCCAAAATCATCGGGAATCGGAGCCACAATCGTCGGGATTTGATTCCCAAATCGCCGCGGTTTGGACTGAAAACGACCAGGGATCACCCCCAAATTGCCAGGGTTTGGGCCCAATTTAATGGGGTTCAGACCCAAAACTGTTGGGATTTCATCCCTCAATTGCTGGGGTTTGGACCCAAAATTGTTGGGGCTTGGACCCAAAATCTCCAAGATTTCACCACCAAATTTCTGAGGTTTGGAGGCAAAATTGCTGCGGTTTTTCCCCAAAATTGCTGGGGTTTCATTCTGAAAGTGTCAGTTTCCTCCCCAGATTTCTGGAGTTTGGACCCAAAACAGGGATTTTGGACCTAAAATGCTGGGGTTTATCCCCAAAATTGCTGAGGTTTCATCCCTAAAATCATCAGATTCCTCCTCAAAATCGCTGGGATTTGGACCCAACATTCCTGTGCTTTTCTCCTCCAAATTCCCAGGTTTTCTCCCCCCAAAACCTCCAAATTTCAGGATTTCACCCCAGAAGTTGCTGCTGCTTTTCCCAAATCTTGGGGTCCCCCCGAATTTTGTCTTCCTCCCTTCAATTTTGGGCCCCCCCAGGTGCAAATGGGGCCTTGGCGATTTGGGGGGGCCACAACCCCACCCCCCCAACACCCTCAGAGCTGGGGAGGGGGATTTGGGGGGGGACTGTGTTTATTTGGGGGGGGGGTATTTATTTTGGGGGGGTTTGTACTTATTTTAGGGGGATTTCTATTTATTTTGGGGGGTTTTATTTATTTTGGGGTGTATTTATTTGGGGGGGGTATTTATTTGGGGGGGTCAGAGGTGCTGTGGGGGGCAGAGCCCCCCCAAAGTGTAAATAAAGGGGTCACAGAGGCCTGAGTGGCTCCGGGGGGGTCTCTGGGGGTTTTTGGGGTGTCCCCCCCGTGTATCCCCCCCCCCCGGATTTGTAGTCCCTTAATCCCCCCTGAGCTGAGCCTGCACCATCTGCCACAGCCCCCCCGCGGGACAGGGGGCTCAGACCCCCCCAAAATGGGCTCAGACCTCCCAGATCCCCCTTGGGGGGGGGTCGGACCCTCTCAGCCTCTCCTGGGGGGCATTTGGTCCCCTCCCAGTGGGGTTCAGCCCCCCTCAGATGGGTTTTGATCCCCCCCAGGTGGCCTCAGTTGCCCCTTGGGGGGGTTCAGTTGCCCCCCAAATTGGGTTTGACCCCCCCATTCCCAAAGAAGACCCCCCAGACCCGCAGCTGCTCCAAGGAATTTATTTGGGGGGGGGGGTCCCAGTCACACCCTGGAACAGAAAAAGGGGGAGGGGTCAGGGGGGCTCGGGGGGGTCCCAGTTTTGGGGTCTCCCCCCCCCACCAGCCCCCCCACTCACGTCACTTCCCGGAACGCTCGCTTCTCCACGTACTTCACCCGGTACCTCCGCTTGAACCTGGGGAAAAACGCCGGGAATTGGGTCAAAACGAGCACCTCCCCAGAATGTTCCGGTTTCCCCCTGAAATTTTGGGGTTTTCCCCTGAAATTCTGGGGTTTCCCTTTAAATTTTGGGGTTTCCCCCTGACTTTTGGGGTCTCACTCACTTGGCCCTCTCCCGGGGCTCGATCATGTTCCGCCGCTGGAGGCTCTTGAAGCGATCCTGGAGCACGTTCCCCTCGGGCTGGAATTTTGGGACATTCCCACATTTTATTTTTAGGGATTCTTGAGTTTTTTGGGAGCTCAGGAACCGCCCCCCCCCAAAATTCTGGGGCCTCAGCACCCTCAGCCCCCGGGGTCTCGTCCACGCAACAAAACCCCGGAACCCCCAAATCCTTCACATTCCCGAAGTTGGGAATTCTCACAGCGCAAGGATGGGTCTCATCACGGGGTGCTGGCAGCCCCAAAATCCCAAAAACGGGGATTTTCCACCCAAAAAACCCCCTGGGAACACCTACCCGGAGGCTCCGCAGGGACTCGGGGAGCTCCTCACTGAGCTGCACCTCAGGGCCGGGGTCCTCGTACCTGGAACAGCCCAAAATTGCAATCTTTCGGCTCAAAAAGGGTGGGATCAGCCCAAAATTCCATCCCCACAGTCCCAAAAAAGGGAGATCCCCTCCAAATCCCAGCGGCTTGCTCCCAAAATTGGGGTGTTTACTCCCAAAGCCCATCCCAAAATGCCCCAAATCCCTATTACCCCCAGAATCTCCCTTCCCCTGCCCCAAATCCCACTTTTTCACCCCAAAATCTATTTTTTCTTTTCTTTAATGTTGTTTCCACCCAAAATCCCTTTTTGCTCTCCACATCCTCCCTCTTCCCCTCCTTTAACCCCAATTCTTCCCTCCCCAAATCCTCTTTTTCTACCAAAAACCCTTTTCCCTCCCAAATTCCCTTTTGCCACCCCCCAAATCACCTTTTGTTTCCCCAATCCCTTTTTTCCCCCCAAACCTCCCCTTTTTCCACCCAAAATCCTCTTTTTCCTTCCCCAAATCCCTTCTCCCTCCCAAAATCCCTTTTCCCTCCCCAAACCCCGATTTATTTCTCCCCAAATCCCTTTTCCCTCCCCAAACCCCAATTTATTCCCCCCAAATCCCTTTTCCCTCCCCAAACCCCGATTTATTTCCCCCCAAATCCCTTTTCCCTCCCCAAATCCCGATGTATTCCCCCCTCTCCCCCGGGTTCCCACCGGAGCCTCCCGAGGCGCCTCGGGGCCGTTTCCCGGAGCAGCCGCCGCCGTTCCCGGAGCAGCCGCCGCCGCCGCAGCTCCGCGTCCCTCTGGAGCAGGGCCCGGCGCAGCGAGCGCAGCCGGAACAGCCCCTGCAGCCGCCGCGCGGCCACGCGGGCGCGGGCACGGACAGCGGCCTGCGGAGCGGCCGAGCGTCGGACCCCGGCACGGACCCCGCGGGCCCGGCCCGACCCCACAGATCCCGGCCCGACCCCACAGATCCCGGCCCATCCCATCCATCCTGACCACAGAGATCCCATTCATCCCGTCGGACCCCGGCAAGGGAACGCTCCCATCCCGACCCCACAGATCCTGTCCCATCCCATCCTGACCCCAGAGATCCCATTCATCCCGTCAGACCCCGGCAGGGACCCCCGCGGGCTCAGCCCGACCCTGCACATCCCAGCCCCGGCCCGACCCCAGAGATCCCGGCCCAACCCTACAGATCCCATCCCATCCCATCCATCCCGACCCCACAGATCCCATCCCATCCCATCCCATCCCATCCCATCCCATCCCATCCCATCCCATCCCATCCCATCCCATCCCATCCCATCCCCCCTGAACAGCTGATCCCAATCCCAAACCCCACTCCCCAATTCTGTTCTGCCCCCACTCCCTGACCCCGCTCCCCCCCGATCCCAATCCCGATCCCAACCCTTCACCTTCTCCCTCTGCTCCTTCTCCTTCCGCCGCTGTTTCTCCGTTTTCCTGGCCGGCTGTTCCCATTTCCTGGGGGGATCCCGATTTTCTTCCTGCTCTTCCTCCTCCTCCTCCTCCTCCTCCAGCAGCCCCTGCAGCTGCTCCCGCAGCACGGCCTCCTGCGGGACCCCGGGCATCAGCGGGCGCAGACCCCGAATTCCAGAGCCCAGACCCCAAATTCCAGGCCCAGATCCCGAATTTTGGGGCTCAAATCCCAAATTCCAGGCCCGGCCCGCCCCCGTTGCTGAGCTCCCACCTCCGAGGGCGGCTCCTCGGTGACCTTCAGCCTCCGCTCCACCTTCTCCTCCTCCCTCCTCCTCCTCGTCTCCACCTCCAGCGCCCGCAGCAGCAAATCCTGGGAAAAGGGGGGACAGGGGGTCACCCCAAACCCCCCAGGACACCCTCAAACCTCCCTGGGATCCCACCAAACCACCCTGGGACCCCAAATCCTTTTGGGACCCCCCAAAACCTCCCCAGGATCCCACAAAACCACCTTGGGACCCCCCAAAACCCCCTTTGGGCCTCCCCAAACCATTCTGGGACCCCAAAAATCCCCTTGAAACCTCCCAAACCTCCTCTCAACCACCCCAAGACCTCCGAGGATCCCCCAAAACCTCCCCAGGACCCCCCTAAGCCCCTCTGGGACCCCCCCAAATCCCCCTTGGAGTCCTTAATCCCTTCTGGGTCTCCCAAACTCCTCCTGGAACCCCCCTCCCACCCCCTCCAAATTTCTTTAAGACCTCCCAAACCTCCTCGGGACCCCTCAAACCCCCCCAGTATCCCCCAAATCCCCTCTGAGCCCCCCAAACCCCTCCTGGGGCCCCCCCCAGACCCCCAAACCTGGTGTTCCTGGAAGGGGGGGTTGTAGGACCCCCCCTGGCCGATGACCTCCACGGGGGGCAGCGGCGACGGCTTCGCCTGGAGCCGGGCGGGGCGCTGGGAAAAGGGGGGGACACCCCAAAATGAGACCCCCCCAACCTCGGGGGGGGGCATCGAGAGGGGTTTGGGGGGGCTCAGAGGGGATTTGGGGGATCCTGGGGGGGTTTTGGGGGGGTTGTAAAGAGGCTGAGATGGGTTTGGAGGGAGTCAGACCACTTTTGGGGGGGCTCAGGGGGTGTGAGGGGGCTCAGGGAAGATTTTAGGGGTTCCCAGAGGATTTGGGGGGTCCCAGGGGAATTTGGAGGGTTCGAGTTGGGCTCAGGAGGCATTTGGGGGGTCCCAGAGATGTTTTGGGGGGATTTCAAGGAGTTTTGGGGAGGGTACCAGAGATCTGAGGAGTTTGGGGTGTCCCAGGTGGGTCCTGGGGGGTTTTTGGGGGTCCCAGGGGTGGTTTTGGGGGCTCCCAACCCCACCTGCACCCGCATCTTCTTGGTCTGCTGGAGGTACCAGGGGTCCTGCCCGGCCAGGGGGGCGTCCAGGGGGTCTGGGGGGGCACAGAGGGCTCTGGGAGGGGGTTCCCAAAATCCCCCAACCCCCAAAAGCATCCCCCACCCCCCCAAATTACCCCCTGCTCCTAAAAGGTGCCCTTAATCCTCCCAAATCCCTCCACCCCAAAAATCCCCCCAAAACACCCCAAGTATCCCCCCAAATTTTTCCAAGCCCCCAAAATTGCTCCCCCAAATCCCCCAAAATTGCTCCAAATCCCCCCAAAATTGTCCCCAAATCCCCCCCAAACTCACTGTGCTCCCCCCAGATGTCGTAGAAGCCTCTCTGGGGGTCCGAGCGCCCCAGCTCGGGGGGTTTTTGGGGGGTGGGGGCCCCCCCCCGGCTGAGCCGGGCCCGGAGCCGCCGCTCCCCCCGTGGGAAAATCCCTTTTTCTGCCTTTTTCTCCCAAAATTCCTGACGCCGCTTTTCCTTCCGCCCGTTCGGGGTCTGGTGGGCGCAGATGCTGCGGAAAGGGGGGGTCAGAAGGGAGGGGACCCCCAAAAATGAGACCCCCAAACGTGGGGGGGTCCCTGAGGGGGAACTGGGGGATCCAGGGAGGTTTTGGGGGGCTCAGGGGGGAGAATTGGGGGTCTAAGAGGGGATTTGAGGGACTGAGAGGTGTTTGGAGAGGTCATGGGGTGGTTTTTGGGGGTCCCAAGGGCATCTTGGGGGTCCCGCTGGGAGTTTGTGGAGACATCAAGGGGGAACCCAGCCCGAAATCCCTGCCCCGAGTGGATTTAGGGGGAAGAGCCCCCAAAGTCGCCCCCAGACTCACTCTTTCGGGGGGGGGGCACCTTGGACAGGGGCTGCAGCACCAGGTCCACGTGAAGCGGCTTCTCCGGGGGCTTCTTGAGGCGCCGACCTGGGGGGGTTCGGGGGGGTCAGGGCACCCCAAAATCCTCGGGGGGTGAAACTTGGGGAAAAAACCTCACCTTTGGGGGCGTTCCCCGTGTCCAGGAAGAAAAGCCCCTCGTCCGGCTGCTCCGAGATGAGGCCCCTAAAGGAGACCCCCCCAAAATTAGGGATCCACCCAAAAACCTCGGACCCCAAAGATCCCCCTCAAAAGGCTTCTCACCTTCAGGCGCCCAAATCAGGGACTCCCACCCAAAATCGGGGGTCCCGAAAAAATTACAGAGCCCCCCCCCAAACCTTAAGACATCCTAAAAATAAGGGAGCCCCCCCAAACCCCTCTGACACCTCCCAAATCCCCGTACAAGACCCTCAAAGAGCTCTGGGAACCCTCAAAACCCCTCTGAGCCCCCTCACGACCCCCTAAAATCCCACCGAGACCCCCCGAAGCCCCTCACGACCCTCTAAACCCCCTGACGCCCCCTCCTCACCCCGCCGCTCGCTCCTGCAGCCCCACATCCTCCAGGAAGTCGCCGATTTCGCGGCCCAGCTGCGCCTCGGGGCCGCTCCAGCGCTTCCAGCCCTTCTTGCGGTTGCGAGGCCCGCGGGCGCGGCGCCGGGAGGCGGCGGCGGGGCCGGGCCGGGCCGCGGGGTTGAAGGCGAGGAACGACTCGGCCGCCGCCATTTCGTGAGGGCTCCGCGTGACAGCGGGGGGGGAGGCGGAAGTGGCCTGAGGCGTGTTCCGGTCGCCACAGCGGAGAAAAGGGCGGAAACAGGCGGGACACCCATCTTGGGGAGGGAGTGACACGGTGGCGCCGCCATGTTGGTGAGGACCGGAAACAAGTCTGTCACCATCTTGGTGAGGACCGGAAACAATCTGGTCGCCATGTTGGGAGTACCGGAAATGTGTTTGTCGCCATCTTGGTGAGGACCGGAAAAAACGTAATCGCCATTTTGGGAAGGACCGGAAAAGTGCCGTCGCCTTGTTGAGAAGGGCGTGGCTCGGCCGTGGCGCCATCTTGATGAGGTCGGTGTCCATCTGCAGCTGGAAGTGGGCCCAGACGCGCCCCAAAACCCCCAAAATGTGCCCCAAAACCCCCCGAATGTTCCCCAAAACCCCCAAAAAGGGCCTTTTGCCCCCTCTGCACCCCAAAAATCCAGAACAGCTCCTTCAGCTTCACTCTGCCTTTATTGGGGGCTCCCTGGTTTTGAGGCCCCTGGTTTTGGGGCGAGGTTCGGGGATTTTGGGAGGTTCCAGGAGGGATTTGGGGGTCACTCCCTTGGCTCTCCTCTTGGGGGGTGGGGGAGTCCTGGGGAGCCCTGATTTTGAGGGTGTTTTGGTTGTTTTTGGGGGGGGTTGGCTGAGATTTTGGGGAGATTTTGGTGGGTTTTGGGCGTTTTCTTTTTGGGGCAATTCTGGGGTTTTTGGAGTCACTCTGCCGACCCCTTTTGCTGCCTCTTGGAGGGCGGGGGGGGCATCTGGGAATCCCTGATTTTGGGGTGTTTCCACGTGGATTTCGGAGCCCTTTGGGTGGGGTTTTTGGGGCTATTTCAGCTGTTTTGGGGGGGCCACCCCGCCGACCCCTTGTGCCTCCTCCTGGAGGGCGGCGGGAGCCGGGGGGATGCCAGCGAACCCCCGCCCTCGGGGCATTTCTGGGTGGGTCCTGGGGCTCTTCGGAGCGTTTCTTGGGGGGAATTCCGGTGCTTTTGGGGTCACTCCGCTGACCCCTTGTGCCTCCTCTTGGAGGGCGGCACGAGGCGCGGGGGCAGGTCCGCGGGCAGCCCCCGGCCCTCCAGCTTGGCGCCGATGAGGTGCCCGGCCAGCGCGAACTCCTCGTGGTCCAGCATGCCGTCCCTGTCCACGTCGCTGAGCTGCCAGATGCGGCCGAGCACGGAGCTGGGCAGGTTGCTGGCCACCATCCAGCCGCGCGCCCGCCGCCCGCTCAGCTTGCCCCCGCTGGGCGCCAGCCCGTAGAAGATCTCGTCGTACTTGGCCTTGTCCTTCAGCACCACCCACTCGTCGCCGTCCTCCTCCTCGTCCTCCTCGTCCTCGGAGCCGGCCCCGAAGGGCCCCACGCGGGCGCCCTCGAAGGCTCCCCCGCGCACCCCCGGCTCCGCGGGCGCGTCCCCGGCCAGCAGCGGCGTCAGCGCGGGGATGTCGCGGCTCAGCAGCTCCTCCAGCCCCGCCAGCAGCCGCCGCTTCAGCGCCGGCAGGCGGGACAGGTCCCGGCACAGCAGCTGCTCCTGGGGGCACGGCGGGGGGGAGGGTCCCAAAAAAACCCGTAAGATCCCACCAAAAAAAACCCCAAAAGATCCTTCAAACCCACACAGGATCCCAGCAGATCCCAGCAGATCACATTGGATCCCATCAAAGCACCAAAAAAACCCCACCTGGTCCCATCAGATCCCACCAGAAACCCCAAAAGATCCCCCAAATCCACACAAAATCCCACCAGATCCCACAAAAAAGGGTCAGACCGCATCAGATCCCAGCCCTCCCATCAGATCCCACAAAAAAACCTCACTGGATCCCCCAGATCCACAGGAGATCCCATCAGATCCCCCCCAACACCACCAGATCCCAGCAGATCCCACCAATACGAGGATCAGGCCTCAAATACGGGGCTCAGGACGCCCCCAGACCCCACCAAATCCCCCCGGATCCCCCCGGATCCCCCGGGATCCCCCCGCACCTGGAGCCGGGCGCAGTCCGGGAGGTCGCCGGGCGGGATCTGGTGCTCGCGCTGGATCCGGGCCAGCAGCGCCGGCAGCCGCTGGATCAGGCGCTTGCGGCGGCCGCTGCCCCCCAGCAGCGACGGCAGCTCCTGGCGCAGCCGGGACAGGATCAGCGCGTGCACCTGGAACGGGGATCGGGGATCAGCCGGGGGCCACCGGATCCGTGGGGATCCCCAGGGGGATCCCGGGGTGCCTCGAGGTCATGGGGAGCCCCTCAGGATCCCGAGATCCCCCCAATACGTGGGGATCCCCAAAGAGCCCCAGGTTCCCTGAGATCCACGGGGAGCTCTGAGGGATCCCGGGATTCCCCCAACCCTCGGGAACCTCCGAGGGATCCCCGCAATCCGCGAGGAGCTCCAAGAGCTCCCGGGCGCCTCTGAGACCCCCCCAGACCCGCGGGGAGCTCCAGGGGGGCCCCGCCCGCCCCCGGATCCCCCCGGATCCCCCCGGATCCCCGCGGGGCCTCACCCGGACGAGCCGCGCGCGCTTGACGAGGTCGTTGAGCTTGCGCAGGGCGGCGTTGCGCGGCAGCGCCTGGATCTCGCGGAACAGGTCCTGCTCCTCCAGCTCGAAGAGGCGCCGGTTGTCGGCGTTGAGCAGCGGCTGCGCCCAGAAGGAGCCGATGAAGACGCGCAGCACCTCGGGCGTGTCCACGGCCTTGCCCAGGCACCACATCAGCGCCCCGTAGACCCTCATGAGCTGCTGCGTCTCCACCGCGTCCGCCTTGTTCAGCACCACCCGGATCTTGTCCTCGTGGCCCCGCAGCGCCGCGATGGCCGCCGAGAACTCGTCCGAGATCTCCAGCTTGTGCGCGTCGAAGAGCAGGATCACCAGGTCCACGCGCTCGGCGAACCAGCGCAGCACGGCCGGGAAGTCGTAGCCTGGGGGGAAATGGGGGAAAAACGAGAAAAATGGGAAAAATAATGGGAAAAATGGGATAGAGAAACACCCAGATCCCAAATCCTGCCCTAAACCTAAAACAATCCACCCCAAGAACCAGCACAGCATGGCCGGGAAGTCGTAGCCTGGGAGGAAATGGGGGGAAATGGGGAAAACAGGAAAAATAATGGGAAAAATAATGGGGAAAATGGGATAGGGAAACACCCAGATCCCAAATTCTGCCCCAAATCCAGCCCTGATTCTGAAATAATCCAACCCAAAACCAGCGCAGCACGGACGGGAAGTCAGAGCCTGGGAAAATGGGGGAAAATGGGGGAAAAATGGAATTTGGAGAGGGATGGATCCCAAATCCAGCGCCGAACCCCAACGGAAACCCCAAATCCAGCCCTAATCCCGAGATAACCCAAGGCAAGAACCTCTGGAGCTCCTCTGGGGAGTCTCAGCCTGGGAAAAGGGGAGGATGGGACAAGGAGGTGCCCAGATCCCAAATCCCGCCCCAAATCCTGCCCCAGATCCCGCCCCGATCCCAAATCCTGCCCCAAATCCCGCCCCGACCCCAAATCCTGCCCCAAATCCCGCCCCGATCCCGAAGCGATCCCAGCTGAACCCGGTTTAATTCCCAACCCCATCCCAAACCTTTCCCCTCCTCTTTTCACCCCCTTTGCCCCCATTCCCAAATCCCCTTTTTCCCCCTCTTTTCCCCCATTTTCCCACTCCCCATTCCCAAATCCCCCCTTTTTTCCCCCCCTTTCCCCCCCCTTTTCCCGCCCCTCCCCCGTCCCCGGCCCCTCCCCCACCCCTCCCTTGGCAGCCGCCTCGGGTTTTGGGGTGGGGGAGGAAGCGGGGGGGCCCCGGGGGGGTCCCGGGGGGGTTCGGCCCCGGAGCCGCCTGGAAAATTGGCGGAATTCCCGGGAATTCGGGGGGGCCCCACCCCCGCCGCGCCCCCCCCGCCCTTTGGCACCCAAACCCCTGGCGAAACTCCCGAAACTGCCCCAAATCGCCTCAAAATCCCCCCCAAAGACCCCCGAAACCCCCCAAAGACCCCCAAATCCACCCCAAAATCCCCCCAAACACCTCAAAATCCCCCTTCCCAATTTTGAGTTCCTTCTTTTCCCACGCCGTTTTTTTGGGGGGATCTCCCGGGTTTTGGGGACCTCTCCCAAAATTTGGGGACCCCTCCCCAATTCCGGGACCCCTCCCCAATTCCAGAGACCCCTCCCCAATTCCAGGGACCCCTCCCCAGTTCCTGCCCCCCCCTTTTACCCCAATTCCGGGTGCGCGACCCCCCCCTCGCCAGGAGGATTTTGGGACCCCTCCTTTCCCGCGTGGTTTTTTCGGTTTTTCCCGGGGTTTTTTGGGGACCCCCCGGATTCCAGGGACCCCTCCCCAATTCCGGGGCCCCCCTCCCCAATTCCGGGCCCCCCCTTACCCCTGCAGACCCTCTGCTTGGCCCCCGCCAGGATCCCGGGGGTGTCGATCAGGCTGATGCTCTCCAGGACCTGATTGTTCAGCGTGGCACAAACGAACCTGGGGGGGCCCCGCGGGGTCAGGACCCCCCAAAAAAACCCCCCCGGGACCTCGGGGGCCCCCCCAGGGCCCCCCCCCAGCCCCTCCCGCCCTCCTGGGGTTGGCGGCGGCCGGGCGGAATTCCAGAGGGATGGCTCATCCCGGGGGGGGGGGGCATGGAAAAGGGGGGAAAAGGGAGAAAATGAGAAAAAAAGGGGGAAAAGGGAGAAAAAAAGGGAGAAAAGGGGAGGAAAAGGGGGGGAAGGGCGGCGCCCCCCCCCAGGTTTTGGGGGTGGGGGGTGGGGAGTGTCCAAATCCAGGGAAAAACGGGAAAAACAATGGGGGGAAATGGGGATAATCAGGGAATTGCAGAGGAAATTCGGGATGGAGGGAGGGGAAATTCTGGATCTGGGGGGGATTGGGGGGAGGGGATTGGGGGGAGGGGGAGGCGGGCGGTGCCCCCCCCCCCCAAATTTGGGGGGTTTTGGGGTGGAAAAGGTCAAAAAATGGGGGGGGGAAAGGGGAAATTTGGGATTGGTGGAGGCGGGATCCCGTTTTTTGGGTGGGATTTTGGGACTGAGCCTCAATGGGGATGGAAAAACCCAAAAATAGGGGAAAATGGGGAGTTTGGGGGTAAATCTGGGATCCACGGAGGGGTGACGCCATTTCTGGGGGGGACGTGAGGGCGGGAAATGGGGAAAATGGGGGAAAATCGGGGAAAAACGGGGAATTTGGAGGTAAATCTGGGATCCACCGAGCCCTGATCCCATTTTTGGGTGGGATTTGGGGATGAGGATGGGGTTTGGATTTGGAGGGGGCAGGAAATGGGGAAACATGGGGGCAAATGGGGGAAAAAACGGGGTGGAAACAGGGAAAGTTAGGGAAAAACAGGGAATTTGGGGATAAATCTGGGACCCATTGAGCCCTGATCCCATTTTTGGGTGGGATTTGGGGATGCTGGGGGCGGGAAATGGGGAAACATGGGGGGGAAATGGGGGAAAAATGGGGTGGAAATGGGGAAAATTAGGGGAAAACGGGGGAAAAACGGGGTAAAACAGGGAAAAATTGG
This sequence comes from Lycocorax pyrrhopterus obiensis, assembly GCA_014706295.1. Classification (NCBI taxonomy): domain Eukaryota; kingdom Metazoa; phylum Chordata; class Aves; order Passeriformes; family Paradisaeidae; genus Lycocorax; species Lycocorax pyrrhopterus. The sequence goes on along the minus strand of JACSVZ010000036.1, from coordinate 840,822 downwards.
GAAAACCGGGGGATCTGGGATAAACCCGGGACCCGGCGAGCCCCAATCCCGTCTCGGGGCCGGGACCCGAGCTCACCGGTTGAGGAAGCCGTTGCCGAAGGGGTCCAGGTGGCGGAAGGGCTTGTGGGGGTCGACGACGAGCGCGTTGCCGGGGATGATGCCCTCGGCCGGGCCGTGCATGACGGCCACGAAGGAATCCGTGGTGGGCTCGGGCCCCACGCGGCCGCCGGGGATCTCCTGCTCCAGCAGGTACTGGATGAAGGAGGTTTTGCCGCTCGAGTACTGCCCCATCACCAGCACCATCGGCTTCCCGTCGAAGTCGGCGTCGTCCAGCGCGGGCGAGTGGAACTCCTGGAAGCGGTAGAACTCCTCCACGGGCCGCAGCTTGGCCCGGTACAGCGCCTTCAGCTCCTCCGTCACCGTGCGCACCTCGGGCGCCGCCGCCCGCGGGTGCCGCCGCAGCCAGCTGAACATCCCGGCGATCCCGCGGTCCCGGTGATCCCAGCAGGTCCCGTCAGATCCTGGCTGATCCTGGCGATCCCGGCAGATCCTGGCAGATCCCGGTGATCCCAGAGATCCTGGTGATCCGGTGATCCCAGCTGATCCCAGCTATCCGGTGATCCCAGCAGATCCCGCAGATCCCGGTGATCCCAGCTGATCTGGGCTGATCCTGGCTGATCCCGGCTGATCCCGGCAGATCCTGGCGATCCCGGTGATCCCGGTGATCCCAGAGACGCCGAGGCGACCCCAAGGCGGGAACGGAGGGATGGGGGAGAAGGGAAACCCCCCCGGATCCCGGGACGGGCGCGGGGAGTTCGGGGACGGGCGGGAGGAGCGGAGACCCCGCGGAGATCCCGGGGGATCCGGAGGGATCGCGGGAATCGCCGGGAGCGGCTGGGAAAGGGTGGGGACAGGGAGGGGCTCAGCGGGGGTTGGGAGCCATGGGGGGGAGGGGGGAGGGATTCCCACCTGGATCGGGCGGAAAAATGAGGATTTGGGGGGGTTCGGATGGGAAAATGAGCAGGGAGAGCGAAGCCGAGGGGTTCACCCCAAAAAACCCCGGGGGGAAGGAGGGTTTGGGGGGATTTCCTGAGAAATTGAGCGGGGAAAGGGAGTTTGAGGGGGGAAAATGAGGAGGAAAATGAGGATTTCAGGTGGTTTCGCTCTAAAAACGAGGAGGAAAAAGAGGCTTTAGGGACCTTTTCCCATAAAAGGAGGGAAAAAAATTACGCTGGAGGAATTTTTTCCATAAAACCAAGCCAAGAAGTGAAGTTCCAGGGAGGCGGTGTCGCAAACTGAGGGAAAATGAGGTCTCTGGGATTTTTTTCCCCCTGTCAAAATAAGCGGAGAAATGAAGTTTCAGGGATTTTCCCAGAAAATCAAGCAGGAAAAGAGAAGTTCTGGGGATTTTTCCTGTAAAAACAAGGAGAAAAACAAACTTCGGGGCTTTTTCCCCATAAAAGGCAGCCAAGAAATGAGACTTTAGGGACTTTTCCTATAAAATCGGACCCCAGAAGTGAAGTTTTTCGGGATTCCTCGCCGGAAAACGAGCGGGAAAAGGGAGTTTCGGGGATTTTTCCCAGGAAAACAAGGCGAATCCCAAACTTCCCGGCTCTTTCCCCCCCAAACGAGCGGAAACCCGGAGCTCCCGGGGTTTCCTCGCTCCCAATCCCACAAAAATCCCTTTTCCCTTTCCCCCCCTTTCCCCACCCCCGCCCGGGGGGGATTTCCCTCTTCCCGCTGGGAAAATTCCCCCTTTTCCGCCCCAAAATCCCGGTTTTTCGCCCCGAACGCGGCTGGGGCGGGGCCCGGGAGTTTTCCCGGAGTTTTCCCGACCTTTTCCCGGGGGCTCCGGGGCTTTTCCCGCTCCTTTTCCCGGGTTTTTACCCCAAATTCGCCGTCGCGGCGGCCGCGGGCGCAGCTCTGAGCGGGGCCGGGGGGGCCGCGCCTCAAAAGGCTCGGGGGGGCTCGGATTTGCATGGATTTGCATGGATTTGCATGGATTTGCATAAATCAACGGCCGCGGGCCATAAAAGAGCAACGGGAATTAATGAATTAATGGAGAACCAGCGAATAAATTAATAAATGAATAAATTAATGACGGGGCGGGGGGGGCCCGGCGAGGGGGGGAGCGAGGGACGAGCCCGGCGGATCCCGGGGAATTCCAGAGGATCCCGAGGAATTCCAGAGGATCCCGGGGGGCGCAGGGACCCCCCCCAGTTCCGGGATTCCCTTTTTGGGGGATCCAGCCGGGATTTGTTGGGAATTTGGGATCGCTCCCCATCCCCCTCTCCCCCCCCGGGTTCCCACGGAGCCGGGAATGGGATCATGGAATGGGGGGCGGATCCCGATCCCAAATCCCCTCCCGGAGCCCCCAGCCCGCCCCGATCCCGATCCCAAACCCCAAATCCCGATCCCAAACCCCAAATCCCGATCCCAAATCCCGATCCCAAATCCCGATTCCAAATCCCATTCCCAGCTCCCAGACCCCCTCCCGATCCCGATCCCAAATCCTCTCCCGGAGCCCATAGACCCCTCCTGCATCCAGGTCCCAAATCCCAAATCCCAAATCCCAAATCCCATTCCCAGCCCCACCCGGGCTCCCCCCCCCACCCCAAATCCAGGGCCCCTCCCCATTCCCAGCTCCGTCATTTTCCGGGGGGATTTCTCCCCTTCCCGGGGATCAATCAATCGATCGATCGATCGGTTAATTAATTAAAAGTGATTTTAATTTACACCAGAAATAGTAAATGTCCGGAATTCCTTAAAAAACTCGGTATAGACAATAAATACAGTACAAAATTCCGCCCGGGAATCCTCCCCGGAGCCGTCCCGGGACTCGGGGCCCCCCCGGAGTCTCCTCCCCGAAATTTGGGATCCGACCCCGCCCCCGGCAGCGAATCCCCCCCGAATTCCGGGAAAAAAGGGTGGGAAAGGGTTAAAAACCCCCAAACCCCAGGAGGGAATTCCCGGTGGGAAAAGGGGGGGAAGGGGGGGTGATCCCGAAAATTGGGGTGGGGAGGGAGCGGTTGGGGGGGGGGGGGAGAGGGGATTTTGGGAAGGGAAAGGGGATTTTGGGGCAAAAAAAAGAGATTTTGGGATGAAAAAGGAGATTCTTGGAGCGAAAACTGGGATTTTTTCTTTGAGGAAAAAAGGAGATTTTGGAGGTGAAAAAAAAAGAGGATTTGGGGGTGGAAAGGGAGACTTTGGAAGGGAAATCCAGGATTTCTTTCTTGGAAAAGGGGGGATTTCGTGGCTAAAAAAAGATTCTGGGGCCAAAAAAGGCGATTTTGGGGTTTTCCAACGGATCCACCCGGCAGAAAATGGGAAAAGCGGGAGAGGGAATGAGGCAAAAATCGGGATAAAGGGCTAAAAAAACCAGGGATAAATGGGGAAAAAGTGGGATAAAGGGAAAAGGAAACGAGGACGGGAACGGGAAAATAATAAAAAACGGGATAAAAAATGGATTAAAAAATAAACGGGATAAAGGAAAAAGCGGGAAAAGGAAAAAGAAACGCGATCCAAAGGCAGAAACAAAAACGGGATCAGAGGAAATGGAAATAAATAAAAAAACGGGATAAAAAAAAGGGATAAAGGAGAAAATGGGATAAAGGGAAAAATAGGGGTAAAGGGAAAATGGGATAAAGGGAAATAAATAGGAGAGAAAAGGATAAATAAAACCAGGATGAATAAAATAAATGGGATAAAGAAAACGGGATAGAGGGGGGGAAAAAATAGGAAAATCCAGGAAAAAAATCAGAATTCCCGGGATTTGGGGAGCATTCGGGGGCCGGGGCCGATCCCTGCTGGAATTCGGGCGCTCCCAGCCCGGGAAAATTCCCGATTTGTGCTTTTTATGGAAAAAAAAAAAAACCGACTCCGAGCGCTGCGGGGGCCGCCCCGGGGCGGCTCCTCTGGCGCATTCCCAGCCCGGAATTCCAGCCGGGAACGGCCCCGCGACCCCTCCCGCGCCGGAAAACCGGGAATTTACCGGGATTCGGGGGGGATTATCGGGATTTGGGGGGAATTATCGGGATTTGGGGGGAATTACCGGGATTTGGGGGCTCCTCCCCCGGGGGGATCCCGCGCCGTTTCCAAGGAAAAAGTGACCAAAATTCCAGAGAAAAGGTGGAAAAATCCCCGGAAACCGGGAGGCGGGTCCCGCCCGGAATTCCCCGATCCCGCCCCCCAAATCCCGGGATCGGGATCCGAAGGCTGCGGGAATCGGGAATGTTCCCTCCAAAAAGAGGGAAAACGGGAAAAAGGCGGAGCGGGGCGGGGCCCAAGGCAGCGTTTTCCCCAAAAAACGTGGAATTTTGGGGAGAACGAGGCGGCGGCAGCAAGAAATTCCCATTTCTCCGTCGGAAATTGGGATTTTTGCGGGTGAAAAGGAGGATTTGGGGCGGGAAAGGGGAAAGTGGGATCAGAGCCCCCCCGGTCCCACCCGGATCCAGGGGGAACTCGCTGGAAAACTCCAAAGTTTCTGAAGGAATTGGGGATTCCTGCTTTTTTTTTTTTCCACCCCAAAATCTCGGGAATTGGTTTAAAAAAAGGCTGAAAATTTGGAATTTCACCCCAAGTTCGGGGATATTTAGGGTGCGGTTTGGAGAGGCTCCAAAAATCTCCAGAATTCACCAAAAGAAACAAACAAACAAAAAAAGGTGGAAATCCAGGATAAGTTTGGGATTTGGCCCCTTTTTTTGGCCTTTTTTTGGGAAGGCCCCAAAATCTCCGGAATCAGTTTAAAAAAAGGGGGAAATGTGGAATTTTGCCCCTCTGGGGGAATTTCTGGGACGGGGTTTGAGGGGGGAGGGTTTAAAAATCTCTGGAATGAGTTTAAAAAAAAGGTGGAAATTCGGGATAAATTAGAGATTTTGCCGCTTTTTGGGGAATTTTGGGGGTGGAATTGGTGGCGGGGGAGGGGGGAAGGGAGGTGAAGAAGCCGCTCCACGAATCCGGAATTATCCACGGGAATTTGGTTCCGGGGGGGAATTTGGGGCGGGAATTCCACCCTTGGCCTGGGTTAGATCCCAAAAAAATCCGTTTTGGGGGAAAAACGGGGCAGGAAGGGGGGGAAGCGACGGCTCCTGCTCCTGGTCCGGCGGCGTCCGAGGGATTTGGGATCTTCCCAAACTCCTCCCGTCCCCACCCCAACCCCGGGCAGAGCCAGGTCGGGCTTTTCCCTCTCATTCCCACCCCGATCCCGATGGATTCGGGGCTCTCATTCCCACCCTGATCCCGATGGATTTGGGGCTCTGATCCTGATCCCGTTGGATCCGGGGCGCTCATTCCCATCCCGATGGATTTGGGGCTCTCATTCCCACCCCGATCCCGATGGATTCGGGGCTCTCATCCCGATCCCAATCCCGGTGGATTTGGGGCTCTCATTCCCATCCTGATCCTGATGGATTCGGGGCTGTTCCCGCCGGGATCCCCCGAGGCCGCCGGGGCTCTCCCGGGTCCCGGGAAAGCTCCCGCATTCCCGAATTTCCCGATCCTCTCCGATCCCACCCCGGTGGGGCTCCCGAATTTTCCTTTCCCGCTCCCGGGGGGGGCTCCCGAATTCTCCTCTCCCACTCCCGGGCTCTCGGTTCCCGGCGCCGTTCCCGCATTTCCCGATCCTCTCCTCCTCCTCCTCCTCCTCCATCCCGGGAGGCTCCGCTCCCGCACTCCCGAATTTCCCCGCTCCTCTCCCCAATCCCGGGCGAGCTCCCGCGTCCTTCCCGCCGCTCTCGCTCCCGGTCCCGGTCCCGGTGCCGCTCCCGCCGTCCCGGCCCCGTCATCTCGTGCACGTCCGGGCGGCGCCGAGGCCGCCGTTGTGGCTGGGGGGGGGGGCAGGAGGGGCTCGGAGCGCCGGGCGGGCCCCGGGAACGGCGGCGCCGCGGGGTTGCGGGGCTGCTGCAGGTTCAGGATGCTGTCGATGGCGCTCTGCAGGTGCTCGCTCAGGGAATCGTCCTGCGGGCTGTCGCTCGAGAAGGACGCGTTGTCCACCTCCAGCGACTCCGCCTTGCGCCGCTTCCCGGCCGGGCCCAGCGCGGCCCAGGGCGGCTCCAGCTCGGGCGGCTCCGCCCGGGCCCCGGCGCCTTCCTCGTCCTCCTCGTCCTCGCCGTCCGACGGCTCCTCGGGCGCTCCCTTCCCGCGGGCGGCGGCCGCCGGCTCCCGGCGCAGCGCCGTGATCACCGGGCGCCGCTCGGAGCGCGCGGGCTCGCGGCCCTCGGCGCTCTCCCGGTGCTCCCGGTAGGTTTTGCGCAGCGGCAGCCGGCACGGGGCGGCGCCGGGCGGCGGCTTCTTCTCCAGGGAGCCGTTCAGCTGCTGCTGCTGCTGCTGCGGCTGCGGCGGCGGCGGCGGCGCTCCCGGCGGCGCTCCCGGCGGCGCTCCCGGCGGCATTCCCGGCGGCATTCCCGGCGGGTCCAGCGCCGTGTTGTGGATCACCTTGCTCAGCCCCGCCTCCTGCTTGATCTTCAGCTTGAGCCCGATGCGGCTCCGCGCCTCGTACGTTTTCATCGGGGGGCGGCTCCGCGACGGCAGCAGCGCGTCCTCGTCCCGCGGCGGCTCCCCCCGGGAATGGGGGTCTCCCCGGGAATGGGGGTCCCCCCGGCCGTGCGGGTCCCGGGGAGGGTCCCGGGGCGGGTCCCGCGGCTCCCCGAGCCAGGTGACGGACGGGGAGCGACCCCCGTGCTTGATCAGCAGCTTCGGGGGCGGCGGGGGAGGGGCGGGCGCGGGAGGGGGAGGGGCGGGGGAGGGCTGGGGGAGGGGCAGCGAGGAGGAGGAGGAGGAAGAGGAGGAGGAAGAGGAGGAGGAGGAGGAGGGGAGGGGATGGGAGCGGGAGGAGGAGGAGGAGGAGACGTATTCGTCTGCAAGGGAAAAGAGCCGGTAATTAGAGGTCATTTGCACATTCGTGGCGGTATTCCCTCTTTTTCCTGCTTTTCCCGCCCAAAATGCCCCTTTTCCCAGGGGATTCATCGCTCGGGATCCCAAAGGCGCAGGGACTGGAGCAGGACCTCGGAGAGAGCCCTGACTGGCCTTTAATTGACCCTTAATTGACCCTTGATTGACCCTCGATAAGCCTTTGATTGACCCCTCGCTGACCTTCGGCAGGTTCCAAACCCCAGGAATTGGAGCCCAAATCCCAGGAATTCGGTCCCAAACCCCGGGAATTCCACTCCCAAACCCCGGGAATCCCCTCCCCATTCTCCCCCCCCGGATCCCGCCCCGCTCCCCCCGGGAATTCCGGCCGCGTTCCCACCGGGCTTGTCCCGGGCCAGCTGCCGGTCGAGCGCCAGCGCCGTCTTCTCCTCCTGGATGAAGATGCGGTCGATCATCACCATCTCGGCCGAGGGGCTCGCGCGCTGCCGGACACACGGACACCGCGGTCACGCCGGGCATTTGGGGGCAATCCCGGGATTTTGGGGGGAAATCTCGGGGATTCGGGGCTCACCCGCGACTCCTCGAGCAGCAGCAGCCGGTACTTGTTGAGCATCGCCCGCGTGCGGCGCAGGAGCTGCTCCGACACCGCCTCGAACTCCTCGTCCACTGGGAATGGGAATGGGAACGGGAACAGGGATGGGAAAGGAACAGGAACAGGATGGGAACGGGGATGGGACCAGGAATGGGAAAGGAACAGGAGCAGAATGGGAACGGGAAAGGGAACAGGAATGGGGTGGGATGAGAATGGGAGCAGGAGCAGAACGGGAACAGGAATAGAACGCGAACAGAAAGAACGGGAATGGGAACGGGAATGGGAATGGGAACGGGAATGGGAACAGAACAGGGACAGAAACGGGAAAAGGAACAGAAAAGAATGGGAACAGGAATGGGATTGGGAAGGGGATTGGGAATAAAGCAGGAAGGGAAGGAGGGAGAAGGCACAGAGGGATCCAGGGATGGAGCCGGAAGGGGAAGATGCGGAAGGGAAAGAAAAAACCGTCATCCTGAGCCTGTCCCGTTATCCCGGCACTCCCATTCCCGCTATCCCCCATTCCCGCATTCCCATTCCCATTCCCGCACTCCCATTCCCATTCCCGCTGACCTCTCCGGCACTCGGGCTCGGCCGGGAGCATCCCCTGGTACACGTGGTAGGGCAGCAGCCGGCGCAGGGCGTCGCCCACGGAGCGGAACGGGGTCCGGAATTCCGGGTGCAGCACCGCGCCCTGGTGCTTGTGCAGCTGCTCCAGGAGGCTGCGGGCGGAATTCCCGGGGTTCGGCGCGGAATTCCCGACTCCCGGCACGGAATTCCGGGGTTTCGGGGTGGAATTCCCGACTCCCGGCACAACTGCAGATGGAATTCCCGATTCCCAGCCCCGCAATTCCCCGCTCCCACCGTCAGCGTGGCCCCAATTCCCGGCTTTTGGCACCAGCTGGAGCCACATTCCCAATTCCCAGCGCTAACGCCGGCAGAATTCCCAATTTCTGGCACAAACAGGGGCAGAATTCCCAATTCCCAGCCGGCAGAATTCCCAATTTCTGGCACAAACAGGGGCAGAATTCCCAATTCCCAGCGCTGAAGCGGGCGGAATTCCCGGTTTTCAGCACACACAGGGACGGAATTCCCGGTGAACGGCCCCATCCCGGCCGGAATTCCCGGCATTCCCGGAATTCCCAGTTCCTTACCAGGCCTCCTTACTGGGCTGCAGCGCCGGGGGCTTCTTCAGCGCCAGCTTCCCCTCCAGCTGTGGAGACATTCCCAGGATTTGGGGCGGATTCCCGGGATTTGGGGCAATTCCCGGGATTTGGGGCAGATTCCCGGGATTTGGGGTGGATTCCCGGGATTTGGGGTGGATTCCCAGGATTTGGGGCAATTCCCGGGGCTTGGGGAGTTCACAGGACTCAGGGAAAATTCCCAGGATTTGGGGGATTCCTGGGATTTGGGGTGAATTCCCAGGATTTTGGGGGAAATTCCCAAGATTTCGGGGACTGAATTCCCAGGATTTTGGTGTGGATTCCTGGGATTTTGGGGGTGGATTCCTGGGATTTTGGGGGCTGAATTCCCAGGATTTGGGGGCTGAATTCCCAGGATTTAGGGGGCTGAATTCCCGGGATTTTGGGGCGGATTCTGGGGATTTGGGGACTCACCATGGGCGGGGCCTGGGGGCCCTTCCCGCCCCCCGGGGTCTGGGGGGGGCCCTTGATCCCGCCCGGCTTCGCCTGCGGAAAAATGGGGAAAAATCGGGAATAACGGGGAAATTCCCGGGGCTGGGAAATCCCAGAGGGGGAAAACCCAGAGGAAAAAGGGGGAAAAAAGTGGGAAATGAAGCGAAAAAACCGGGAAAGAAAAGCGGGGGAGTTGAGAAAATCGGGAAAGGCAGCGGGAAAACTGCGGAATGAACAGGGAAAACCGGGAAAAACTGGGTAATAAAGTGGGAAAACTGGGAAGGGAAGGGGGGAAATTGGAAAAATAAGTGGAAAAGTGAGGAAATAAGGGGGGAAAAGTGGGAATTAAAGGGGGAAAAGTGGGAATAAAGGGGGGAAAAGTAGGAATTAAGGGGGGAAAAGTGAGAATAAAGGGGAAAAACCTCGGGAAGGGAGGCGGGAGCAGGGAAAGGGATCAGGAACCCGAGGAGCAGGAGGGGAAATCCCGGGAAAAGGCGCTCACCTGGCCGGGCTGCTGGGGCGGGAGAGGAGCCCCCGCCTTGCCCGGAGCCGGGGCCCCTTTCCCGGCGGGAATCGGGGTGGGAACGCTGGAGAAGGGCTTGGCCTCGGCCGGGGCGGCGGCACCTGCGGGAACGGGAGACGGGAATGGCACTGGGAAACTGGGAATGGCACCGGGAATGGCACCGGGAATGGCACCGGGAAACTGGGAATGGGAGATGGGAATGGGACTGGGAATGGCACTGGGAATGACACTGGGAAACTGGGAATGGCACTGGGAAACTGGGAATGGCACCAGGAATGGCACCGGGAATGGCACCGGGAATGGCAACAGGAATGACATTGGGAAACTGGGAATGGGACTGGGAATGGGACCGGGAATGGCACCAGGACCTTGGGAATGCCGGAAGGGACATGGGAACAGCACCAGGAAACCGGGAATGGCACCGGGAGGGTCCTGGTGTGGAGCCTGGGGGATTCCCAAGAGCGGGGGCGGGATGATGGGGACTGGGATGTCGGGGTGCCGGGATATCAGGATGTCGGGATATCAGGACGTCGGGATCCCGGGATCCCGGACCCACCTGCGGCGGTGGCGCTGCCGGCGCTGGCTCCCAGGGCCGGGCCGGGCGTTCCCGGAGCCGCTGGCACCAGGACGGAAGCGGCCGGAGCCGGGAACGGGGCCGGGCTGGACGGGGGCGGCTTCGGCTGCAGGAGCAGCCCCTGGGGCACCTGGAGCGGGAGAATCCCAAATTCCCTCAGGATCTGGCCCGGGAACCCCCAGCCCCAAACCCAGAGGGATCCAACGGCTGAACCCCCTCGAAATCCCAAATCCAGCGGGATTCAGCAGCTGAATCCCTGGAAAATCCCAGATCCGGCAGGATCCAACACCTGAATCCCTGGAAAATCCCAGATCCAGAGGGATCCAACACCTGAATCCCTAGAAAATCCCAGATCCAGAGGGATCCAGCACCTGAATCCCTGGAAAACCCCAAATCCAGTGGGATCCAGCACCTGAATCCCCCCGATCCCAGATCCAGCGGGATCCAGCACCTGAATCTGTCGGGATCCGAGCACGGGCCGGGATTTGGGAAGGGGATTTTCCCTGGAAAACGGGATCATGCCGCAATTCCCGCCTTCCCACCGGCTCTCCTCGGGATTCAGGGCCCAGGGAATTCCGGCTGAAGCCCCCGGAATTCCCGGGGGCGGCCGGGAGCGGGCTGGGGGCCGGGACATGCGGGAATTCCTGGAACCTCTCTGGGATTTCCCGGGATGTGCGGGAATTCCCGCCGGGATTTCCCTGCTGGAACCTGCCCGGGATTTCCCGGGATTTCCCCGGGATTCTCGCCAGGATTTCCCGCTGGGATTTACTTGTCCGGGCCCAGGATTTCCCTGGAATTCCCGCCGGGATTTACCTGTCCAGGCCCTCGATTTCCCGGGAATTCCTGGAACCTGCCCAGCCCGGAGAATTCCCGCCGGGATTTCCCTGCTGGAACCTGCCCGGGATTCCCGCTGGGCTTTCCCGGCCGTTCCCGCCGGGATTTATCTGTCCAGGCCCAGGATTTCCCGGCCGTTCCCGCCGGGATTTACCTGCTGGAACCTGTCCGGGCCGGGCTTCTGCGGGGCCGCGGGGCCGGGGTGGGGCTGGAAGGCGCCCGGGATCAGCGGGAAGCTCCGGGAATGCTCCGGGGGCAGGTGCAGCGCCGGGCCCGCGGCCTTGAGCCCCCCAGCGGCAGCGGGAAGTGCTGGGATTGGGAATGCGGGGACTGGGAATGCTCGGGGGGCTCCGGGAACGGCGCCGGGACCCCGAAGAGCCCCTGGGGCGTCACCGAGCGCGGCGGCGGCTCCGAGGGCGGCCGGGGCTGGGACGGGGGCCGGGAATGCGGCCGGGAAGGGGGGCGGGAGAGCGGCTGCGGCTGCGAGGGGGGCCGGGCCGGGAGCTGGGATGGGATCTGGGACGGGATCTGGGACGGGATTTGGGATGGGAGCGCCGGGGGGTCCCCGGGGGACGTTCCCGGGAGCTTCGGCTGCAACAGAGAAGGAGAGGAAGAGCTCGGTTAGTGCGGGGATGGCGGCGGGAGAGGCGGCGGGATCCCGGGAAAAACGGCCTCGGGAAGGGTCTGGACCCCCCCAGATCCCAAACCCCAAATCCCAAACCCCAAACCCAGCCCGGTCCCAGCCCAAAGCCGCTTTCCAGGGCGTTCTGGGCAGGGAGGAAAAGGGGAAACTGCAGGAAATCCATCTGGGGATGCCCCGGGCGGTTCCGGAGCGGAATATCCCAGGAAAAACCCCCTCGGGAGGGTCCTGGATCCCCCCTGGATCCCAAACCCGCCTTTAAGGACTCTTGGGGAGGCAGGAGAAGGGGAAGCTGAAGGGAAATTCCACCCGGGGATTCCCGGCGCGGCTCCAGGAGCGGCTCCGGCACCGGAGCATCCCAGGAAAATCCGCCCCGAGGATTCCCGACCCCGCCCCGGGACCCTCCGGACCCCGATCCCGCTTCCCGAAGCATTCGTGGGAGGCGGGAACCGGGAAAACGGAAGGGGAATTCCACCTGTGGGTCCCCAGAGCGGCTCCAGGAGCGGAATTTCCCAGGAAAACCCAACTCCAGGGATCCCGAACCCCTCCCAACCCCCCCGGATCCCAACTCCCGAAGGATTGCGGGAGGCAGGAGGAGGGAAAACCGCAGGAGGATCCCCCCCGTGCATTCCCAAAGCGGATCCCAGCCGGAATTCTCGCTGGAGCGACCCCAAAAACGGGGGAAAAAGCCATTTCCCGCTTTTCTGCCCCCAAAAAAATCCCCATTCCCGCTTTCCCCCCCCCATTCCAGGGATGATATCGGATGGATCCAAACCTCCCCTCCGCACCCGGGGCTGTTCCCGAATTCCCAGAGCTGGGAATGGCCGAGGGGGGGTTGCCCTCAGGAGGATCCCGGAGGATTTGGGGCGAATCCGGGGGATTTCGGGATGCGCCGGGGGGGAGCAGCAGCGTCCGGGGTTAGTGAGCGCCAAGCGAGCGGGAGCAGCCGGAAAACGGGAATGGGGACAGGAATGGGGGGGGGTCCCGCAGCCCCCGGCTCCGGAATGTGGGATTTGGGGGGAAAAGGCCCGGATTTGGGGCTGGGGCGAGGAATTCCGGGAGAGCCCCGCGGCTCAGCCCCGCTCCGGGGCAGGTTTGGCTCCCGAGGGACGGATCCAGCGGGAAAAGCGGATCCGGGGCGGGGATTTAGGGCCGGGAGATGCCCGGAGTCGCGTGGATCTGCTCCCGGATCCCAGATTTCCACTCCTGGATCCCGATTTTGTGCTGCTGGATCCCAGTTTTTCACTGCTGGATCCCCGTTTTCCACCCCCGGATCCCGGTTTTCCACCCCCGGATCCCGGTTTTCCGCCCCCGGATCATTTTCCCCCATTCCCACTGGAATCCCGCTGCTCCACGGGATGGATCCGGCACAAAAAACCCGGGATTTTGCCGGGAAGGAAAACCGGGAGCCGCCGCGTCCCCTCATGGACCGAGAGCCGAACGTGGATTTGGGATCGTCCCGGGAAAACCCGACCGGGAACCCCCGGAAAACCCCAGCACCGCGCCCCCGCCTCCCACACCGGGATTTGACGGCCCAAAACCGCCTCGAATCCCCCGGGAACCCCCCAAAATCCCGGGATTCCGGGGCTCACCTGCTGCAGGAACATGGGCACGGCCTCCTGGCCCAGCACCGGCGCCGCCGCTCCCAGCAGGATTTTCTCGGGGCTCGCGGCCATGCCCGGGCTGGGCTGGGCGCTGCCGGCCGGGATCGGTGCCGGCGGTGCCGCCGGGGCCTGAGCGGCGCCGCCGGCCCCGGGGTCGGCGCCGGGGTTGGGGCTGCCGGCGGCGCCCGCCTGGATGCCCACGGCGGCGCCGAGCCCGTCGCCGGCGTTGAGCATCGCCACCGGGCTGGCCAGCGTCACGCCCTGGATCACCGTGGGCGCCGCGGCCGCGGCCGAGCCGGGGCTGGGCAGGGGTCCGGCCAGCGACACGGGCATCTGGAACAGCGCCGGCGGCGCCACCTGGCCCGGCTGCAGCTGGATGGGCGCCGAGAGGATGTGCGCCGTGCCCGCCGCGCCCGGCGACGCCAGCACCGGGCCCAGGTTCAGCTGCCCCGCCAGGTTCTGGTTGAGCAGCTGCGCCGGCAGCGCGGGGTTGGCCAGCAGCTGGGCGCCGGCGCCCTGGCCGGCGATGATGTGCGTCTGGCCGGCGCCCGGCAGCAGCTGCCCGCCCACGTTGGCCGGCAGCGCCGAGAGCGGCTGCGGCAGCGGCACGGCCGAGGCTCCGGCCAGCTGGCCGGGCAGCAGGAACTGGTTCTGGCCCTGGAAGGGCTGCGCCGGGATGACGATGGAGCCGCCCTGGTTGAGCACGTGCACGCTCATGGACTTGCCCAGCGCCGGCGGCTGCGGCGGTGGCGGCTTGAAGACGTTGGGGGGGAAGCCCTGGAGCACCACGTTGGGCGCGGCCTTGCCGGCCATGAAGGTCAGGTTCTGCTGCGCCTTGGCCGGGGCCTCGCCGGGCAGCGCCAGGGCCCCGCCGGGCGCGAAGGGCTTGGGCGTGATCTGGTAGAGCTTCTGCTGCAGGACGCCGGCGGGCTTGGGCTGGATGGGCGTGGGCGTGCGGTGGATGATGACGTTGGGCGCCGGCACGAGGGAGCCGCCCAGCCCCGAGGTGACGGTGAGCGGCTGCGCCGACGCCGCCGAGACGCCGCCGAACACGGAGCTGCCGTTCAGCGTGGTGGTGGCCACGGCCGGGAGGCTCTTCTGGATGACCAGGCCGGCGCCCTGGGCCGCGGCCGCCTCGGGCTGGGCGATGTAGCCGCCCACGGCCGCCACGGGCGCCGGCTTGGCCAGCAGCTGCTGCGCCGCGGGCTGGTTGATGGCCATCACCTGCTGGCCCACCACCTGGATGGGGCCCAGCCCCAGCGCGCCGCCGGGGCTGCCGTTGGGCAGCCCGGGCAGGTTGGGCAGCGGCTGGATGGTGACGTTGCCCAGCCCCACCTGCTGCAGGAAGGGCTGCACGCTGATGGCCTTGTTGACCACGTCGGCGCCCACGGGCGGCTGCACCAGGGCCTGGGGCGCCAGCACGGCCGGCGGCTGCAGCCCCAGCAGGTCGGCGCCGCCCGAGAAGATCTGCGGGGTCCCGTCGGCCGCCTGCACCACCGGCTGCAGCGCCGGCAGCTGGAAGGAGCCCAGGTCCAGCTCGGCCTCGGCCTCCAGCGTCTGCTCAGTGATGTTGGCCTCCTGCAGGCTCTGCTGGAGGATGTCGCACGGCTGCTCGGCGCCCGCGCCGGCGCCGGCCGGCGAGCCCAGGATGTCATCCTCCAGGAAGTCCAGGTCCACGCTGGCCGGCGGCTGGCTCGGCTCGGCGCTCAGAGGGTTCCCCGGGGCCTCCTGCCCGTGGAGCTGCGGCAACGGCAACGGGACGGGGAGTCAGCGCGGGGCGGGGGGACACGGCGGAGCTCAGCGGGGTTCACGGAACCCAACGGAGCTCAACGGAACCCAACGGGATTCAATGGAACCCAACGGAGCTCAACGGGATCCAATGGAACTCAATGGAACTCAGCGGGATCCAACAGGATTCAATGGAACTCAACGGAGTTCAACGGGATCCAGTGAAGCTCAGCAGAACCCAATGGAGCTCAACGGAACTCAGCGGGATCCAACGGGATCCAATGGAGCTCAATGGAACCCAGTGGGATCCAACGGAGCTCAACGGAACCCAACGGGATCCAACAGGATTCAATGGAACCCAACGGGATTCAGTGGAGCTCAATGG
This sequence comes from Lycocorax pyrrhopterus obiensis, assembly GCA_014706295.1. Lineage (NCBI taxonomy): Eukaryota > Metazoa > Chordata > Aves > Passeriformes > Paradisaeidae > Lycocorax > Lycocorax pyrrhopterus. Next base: position 825,444 of record JACSVZ010000036.1, on the reverse strand, counting down.
AACCCAACGGAGCTCAACGCAACTCAACGGGATCCAGTGGAAATCAATGGGATCCAATGGAACCCAACGGAGCCCAATGGAACCCAACGGAGCCCAGTGGAACCCAACAGGATCCAATGGAACCCAACGGAGCTCAACGGAACCCAACGGGATTCAATGGAACTCAATGGAACCCAATAGGATCCAACGGAACCCAACGGAACCCAACGGATCCCAAGGAACCCAACGTTTTCGGGCGTTCCGGCACCGAAATCCCGGAATTCCGGGTGCGTCCCACGGTTTTCCCTCCCCGAAATCCCAAGCTCGGAAGGACAAAGAGGATTTGGGGGGAAAAAAGGGAAAAACAGGGAAGTAACGGAAAACCCAACACGGGGCCGAGCCGGATCCGGCAGGAACAGGAATCCGCGGGAAAGGGAACCTCGGCTCGGGAATTTCTGGGATCGGCGGTTTTGGCTTTGGCCAAAGGGGGGACAGAAAAACAAAACTCAACGGAAAGCAAAAAAATGGGAGGAAAAACCGAAAAATCGGGATTTGTAACGGGAAATGGGAAAAGCAACCCCAGAGGAAGGGAAACAAAGGAAAAACAAGGAAAAATAGGGAAAAACAGGGAAAAGGGGAGGGAATTGAACACGGAGCTCCATGCTGGCCGTCCATGCAGAGCAGCCCATGCTTTGGGGGAAAAGAGAGGAAAAACGGGATCCGGGGCTCGAATTCCGGGTTTATCCCGGATTTCCACCCCCCCTGCACCCGGGGGGCTCCGGAGGAACTGGGAGGAACCGGGAAAAACGGGATTTTCCTCCTCCAGAAGGGAATTTTAAGGGGTTTTCCCCCGTTTTCCCAACTCCCCGTGGGAACTTTCCTTCCTCCCTTTTTCCGCCTGTTTTTCCCACCCCAGGGCCGAATCCGCCCGGAAAAAAACCCCGGAAAAGGGGTCTGGGAAAGGGAATCCATTTTCCCCCCAAAATCCGCGGGATAACGGGAAGGGGGTGGGGGGAGGGGCGGGGCTTTTCCCAGGAAATCCCGGGGGGGTTTTGCCTCTTTTGTGCAGCCCTGGGAGAGGGATCGGATTCCGGCCGGGAAAAGGGGGAAATCCCGGGAAAAGCGGGGAGGGAAGGAGGGAATACCTACCCCAGCACCCTCAAAGAAGGCACTGGCAGCATCTCCTGAGTTGTCCAGGAGATCGTCACTGTCAATCTGGAATCAGAAACATCGGATTTACTGGGAATGCCGGGAGAGGCGGGGGGGGAGAATGGGAAAAAATGGGAATAAAATGGGTAAAAAATGGGAACAAAAAAAGGAAAAAGATGGGGGGGAAATGGGGAAAAAATGGGGGGGAAATGGAAAAAAATGGGAAAAAAAATGGAACAAAATGGGGAAAAATGGGAACAAAAATGGGAAAAAATGGGGAAAAAGGGAAGAAAAAGGGAAAAAAATGGAGGAAAAATGGGAAAAAAATGGGGGAAAATGGGAACAAAATGGAGAAAAAATGAGGAAAAGTGGGGGAAAAATGGGAACAATATGGGGAAAAATGGGAAGAAAAAATGGGAAAAATGGGAAAAAATGGGAAAAAATGGAAAAAAAAGGGGGAAAAAAAGGGGAAAAAAGGGGAAAAAGAAGAAGGATGAGGTGGTGAGGGGCGGCCCCGGGAGTTTGGTTCAAAACGGTCCCGAATTCCTGCGCGGCTGCTGGGAAAAAATTCCCTAAAAAAGCCCAGCCTGGGTGGGGGCTGTGGATGGAGGGAGCCGGGATTGAGGGAAAAGGGGATTCCTATGGAAAAGGGGATTCCCATGCAAAAGCAGGATTTCTATGGAAAAGGGGATTCCCATGGAAAAGCGGGATTTCTATGAAGAAGGAGATTCCCATGGAAAAGCAGGATTTCTGTGGAAAAGGGGGATTCCCATGGAAAAGCAGGATTTCTGTGGAAAAGGGGATTTCTATGGAAAAGGGGATTTCTATGGAGAAGGGGATTCCCATGGAAAAGCGGGATCGGGGGTGGGCGGCGCTCACCTTCTCGGATCCATGGAGGAAATCGTTCAGGGCCTGCGGATCGCTGGGAAAGGGGCGGGAGAGGAGGGTCAGGGACGGGGATCCCGGGAAAACGGGAGAATCCACCGGACACTTCCAGCCCTTCCCAAGAAACTCCCGGACATTTCCCACCCTTTTTGGGGCACTTCCCACCCTTTCCAGGCCAATTCCCACCTTTTTGGGACCATTCCCGCCTTTTCTGGGGACATTTCCCACCCTTTCCATGACAATTCCCACTTTCTTTGGAGCTTTCCCACTGTTTTGGGGACAATTCCCAACATTTCCCGGACAATTCCCGCCATTTCCAGGGCCATTCCCGCCCTTTTTGGGGCCATTCCCGCCCTTTTTGGGCCATTCCCAGGACAATTCCCTTTCTGGGCCATTCCCAGGACAATTCCCAGCTTTTTCGGGTCTCTCCCCGTCCCCTTCCGGGGCCGTTCCCGCTTTCCCGGGCCGCTCCCGGCCGGAATTCCGGGACTCACCAGATGACATCTAACAGGCACCGGCCGTCTTCATCATCCATGTCAACTGCAACGAGAGACAGCGTCACTTTCCCGGGGAAAATCCCGGGAAAACCGCGGCATCCGGGCCGGCTCCGGGGCCCTTCTCCCTCTTTCCCGCGGCTCCGGGCAGGGACGGGCGGGAATCCACGGAGGAAAGCGGGACAGGGCGGGAATCGGCCCCCAGATCCGCATTTTTCCTGCGGTTTTGGGAGGGAATCCGAGGGAAAAGTGGGAATAACGGGAGGATCTGGGGGAAGGGAGGGGCGGGAAGGGATTCCGGAGTGAATCCGTCGGGAATCGGGGAAGGGATCAATCCCGGGAATGCGGCGAGGAAGCGAATCCTGGACCAAGGCAGCAGGGAAAGGATTTATCCCTGAACCCCTCGGGGATTGGATTCCTCCGGGAATTTATCCAGGGAAACATTCCCAAAAACCCAGCAGGGAAAAGAACCGATCCCAAATCCCTCAGGGAACGATTTATCCACAGATCCCTGCGGGAACGGATCCCTCTGGGAATCCCCCCTGGATCCGATCCCTCCCGGGATCCCCCCCGGCCCATCCGTGGATTCCCGGCTCCGATTCCCTCCCGGATTCCCTCCCCTCCCCTCCCCCGGTCCGGAGCCGAGAGCCCCAAATTCGGGCAGAACAAACAATTCCCGGGATTTTTGCTTTTTCGGGAGAAGCCTCAAAAAAGAAAAGGGGCCCGGGCGGATTCCGAACATTCCAGCCGGGAACGCGGGCGGAATTCCTGCTTTTCCCAGGGATTCCTTCACCCCGGCCCCGGCAGATTCCCAAATCCCGGATTTCCCTCCCCGATCCCAGGGATTTCCCCAAATCCCGGGAGATCCCGGGAATCCCTCAGGAATCGACGCCTCGGGAGTGGCTCTGGCAATTCCGGGAATTCCGGCCCCGAGGCCGATCCCGGAGAATTCCCGACAATTCCAGCCGGGAAAAGCGGGATCAGATCCAGACCCGGGGCCGGAATTCCAAGGAAATCCCAGCGAGGCTCCGGCCCCCGGAATTCCCGCGGAAACGCATCCGAAGGCTCCCGGAATTCCCACGGAAATGCATCCGAAGGCTCCCAGAATTCCGCCTTTCCGCTTTCCGGCCCATCCCCGATCGCCTTCGAGCCATTGATGAGCAGTGAGCCGGGCACTGATCCCGTATTGGAGCAGATGGACCAATCAATAACCAATAAATCAATTAACCCAGCGCTCCATGGCCCCGCTGATTAATCCATGATCGGTTAATTAACGGATATTCCATTGATCACTTGCCAATTACTGATCAAGTCCCCAACTAATCCATGAACCCAATCCCGAATCCATCAATCGATCCGATCATTAACGGCTCCACCAATCAATACCGAACCAAATGAACCCGTTAATCAATATTTGATCTAATGAATTATCAATATCCCATTGATTATCAATATCTGAGCTAATCAATCACTAATATCCTATTGATTATCAATATCTGACCTAATCAATCATCAACATCCCATTGATTATCAATATCTGATCTAATCAATCACTAATACCCCATTGATCGATTGATCCGTTATCCAATAAAGCCCGGAATTAATTAACACCGGGGTTAATTAAACACCAAAGGCAGCCATTGATCAAACCCCACCGGAGCCATCGAACACCGATCAATGAACCCAATTACCGGAGTCACCAATCAATCACCTCGCTGTTGATCAATACCCAATCAATTCATCAATACCCAACAGATCATCAATGGAACATTTACCAGCCGGCAATCGAACATCGAGGGGAGCCGTTAATTGAGGCATTCATCGAGTCATTAACGAGGAGTTAATCAGTTATTGATTGATTGATTGATTGATCGGCTCCCGTGAGGGGATTCGGGGCCGGGTGGATCAATGGATGGAACGGGGCTGATCGGCGGCCAATCAATCAATAATCAATCACCAATATCAATAAATCCACAGGCATTAGGGAGGCCTGGCTCCAGTTAACCAGCAAAGCGCTGATTGATCATTGGCTATCGATTATCGATCACTGATTATTGATCACTGATTATTGATCACTGGTTATTGATCATTGGTTATTGATGATCCGACAGCCAACGGACGGAGCCAGGATCGAGCGGATCCCGGAGCTTCCCACGGGCCCGGATTGGAATGAAAGGGGGGAGAAATTCCCAGTCCCAGCCTGGAAAAATTCCCAGTTTGGGAAAAACCATTCCCAGTTTGGGAATTCTCCATTCCCAGTCCGGAATTCTCCATTCCCAGTTCGGGATAAAACATTCCCAGTCTGGAATTCTCCATTCCCAGTCTGGAATTCTCCATTCCCGGTTTCCCGGCGGCTTTGGGATGAAATTCCCAGGATTTGGGGTTCCCCCGCCAGGAAAAGCGGTGACGTCATCCCGGATCCGTGGGGAGAACCCCGGGGATTCCCAGGGCGGGGGCGGAAAACCGGGAAAATCCCGGCGTCGGGAGGGGATTTGGGGGAAGAAACGGGAAAAAAGGGAGGGGAACGCGACGGGAGCCGGCAAATCCCGAGGGAAATCCCAGCGGAATTCCCGGATTTCCCCAAATTCCGACCCCGACGGCCGCGGCTTCCCCGGGAATTCCAACTGCCGAGGATCCCGGAGCCGCTTTCCCCCAAAAACGCCCGGAAATGGTCGGGAAGAGGCGGCAGCGGGGGCGGAATTCCCGGGCTCGGGAGGATTTTCGGTGCCAAATATGGGAATTTTGGGGATTCGGGATATTTCGGGTCCCAAACTCCGGGAATTTTGGGGATTTGGGAAGATTTTGGGTCCCAAACGAGGATTTTGGGGATTTGGGAATATTTTGGATGTCAAACACCGGGAATTTTGGGGATTCGGGATATTTTGGGTGTCGAACACTGGGAATTTTGAGGATTCAGGCATATTTCGGCCCCGAATCCAGGAACGTCCCAGCCCTCAGCCTGGAATCCCCCCCCGGGAACCCGGAACAAATCCGGGAATTCCGGGACGAGTTTGGGCCCCGAAACCGCAGGAAACAGCCCCGGAATCGCCGGGATCGGGAGCTTCCCGCGGGAAAAGCGGGAAAAGAGGCCCTGGATGCAGCGGGATGGGGGAAGAACCCGGAGCGAGGGCGGAGCAGGGAACGGGGCCGGGGATACTCTGGGGATATTCCGGGTGGGAATTCCGGCCTCGGATACTCCGGGGATGCTCCGAGGATGCTCCGGGTGGGAATTCCGGCCTCGGATACTCCAGGGATGCTCCCAGCTGGAATTCTGGCCCCAAATCCCTACTCGGGGGATACTCAGGGTGGGAATTCCGACCTCAGGGGATACTCCGGGGATACTCCGGGGATACTCAGGGCTTGACCTCTGACCTCTCACTCTGGGATACTCAGGGATACTCCGGGGATACTCCAGGGATGCTCCGGGCCAGAATCCCGGCCTCCCGAATCCGTCCGGGAGCGCGGGAATTCCCGGAATGCCGGAGCCCCCCTCCCCCTCCCCGCCGTGCCTCAGTTTCCCTCCGGAGCCAACAAAACCTGGAACTTCCAAAAAAAAAAAAAAAAAAAAAAACCACAAAAAAAAACCCCCGGGAAAGGCGGGATTGGGGAATTCCCGAATTCCGCCGGAGCGCCCGGATTTTCCCGGAAAAGTGGGGGGAGAATCCGGGAATTCCGGCGGGGCTGGAGCGAATGAACACGGGAGAGAATCGGGAGAGCAACGAGCCGGAGTTTATTCGGATCGGGGGGTCCAGGGGGGATCCCGAAATCCCAAACCTGCCCCAGCCACGGGGGACGGGAGGAGGAGGAGGAGGAGGAGGAGGAAGATGAAGAGCAGGAGGAACGGGAAAAAGAGGAAGATGAAGATGAAGAAGAGGAGAAAGAGGACGATGAAGAGGATGAAGAGGAAGAGGAAAAAGGAGAAAGAAGATGAAGAGAAGGAGAAACAAGAAGAGGAGGAAGAGGAGGAAGAGGAGGAAGAGAAGAAGAAAAAAGAGGAGGAGGAAGAGGAGGAGGAAGAGGAGAACGGGCCAGGGGCAGCTCCAGAACGGAATCCCTGAGGAAGAGCGGGAAGAGGAAGATGAAGACAACGAAGAGAAGGAAGAGGAGGAGGAAGAGGAGGAAGGGCACAAACGCAGAGCCAGAGCTGGGACGTTCCCAAAGCAGCTCCCGAGGAAGAGGAGGGGGAGGAAGAGCGGGACAGCTCCGTCACCGATTCCCAGCAGGGAGGAGGGGGGGGGGGCGGGGGGGGGGAGGAAGGCCACACACAGCCCCCAGGCCAGTGACAGCTCCATTCCCAAATCCCTGAGGAAGAGCACGAGGAGAAGAGGAAGAGGAGGAGGAGGGGACGCAGAGACAGAGCGGGGTGAGGATGAGGAGGATGAGGAGGATGAGGAGGATGAGAAGGAGGAAGGCCACACACGCAGAGCCAGAGCGGTGACATTCCCAAAGCAGCTCCGAGGAAGAGGAGGAGGAGGAGGAAGAAGAGGGAACACACAGAGCTGAAGCCGTGGAAGGGCAGGAGGAGGAGGAGGAGGAGGAGGAGGAGGAGGAGGAAGATGAGGGGACAGAACGAGCCCAGGGGCAGCTCTGTGGAGGAGTCGCTGAGGAAGAGGAGGAGGAAGAGGAGGAGGAGGAAGGTGAGGAAGAGGAAAAGGAGGAAGAGCAGGAGGAGGAGGAGGAGGAGGAGGAGGAGGAGGAAGAGGCGCAGCAGGAGGAGGAAGGAGCCGAGGAAGAGGCAGAGGAGGAAGAGCGGCAGCGAGAGGAGGAGGAGGAGGAGGAGGCGGCCGAGGCCGAAGGCCCCACCCCGCGCCCCCTCCCCCCCCGCCCCCCTCAGTTTTGGGCCCGTTCGGGGCCGTTCGGAGCGGGGGGGGAGGGGCCCCGCCCCCCCTTTTCGGGCCCCGGCCCCCCCAAAGCGCGCGGGGGGGGCGCGGCGGGGCCGCGGGGGGGGTTCCCGGCCGCGGGGGGGGGCGCGCGGCCGCCGTGTCGCCGCCGCCTGTCGCGACAGGGCCGCGATTTGGGGCGAATTCGGTGCTTTTTGTGGCGGACTCACCGTGAGGCCTGAGCGGCGCCCGGCGCGGGGTCTCCCAGGCGCCCCCGCACGGGCGCCGCCGCCAGGACCCCGCCGGGCCCCGCCGCTTAGGGGTTCGCGGCGCTGCCTGATCGCGGCCGCCGCGCCGCCGGGGCTCGGCGGGGACAAAACGGGGCTGGGGGCGGACGTAGCGGGGAAAGGGGGGTACGGGGGGGTTTAACGGGACCCCCCCTGGCCCCGCGGCCCCCCCAGAAAGCCACGGAGAGGAATTAATTAGCATAAACCGCGCCCCCGGACAGGCATTAGAATAGACACGCCCCCGCGCTGGCGCCTCAGCAGCCAAGCCCCCCCGAGGGACCGCTTATTAGCATAAACCACGCCCTGCGGTCTCGGGATTAGCATAAACCACGCCCCGAGTCTCCGCGCGCCAGCCCCGGGACTCTTATTTGCATAAACCACGCCCCATCACAAACCAGGGGCCATCCGGAGCCCCGATTTACATAAACCGCGCCCCCCGCCCTTTGGCCTCTCAGCAGCCCCTCTGCGCTCCCTTATTTGCATAAACCGCGCCCACACGCCGGGGCTCAGTCCTCCCATCCGCCAGGCAGCGCCGCGGCGGAGCAGCCGCGCGCTCCGGGTCACGTGGCGCGGCGCGGGGGTCACGTGGGGCGGCGGCGGGGCTGTCATGGCGGCGGCGGGGAAGGAGGCGGAGGCGCAGCGGCTCCTGAGCGAGGCCGACAGGAAGGTCCGGGGGGCCCAGTCCTTCCTCGGGGGCCTCTTCGGGTGCGTGCGAGCGGCGCGGGGGCAGCGGCGGGGCCGGGGAGGGCGAGGGGGGCCCGGGGGAGGCCTGAGGGAGGCGGGGGGAGGGGGTGTCATGGCGGCGGGGGGGGGGGGAGGGCGGGAATTTGGGGAGTTGTGAGGGGGAAGAGGGGAGGGGGAGGGGAATTGGGGGGCTCTGAGGGGGTGTCAGGGGAGGGGAAGGGGAATTCCTACCCCAATTCCCTCTTTTCCCATCCCAAATCCCCTTTTTCTCACCCCCATTCCCCCTTTGCCCACCTCAAATCCCCTTAAATCCCCCCAAATCCTCCCCATTCCCCCTTTTCCCACCCCAATTCCCTGTTTTCCCACCCCAAATCCGCCTTTTTTTCCCTTTTTTTCCCCATCCCCCTTTTCCAGGGGCTCGTCCCGCCTGGAGGAGGCCTGTGAGTGCTACGCCCGCGCTGCCAACATGTTCAAGATGGCCAAAAACTGGAGCGGTGCGTCCTGAGCCCCTGGAGAGCGGGAATCCCGGGAATTCCTGAGCCCCTGGAGAGCGGGAATCCCGGGAATCCCTGAACCCCCTGGAGAGCGGGAATCCCGGGAATTCCAGTGCCATTCCCATCCTGAGCCCCCCCAGAGTGGGAATCCCGGGAATCCGGGCGCTCCGGTGCCGTTCCCAGCGCCGTTCCTGGTGTCCCTGTGTCTGTCCCGGTGCCTTTCCCGGCCCCGTTCCCGGTATCCCTGTATCCCAGTGCCATTCCCGGCCCCATTCCCGGCCCCATTCCCGGTTTTCCGCAGTGGCCGGCAGCACGTTCTGCCGCGAGGGACTGTCCCGGTGCCATTCCCGGTATCCCTGTATCCCCCATTCCCGGCCCCATTCCCGGCCCCATTCCCGGTGCCATTCCCGGTATCACTGTATCCCAGTGCCATTCCCAGTCTCATTCCCGGCCCCATTCCCAGCCCCATTCCCGGTCTCATTCCCGGTCTCATTCCTGGTCTCATTCCCGGTTTTCCCCAGCGGCCGGCAGCGCATTCTGCCCCATTCCCAGCCCCATTCCTGGTTTCCCTGTATCCCATTCCCAGTGTCATTCCTGGTTTTCCGCAGCGGCTGGCAGCACGTTCTGCCCCATTCCCAGCCCCATTCCCTGTATCCCTGTATCCCATTCCCTGTATCCCATTCCCGGTTTTCTGCAGCGGCCGGCAGCGCGTTCTGCCCCATTCCCTGTATCCCATTCCCGGTGCTATTCCTGGTATCCCTGTATCCCATTCCCGGTTTTCCGAAGCGGCCGGCAGCACGTTCTGCCCCGTTCCCAGCCCCATTCCCAGCCCCATTCCCGGTATCCCTGTATCCCATTCCCGGTTTTCCGCAGCGGCCGGCAGCGCGTTCTGCCCCATTCCCAGCCCCATTCCCGGTATCCCTGTATCCCATTCCCGGTTTTCCACAGCGGCCGGCAGCGCGTTCTGCCGCGCGGCGCAGCTGCAGCTGCAGCTCCAGAGCAAACACGACGCCGCCTCCAACTTCGTGGACGCCGGGAACGCCTTCAAGAAGTCGGATCCGCAGGGTAGGGAGCGGGAATCCCGGGAATTCGGGGGGCTCCGGGGGTGGTGGCGATGTGGGAGGTGGGAATCCTGGAAAATCCCATGAAAATGCTGTCAAATCCCACGGAATTTCTGCTAAATCCCACTAAAATCCTGCCAAATCCCGTTAAAATCCCATTAAAATCCCGCTAATTCTCATTAAAATCCCATTAATTCTCATTAAAATCCCATTAAAATCCCGCTAATTCTCATTAAGATCCCATTAAAATCCCACTAAAATCCCATTAAATCCAGCTAAAATCTCATTGATTCCCACTAAAATCCTGTCAAATCCCATTAAATTCCATCAGATCCCACTAAAATCCCTCAAAATTCCCCCAAATCCCTCAAAATTCCCCCAAAATTCCCCTAAAAACCCCCCGAGCCCTCAGGAAATTGGATCCGCAGGGGAAGGCGCCGCATTCCCATCGGAATTCCGGAGGGTTCCGCCTCCGGCACGGCGACCAGAGCCGTGAATCCCCCAAAATCCCCCAAAATCCCCCTAAAACTCCCAAAAATCCCCCAAAATCCGGGATTTTGGCCGCATCCCATGGAATCCGTGCCGGGGGGGGGCTCTTTTCCCACTTTTCCGGCCGTTTCTGGGCTCCAGCCGGAATTCCGGGGGCGGGATCCCCCGGGTCCGAGCAGATGGAGCCGCGTTTGGGCGGAATTCCCGCGGTTTTGGCTCCCGCTGGAAGCGGCTCCGGAGGGGAAGGGGGGGAGGGGTGGAAATTCCGGAGTTCTCGGTGGAAATTCCGGAGTTCTGGGCGGATTTTTGGGATGGAAACGCTCCGGGATGTCCCCGGCCCGGTTTTGGAGTGTTTGCCCTGTTTCTGGGGTGTTTTGCCCATTTTTTGGGGGTGTTTTACCCCATTTTGGGGTGTTTTGCCCGTTTCTGGGGTGTTTTAGCCCGTTTTTTGTCCCCAGTACCTGATGGAGGGCAGCTACAACAAAGTGTTCCTGGCCAAGGGCAACATCCCAGCGGAGAGCTACACCTTCTTCATCGACATCCTGCTGGACACCATCAGGTCTGGGACCCCAAAACTCCCCAAAATCACCCCAAAATCCCCCTGAACCCCAAAATCCCCCTGAACCCCAGATCACCCCAAAATCCCCCCTGAAAAATCCCCAAAACCCCACCCCAGACCCCTCACCCGGGCAGAGCTCCACCTTCTTCATCCACGTCCTGCTGGACACCATCAGGTCTGGGACCCCAAAAACCCCCTGGGACCCCCAAAACCCTCCCAGAATCTCACCAAAACCCCCTCAAATCCCCCAATTTCCCCTCGAATCCCCCGATATTCACCCAAAACTCCTCAGATCCCCTCTAAAGCTTCTCTGAGCCCTCCCAAACCCTCTCTGAGCGCCCCAAGCCCCCTCTGAGCCCCCCAAACCCCCTCTAAACCTCCCCAATTCCCCTCTAAACCTCCCCAAATCCCCCCTGAGCCCCCCAAACCCCGTTTCCCCAGGGACGAGATCGCCGGCTGCATCGAGGCCGCCTACGAGCGGATCCTGTTCCCCGAGGCCGCGCGGATCCTCTTCTTCAGCTCCCCCCGGAAAATGACCGACTACGCCAAGAAGGTGCCGGAACACCCCGAAAAACACCCAAAAACCACCCCGAAACCACCCTGAAACACCCGAAAACAACCCAGAACCACCCCGAAATACCCCAAAACTCCCCGAAAAGCACCCTGGAACACCCTGAAACACCCCAAACCAACCCAAAACGCCCTGCAACCACCTGAAACACCCAAAACCACCCTGAAACACCCCAAAACACCCTGAAACACCCAAAACACCCTGAAATAACCCAAAACACCCCTGGAGCCACCTCCAAGGCGCCCCCAAACCCACGAATATCTGCCCCACACCCGTCTAAACCCCCCCAAATCCCCCCAAATCCCTCCTAAATCCCCCCCAAATCCCCCCAAAACCACCCCAAACCTTCCCCAAGGCCCCCAAATCCCCCCCAAATCCCCTCCACTCTCCCCAAATCCCCCCCAGTCCCCCCAAATCCCCCCCAATCGCCCCCAAATCCCCTCCAACCGCCCCAAATCCCCCCCAAATCCCCTCCAATCCCCCCGAACTCGCCCCTCACCCCCTTTTTTCCCCCCCTTTTCCAGCGGGGGTGGGTGCTGGGCCCCTCCAACTATTACAGCTTCGGGGGGCGGCAGCAGAAGGCCGAGGACCCCCCGATCCCCTCCACCGAGCTGGCCACGCAGGTCATCGAGTACGCCCGGCAGCTGGAGATGATCGTCTGAGGGCGGGGGGTGCCCCAAATGCGGCCCCCTCCCCAAAAACCTCTGGTTCCCCTTCGTTCCCTTTAATTCGGATTTTTTCCACATTTTTTTCCACATTTTTTCTGCCTTTTTTCCGCCTTTTTTCCGCCTTTTTTCCGCCTTTTTTCCGCCTTTTTTCAACATTTTTTCTGCTTTTCTTCCGCCTTTTTTCCGCCTTCTTCCACCTTTTTTCCGCCTTTTTTCCTAATTTTTTCGCGTTTTTTGTGTTTAAAGAGGGTTGTAGGTTTTTTTTGGGGGGGGGAGATTGAACGTTTAAAGCGTTTGATTTTTTGGGGGGGTTTAAACCGTTCAAAGATGATTTGGGGGGGTTCAGGGTGGTGTCCCCTCCCCACATTGAGACCCCCCCTCAAACCACCCTGGACTCGCCAAATCCCCTCCCAAATTCCCCAATTCCCGTTTATTCTGCTTTAATCTCACCTTTTTTTGGCGTTTTTGGGAGGATTTAAACATTTAAAGGGTTTTTTTGGGGGGTCATTATTAAAAGTTGGTTTTGGGGGGGGTCTCGATGTGGGGGGAGCACTCTGAACCCCCCGAGACCCCCCCAAATCCCCATTTATGCCCTTTTTTCTCTCGTTTTGTTGCATTTGGGGGGTTCAGTGATGGAAAGGGGGGGCTTTGGGGGGGGTCTCAATGTGCGGACCCCCCAAAGCCCCCCTGGTTTACCCCCGGCCCCCCAAATCCCCCTCTAACTCCCATTTCCCGCAGTTTCGGGAGCTTTAACAATTTCAGAGGTTCTTTTAAGGGGTCCCCGGTGTGGGGGGATTTGGGGGCGCCCCCCCCGCGCCCCCTTTTTGGGCAGAACCGGGGGGGGGGCTGAGCCCCCTCCCCAAAGAAATGAACTCCAAAATGTTGTTTTAATAAATTGCTGGAGCCGGAGTGAGGCGGTTTGGGGGTTCGGGGTCGTTTTGGGTCATTTTGGGGCCATTTTGGGCCATTTTGGGGCCGTTTCGTTCCCGGGGGGCTCCGGGACCCCCGAATTGGGGAAGAGGCGGTACCGGCCCCCCCTCACGGGGAAGCCCCGCCCCCTGTGTCCTGATTGGCTGAGGGCTCCCGCGCCGCGCGCTGATTGGTCGTGGTGCGGCCGAAACCCGGAATCGCTCTCCCCGGGAAAAAAGGCGCGCTCTGATTGAGCGGCGCGAATGAGAGGGCTGAGCTGATTGGGTGGCACGTGGTGGGAATGAGAGGGGAGCGGTGATTGGTTGGAGCCGCTGGGCGTGTGCCCAATGGGCGTGCGCGGGGTCGGGGTTGGAAGGAGGTGAGGAGAGTGCGCCCCTGTGCGGGCGGGAGGGCAAGGCCCAGTGCTCCCAGTTACCCCCAGTGTCCTCCCAGTTGCTCCCCAGTAACGCTGGGGAGGGGAGGAGCGTCCCCATCTGAGCGAACACGCGCCGGCTAATCCCAAGGGAAACATGAGCAATTGACCAATCAGAGCACGGCGTTCCGGGCTTGGGCGTTGATCGACGTGCGGCTGAGCCAATGAGCGAGCGGCATCCCCGGTGGGCGAGACCAGAGGCCGGGGCTGCTTGGGACGAGCCAATCAGGGCCGGAGAATGTTGATGGACGTCGCGCCGCAGCAATGGCGGGAGGCGCCGCTGCCGAAGGGCGCTGTGGGAAGAGGGAGGCGGGACCTGCGCGCCGGACAAGGAGAAGGGCGGGGCCTCGCTCTGACAGGCAGCCGCTCCTCCAATCAGCGCGGTGGGCGGGCGGACCGTTGCCCGTGATGACCAATTATATTCTCAGGAGGTCGATGATGGGCAGCTCAGCAGACCAATAGACGCGTGGTTGCCTCTGCGGTTGGTCCAATCACAACGGCGCGGGGCGGTGCCGGTGTGGCGGGAACAGTGTCAGCCAATGGGATGCGCGGTCTGCCTTGATTGGCGTGTGGGCGGGCCAATGGGGGCGTGTCGTGGGCGGGACGACGGAGCGGGGCGCCATGTCGCGGCGGCGGTGGCGCGGCCCTCAGGGCGCCGAAGGCGGCGGGCGCGGAGCCGACATGGGGAAGATGGCGGCGGGCGGTGGCGGCGGCGGCTCGGGCCGATACTACGGCGGCGGTGGCGGCGGCGAGGGCGGGAGGGCCCCTAAACGCCTGAAAACCGAGAGCGCGGAGCCGCCGCCTCACGGGCCCGGCGGGCCGGGGGGGGCGGGCGGCGGGGCCGGAGCGGGAGGAGCGGTGAGAGCGGGGGCAGAGCGGGAAAGGCGCTTTTGTGTGGGGAGGGCGAGCAGATCAGCCCCTTGAGGGGGGAAGAGCGCTCTGAGCGGGGTATACATGGCGGCCGGGGCTGAGGGGGGTAAAGCAGCTCCTGTGAGGGAGCGAGTGTGGAGGAAGAGGAGTCTGAGGGGGCGAACGTGGCGGGAAGGGCTGAGGGGGCGTAAAAGCGCCTCATGAGAGGTAAATGTGGAGAAGAGGAGCTGAGGGGAGGCGAAGAAATTCCCCTGAGGGGGAAATGTGGGGAGGGGTTTCTGAGAGGGCAAATATGGCGGGAAAGGCTGAGGGGGGGGTGAAAGACCCCCTTTGAGGGGGTGATTACCGGGGGTTCTGCTGGGCGGGTAAGTATTGAGGGACGGCAAATATTGAGGGGGTAAAACACACTTCTGATCTTCTGAGGGGGTTCAATCTCAGGGGGTGTCGGGGGGGCGAGCCCAGGCCCGTTTTAACTCGGCTGGGCCCCAAACCGACGGGATTTTGGGGTGTCCCCGGGGATGTGGCGGGTCCCCAACCCAGCGGAGGTGTCCCCAACCCCTCGGTGTCCCCAACCCCTCGGTGTCCCCTCCCCAGGAGAATTACGAGGACCCCCACAAGACGCCGGCATCGCCCGTGGTTCACATCCGCGGCCTCATTGACGGCATCGTCGAGGCCGACCTGGTGGAGGCGCTGCAGGAGTTCGGGCCCATCAGGTGGGGACACGGTGGGGACACCAGGGTGGCACCAGGGACGCTGCAGCGGCGGCAGGGATGCCATGGCGGTGACTTTGGTGACGATACGGGGATGATGCTGTGGTAGCGTTGCCAGCGAGCGATGCTGCGGTGACGGTGACACCGTGGTCTGTGTGCTGACCGCGGGGTGGTGGCACCGAGGGGTGGTGGTACCACGATGACAATGGTGTCTGTCCCGGCTACGTGGTAGTGACACCGAGGGGCGGTGGCACTGAGGGATGGTGACACCGAAGGGTCGGTGACACCACGGGCTGGTGACGCCGCGGTGACAACGCTCTCTGTCCCAGCTACGTGGTGGTGATGCCGAAGAAGCGGCAGGCGCTGGTGGAGTTCGAGGACATCCTGGGTGCCTGCAATGCCGTCAACTACGCGGCCGACAACCAGATCTACTTCGCGGGCCACCCGGCCTTCGTCAACTACTCCACCAGCCAGAAGATCTCGCGGCCCGGCGACAGCGACGACGCGCGTGGCGTCAACAACGTGCTGCTCTTCACCATCCTCAACCCCATCTACTCCATCACCACGGTGAGCAGAGCTGGGCTTTGGGGGGTTTGCTGGGATTTGGGGTCACCAGCGTGCTGCTCCTCACCATTCTCAACCCCATCTGCTCCATCAGCACGGCAGGTGGAGCTTTGGGGTGTCCAAGCTTGGTTTTGGGGGGTCCCAGGTGGGTTTAGGGGGGTCCCAGGTTGGTGTTTGGGGTCCAAGCTTGGTTTTTGGGGGTCCCACGTTGATGTTTTGGGGTCCCAGGTCGGTGTTTGGGGTCCCAGGTGGATTTTGGGGCACCCCTGACCCCCGTTTCTCCCAGGACGTGCTCTACACCATCTGCAATCCGTGCGGGCCCGTGCAGAGGATCGTCATCTTCCGCAAGAACGGCGTGCAGGCCATGGTGGAATATCCGGGAACTCGGGGGCTCGGGGAGGAGGGGGCTGGGGGGTCCCCAAAGTCCCGGTGCTCCGAATTCCCCCTGGGAATTGCGCTCCAGAGCGTCCTCCCAGGGATTGCGGGCGCTCGGGTGGCCCCACCTGGCTCCGAGTGAGGCCGTGCCCGTCTCCCCGCCCCGCTGAGACCCCAAAATTCCCGAGATTCTTTCGGGAGTTCCCGAAATTCCGTGGGATTCCTTGACCCCCGGGCACGTTCGACTCGGTGCAGAGCGCGCAGCGCGCCAAGGCCTCGCTCAACGGCGCCGACATCTACTCGGGCTGCTGCACCCTCAAGATCGAGTACGCCAAGGTGAGCGCCCCGGGGACACCTGGGGCACACCCAGGGACACCTGGGGCACACCTGGGGCACTCCTGGGGGCACCTGGGGCACTCCTGGGGGACACCCAGGGACACCTGGGGCACACCTGGGGCACTCCTGGGGGTACCTGGGGCACTCCTGGGGGTACCTGGGGGTGCATGGGAACATCTGGGCCCACACCTGGGGGTACATGGGGGTACCTGGGCACACCTGGGGGTGCATGGGAACATCTGGGAACACACCTGGGGGCACCTGGGCCACACACCTGTGTCACATCCGTGTCACACACCTGGGCACACCCGTGGGGGTACCTGGGCACACCCGGGCAGGTGCCAACCCCCCGTCCCCGCCGTCCCCCCCCCAGCCCAGCCGCCTGAACGTGTTCAAGAACGACCAGGACACCTGGGACTACACCAACCCCAACCTGAGCGGGACAGGTAATGCAGCCCCGCCCCGCCTGGGACCCTCCTGCCCCAATTCCAGGGGGGGAGGAATCCCACAAGGATTTGGGGCTCTGGGGGGGTCACCGTGGGGTCGTTCGTGCGTCGTGGTCGGGGCTCACCTGGGCCAGGTGTGGGGGAGGGAGGGGCCGCGCCCCTGGTTGAGTTTTGGGGACGTTTCCTGGAATTTTGGGGGTTTTGGAGGAGGGGAGCGGCCATTGCTTCCTCGTCTGGAATCGGGGGGTTGGGGGTCACTCACACACCTGGGGGGGTCACTCACCTGGGGGAGGGGTCACTCACTCACCTGGTGCAGGTGTAAAATGGGGGGGACCCCAAATTCCAGGTTAAAAGGGGTGAAACCCCCCCCAGTTCTGTGTCTCCGCCCAGGGGTGATTCTGGGGTTATTTTGAGGGGTTTGGGGTCTCTCGGGACGTTCCCGTGGCTGGGGCCTGATTCCGGGCTGGGAAGCAATGGCCCGGAGCCAGGGGGTCCTTCCCAAATAAAGGGGGGGGTCCTGGGGGTCCTTCCCAAAATCCGGGGGGCTGGGGGGGGCTGGGGCGATGCGGCCTTTGCCAGCTCCGGGCGCATTCCGGGGGGACAACCGGAGCGGAATTCCCGCCTCGCCTCCTCCTCCTCCTCCTCCTCCTCCTCCTCCTGCTCCTCCTGCACATCCCTCACACCACACGGGGGGGGGGCCAAAGCCAAACAAATCACGGAGAAAACACCAGAATCCCGACAAAAATCACGTCCAGGACCCCCCGGCGAGGGACACGGCACATCCATCCACCACTTCCCAAAAAAAACTCATCCCAAAAAAGTCCGAGCAGGAGTAGAAAACACGAGGCCGGAGGGGCCCCAGAGCGGCGCTTGCCCGGAGAGCGGCGAAATCCGGGAGCTCCAGGAGCCACCTCCGGTGGTTTTTTAGGAATTCTCTCCGAGACACAATCCCGGTGGTTTTTAGGAGCTCAGCAACATCGACACACTCCAAGAACATTCCTTTTTTTAGGAATTCTCTCTCACTTCCAAGGCACAATCCCGGTGGTTTTTAGGAGCTCAGCAACATCGACACATCCCAAGACACACTCCAAGAGCATTTTTGTTTCCTTAGGAATTCTCTCACTTCCAAGGCACAAACCCCCGGGGGGTTTTAGGAATTCAGCAACATCGACACAATCCATCCAAGAGCCACTGGTTTTTTTTTAGGAATTCTTTTCACTCTCAAGACACAATTCTGGCGGTTTTAGGAATTCCGCGCCATCGACACACTCCAAGAGCAATTCTTGGGAATTCCACACCATGGACACATTCCAGGAGGCTTTTTTAGGAATTCTCTCACTTCCGAGACACAGTTTGGGCGGTTTTTAGGAGTTTTGCAACACGGGTGATTTTTTTTTCCAAGACCCAATTCCGGTGGTTTTTTGGGAATTCCACGACATGGTTACACTCCAAGAGCAATTTCACGGGAATTCTCTCACTTCCAAGGCACAGTTTTGGGCGAATTGTAGGAATTTCGCAACATCAACACAATCCAAGAGCTGGTTTTAGGAATTCTCTCACTTCCAAGGCACAATCCCGGTGCTTTTTAGGAGTTCCACAACACGGACACACTCCAAGAGCATTTCCTAGGAATTCTCGCACTTCCAAGGCACAATTTGGGCGATTCTCACGACTTCCTCCACACGGTTTGACCTTCCAAGACCCAATTCCGATGGTTTTTTGGGAATCCCACAACATGGTTACACTCCAAGGACATCACTCCTTAGGAACTCTCCCAATTCCAAGGCACAAACGGGGCGGTTTTAGGAATTCTGCAACATCGACACACTCCAAGGACATCCCTTAGGAATTCTCCCACTTCCAAGACCCAGTTCCGGAGGTTTTTAGGAATCTCACAGCACGGATACACTCCCAAGGACATTTTTTAGGAGTTCTCTCTCACTTCCAAGACACAGCTGCGGTGGTTTTTAGGAATTCTCTCAGCACAGTTGGCGTCCAAGAGCTTTTTTTTTAGGAATTCTCTCACTTCCAAGACCCGATTTCGGTGGTTTTTAGGAATTTCCTCACCACTGTTGACCTTCAGGACCCATTTCTGGTGGGTTTTAGGCATTTCCACAGCGTGGTTCCACTCCAAGAGATTTTTTTTTAGGAATTCTCTGACTTCCAAGACCCGGTTTTGGTGAGTTTTAGGAATTTCTCAGCACGGTTGAACTTCCAAGATCCCTTTTGGGTGGGTTTTAGGGATTTTCCCGCTCCCAAGTCATTATTTTTGAGGGTTTTTAGCAGTTCCTCACCAGAGTTGACTTTCAAAGACCATTTTTGGTCGTTTTTAGGAATTCCCTCCCTTCCAAGACCATTTCCTTGGGGGTTTTTTTAGGAATTTTCTCCCCTCCAAGACCATTTTTGGTGGTTTTTGGAATTCTCTCACTTCCAAGACCCAATTCCAGCACTTCAGGATCTCTGTCCCATCCACAGCCCCATTCTGGCACTTTTTAGGAATCCTCTCAATTCCAAGACCATTTTTGATGGTTTTTAGGAATCCTCTCACTTCCAAGACCGTTTTTTGGGGGTATTTTTAGCAATTTCTCACCACAGTTGACACCCAAAACCGTTTTTAGGTGGTTTTAGGAATTCCCTCACTTCCAAGGCCGCATTCCAGGAACTCTCTCACTTGCGAGACCAAATTTCAGTAGTTTTAGGAACTCTCTCACTCCCAGCACCACTTTTGGGTTGTTTTTAGGCGTTTCCTCACCACAGTTGACCTTCCAAGACCATCTCTGGTGGTTTTAGGAACGTTCCACCTCCGAGACCTCATTCCAGCACTCTCAGGAGTTCCCTCACCTCCACGACCTCGGTTTTGGGTCATTTTGAGGTGTTTGTGACCTCCCGAGGCCGTTCGTGGTGGTTTTAGGAGCTCTCTTCCCTCCGAGACCATTTCTCGGTGTTTTTAGGAACTCTCTCACTTCCAGGACCTCGTTTTGGGGTCGTTTTTAGGCATTTCCTCACCACAGCTGACATCCGAACCGTTTCTGGGTGGTTTTAGGAGTTCTCACACCTCCAGGACCACATTTCCGATGGTCCTTAGGAACATCTCACCACAGCCGCCCTTCCCGGGCCACGTTTGGGTGGTTTTGGGAACTCTCCCGCTTCCCAGACCATTTTTTGGATGGTTTTTAGGAACTCTCTCACCTCCACGAGCACATTCCGAGGGCTCTCGGGAGCGTCTCACCACACCTGACCCTCCGGGGCCGTTTTTGGTGCTTTTAGGAACTCTCTCACCACAGCTGACATCCAGGACCGTTCCCCGTGGTCCTTAGCTGACCTTCCCAGGCCACGTTTGGGTGGTTTTTAGGAACTCTCCCACTTCCCAGAGCAGTTTCTGGTGGTTTTTAGGAACTCTCTCACCTCCACGAGCACATTCCGAGGGCTCTCGGGAGCGTCTCACCACACCTGACCTTCCCAGACCACTTTTTGGTCCTTTTTAGCGACTCTTTCACCTCCGAGGCCGTTTCTCGGCGCTTTCAGGAGCTTCCCACCACAGCCGACATCCGAGGCCGCGCTCCTTCCGGCGGCTCTTAGGAACCCTCCCACCCCCCGGGCCTCATCCCAGTCCTTCCAGGCCGCTTCCCACGGTTTTTAGGAACTCTTCTCACTTCCAAGACACAACTCCAACGCTTTTTAGGGCCTCTCCCAGCCCTGAGCCGCCGCCGTCCGAGGCCGTTCCCGGTGGTTTCAGCACCTCTCCCGGGAGCTCCCTGCAGGGACACGGCCCAAACCCGCCCGCCCCGGGGGTCCCCGCGCGCCGAGGAGCGTTCCCGAGGGGCTCTCCCCGAAAAAGGGGGATCTCGGGGCGCTGGGTGCCGCCGCGGGGCCGCTGGTGACTCTCCCTCCGCCTGTGCCGCAGGGGCCGCGCGGCCGGGGCGCGCTCGGAGCAGCCGAGGGTAAGAGGAGCCCCCCCAAAAAAATTTGGGGGCCCCATCGGACTTTTTTGCCCCCCCCCCGAGCAGCTGTAAGTAGCCCCTTTTTTTTCTCTGCTTTTAAACCGAAAAAAAAAAAAAAAGGAAAATGTTAAAGAAAGGTCTCGAGGAGGGAGGAGTTGGACAAAAAAGCCGCGTTCTGAACCCGATGCCGGCGCTGCCTGACCCCCCCCCTCCGTGCGCTGGGGGGGGCTCGTTAGCGGCCGTAATTAGCGGTTAGCGGGGTAATTAACGGCGTGCGGGCGATTAATGAGGTTCGGGTGGTGCCGGGGGGAGCTGGGGGGGCTTCGGGGACCCCGCTGGGGGGGGGCCCAGAATCTCCGGGAGGGGCCCAAATTCTCCGGGGGGGTCTGGGGAGCCGCGGCCCCCCCCATGACCCCCCCTGAGCCCGGCGTGTCCCCCCCGCCCCTCCCCTCCCCCCCAGGAGACCCCGGCGGGAACCCCAACAAGCGGCAGCGGCAGCCGCCCCTCCTGGGGGACCACCCGGCGGAGTACGGTACGGGGGGGGCACCCTGGGGGGGCCCGGGGGAACAGGGGGGCTGGGGAGGGGGCTTAGTTGGGGGGGGAGGGCTTTGAGCCCAGTTTGGGGGGTCCCAGGGTACCGGAGAGGCCAATTTTGGGGAGGAAAACCCAATTTGGGAGGGCCCCAAACTTGGGGGGGGATACGAGGTGGGGGTCACGGTCCCACATCACTGGGGGCAGGCCCACGGTTTTGGGGGGGGGGTCTCTGCCCCACTGCTGTGACCCCTGTCAGGATTTGGGGGGTCCCTGTCTCACCCCAGGGGTCTCTCTCCCACCCTGAGGGGTCCCTCTGTCACCCTGGGGGTCTCTGCCCCACTGCTGTGACCCCTGTCAGGATTTGGGGGTCCCTCTCTTGCCCCGGGGGTCTCTGCCCCATTGCTGTGACCCCTGTGAGGATTTGGGGGTCCCTGTCTCACCTTTGGGGTCCCTGTCTCACCCCAGGGGTCTCTGCCCCACTGCCGTGACCCCTGTGAGGATTTGGGGGTCCCTTTCTTGCCCTCGGGGTCTCTGCCCCACTGCCGTGACCCCTGTCAGGGTCTGGGGGTCCCTCTCTCACCCCGGGGGTCTCTGCCCCACTGCCGTGACCCCGTGAGGATTTGGGGGTCCCTGTCTCACCTTTGGGGTCCCCGTCTCACCCCGGCGGTCTCTGCCCTGCCCCCCAGGCGGCCCCCACGGCGGGTACCACCACGGCCACTACCACGACGAGGGCTACGGGCCGCCCCCCCCCCACTACGAGGGGCGGCGCATGGGGCCCCCCCCCCCGTGGGCGGGGGGCACCGCCGGGGGCCCGGGCGCTACGGCCCCCAGTACGGGCACCCCCCCCCCCCGCCGCCGCCGCCGCCCCCCGACTACGGCCCCCACGCCGACTCGCCCGTGCTCATGGTGTACGGGCTGGACCAGGCCAAGATGAACTGCGACCGCGTCTTCAACGTCTTCTGCCTCTACGGCAACGTCGAGAAGGTGGGGAGGGGTCCCGGGGGGGCTCTGGGGGGCTCCCAGGGGGCTTGGGGGGTCCTCAGTGGGGCTGGGCCGGGCTGAGGTGAAGCACGGCAGCATCTTCTGTCTCCATGGCAACGTCGGGAAGGTGGGGAGGGGTCTGGGGGTCGGTTTGGGGGTCTGGGGGAGCTCTGTCCCCCCCCAGGTGACCCTGACGTGCCCCCCGTGCCCCCGGCCCAGGTGAAGTTCATGAAGAGCAAGCCGGGCGCGGCCATGGTGGAGATGGCCGATGGCTACGCCGTGGACCGAGCCATCACCCACCTCAACAACAACTTCATGTTCGGCCAGAAGCTCAACGTCTGGTGGGCCCTGGGACGTTTGGGGGCTCTCTGGGGCTTTTTGGGGGGTCCCTGGGGCTTTTTGGGGGGGTCTCTGGGACGTTTGGGGGGTCCCTGGGGCATTTCGGGGGGGTCTCTGGAATGTTTGGGGGGTCTCCCCGCTGGGTCATCATGCTGGGGCAGGGTTTGAGGTGGATTTGGGGTGGATTTGGGGGTTTTTGGGCCCCCTAACCCCACTTTTCCCCCGCAGTGTGTCCAAGCAGCACGCCATCATGCCGGGGCAGGGATTTGGGGTGGATTTGGAGGTTTTTAGGCCCCCTGACCCCGTTTTTGCCCCCCAGTGTCTCAAAGCAGCACGCCATCATGCCAGGGCAGGGATTTGGGGTGGATTTGGGGGTTTTTGGATCCCCTGACCCCATTTTTTGCCCCGCAGTGTGTCCAAGCAGCACGCCATCATGCCGGGGCAGTCGTACGGGCTCGAGGACGGCTCCTGCAGCTACAAGGATTTCAGCGGCTCCCGCAACAATCGCTTCTCCACGCCCGAGCAGGCGGCCAAGAACCGCATCCAGCACCCCAGCAACGTCCTGCACTTCTTCAACGCCCCCCTGGACGTCACCGAGGACAACTTCTACGAGGTGGGGCCTCCTCCTCCTGCCCTTCATCCTCCTGATCTTATCCTCCTCTTCACCCAGATCTTCTCCTTTTTCCTCCTCTCTCTTTGTCTCTGCTTTGCTTTTTCCTCCTCTTCTCATCATTTCTTTATTCTCTTCCTCCTCATTCTCCTCTTCCTCCTCCTCCTCCTGTTTTTTCCTGCTCCTTTTCTGCTTCTTTTCAGTTTCTTCTTCCACTTTTCCTCCTTTTTCTTCCTCTTTTCCTCCTTTTTCCTCCTTCTCTTCCTTCCCCCCTCCTCTTCCTCCCCCAATTCCCCCCCCAAACCCCCTCCCAATTCCCCCAATTCCCCCTCCCTGCCCCCCAATTCCCCCCCGACCCCGTTTCTGCCCCCAGATCTGCGATGAGCTCGGGGTCAAGCGCCCGTCCTCGGTCAAGGTGTTCTCAGGCAAAAGTGAGTGTTTGGGGGGGCCCTGACCCTGGGGGGGCCTGACCCCCGAGTGACCCCCGGGTGACCCCCGGGTGACCCCGGTGCCCCCTGCCCCCCCCAGGCGAGCGCAGCTCCTCGGGGCTGCTCGAGTGGGACTCCAAGAGCGACGCCCTGGAGACCCTCGGCTTCCTCAACCACTTCCAGATGAAGAACCCCAGTAAGTGCCGGCCGGGGGGGTCGGGGGGGTTCCCTGAGCCCCCCCCGGGCCCCCCCTGAGCCCCCCTGACCCCCCTTTCTCCCCCCAGACGGGCCGTACCCCTACACGCTCAAGCTCTGCTTCTCCACGGCCCAGCACGCGTCCTAACGGGACCCCCGGGACCCCCCCGGGACCCCCCCGGACCCCCGGGACCCCCCCGGGACCCCCGGATCCCCCTTTTTTTAAGGCTGAGGGGCAGCAGAGACCCCCCCTCCCCCTCTGTTCCCCCCATTTTTAAGGAGAAGGGGTCGGACCCGCCCGGGCCCCCCGCGACCCCCCCAATAAAGTTGTTTTGGGAAACAAACACCGAGGTTTTGGGGGGGCTTGGGGGGTTTTGGGGGGTTTGGGGAAGGTTTGGGAGGCGTTGAGGGTTTTTTTGCGGGGTTTGGGAGAATTTTGGGGGGATTGGGGAAGGTTAAGGGAATGGGGGGGGGCTGGGAGGATTTGGGGAGTTTGGAGAGGATTTTGGGGGAGGTTGGGGGACTTTAGGAACTTCCGGGAGGAGTTTGGGGTCAAGGGTCACTTCCACCACGGGAGGCGTCAGTTCCGCCTCGTTTGGGCGGGGTCTTGGGTCACTTCCGCCTCGTTAGGGCGGGGCCCTGGGGTCACTTCCGCCTCGTTAGGGCGGGGTTTAAGACGTCACTTCCGTTGCCGGGGGCGTGGCGCGCCCTGCGCTCCCATTGGCTGCCGGGCCGGAAGTGGGGGCGCCCCCTGGCGGCGAGCGGAGCTCATGTCGGCGGGGTTCGCGCGGCTGCTGCGCGCTCGTGAGTGGGGGAGGGGCGACCCCCGGGAGGGCACGTGACCCCCCCCGGAGCGCGTGACAGCCCCGGGACCCCCCCCCCGGCCCGGCCCAGGGACCCCCGGTGACCTTGACCCCCCGGCGCTCTCGTCACGTGACCCCCGGTGCCTCCCAGTCGCTTCCCAGTGACCCCCAGTTTGTGCCCAGCGACCCCCGGGGCCCCTCGGTTCGTCCCAGTGGGTCCCAGTTTGTCCCAGTGGGTCCCAGTCCGTCTTTGTCGTCTCCCAGTCCCTTCCCAGTCACCTCCGGTCGCTTCCCAGCACGTCCCAGTCCCATCCCAGTGCTCCCAGTCCTCCTCCAGTGCGTCCCAGCTCCTCCTGTGCCCCAGTCCCTTCCCAGTGGATCCCAGTGCCCCAAGCCCTCCTCCAGTGCCCCCCAGTCCCCTCCCAGTGCCCCCCAGTTTGTCCCAGTCCCCTCCCAGTGCCCCCCAGTGCCCCGCAGTTTGTCCCAGTGCCCCGAGCCCCGCTGCAGCGGGTCCCGCTCCCCCCAGTTCGTCCCAGTTTGGCCCCGCTGGCGCTGCGGGCGCTGTCGCGGCCGATGGCGTCGGAGGCGGCGGCGCTGGGGGGGCCGGAGCCGGGAGCCCCCCGCGAGTTCCGGACGCTGCGGCTGCAGCGGGAGCGGGAGCACGTCCTGCACCTGCAGCTCAACCGGCCCGGCAAGCGCAACGCCATCAACCTGCTCTGCTGGAGGTACTGGGAGCACTGGGATGGGGATACTGGGAGCACTGGGATGGGACTGGGAGCGCTGGGAGCACTGGGATGGGGATACTGGGAGCACTGGGAACAGCTGGGGAGGGACTGGGAAGGGACCAGTGGGATGGGGCTGGGACACGCCGGGCTGTACTGGTGGTCAGTGCTGGTCAGTGATGGTCACTGGCGGTCGGTGGCGGTCAGCAGTGGTCAGCAGTGGTCACTGGTGGTCAGTGCTGGTCAGTGGTGGTCAGCAGTGGTCAGCGGTGCTGGTCCCCGCAGGGAGCTGGTGGAAAGCTTCCAGGACATCGCCCGGGACCCCTCGTGTCGCGCCGTCGTCGTGTCCGGCGCCGGGAGCGCCTTCACCGCCGGTGACTGCGGGGGCCGGGGGGGTCCCTGTGCCCCCGGGGGGGTCCCGGTGCCCCCAGACCCCCCGTGACCTCCGCCCCCGCTCCCACAGGCATCGACCTGTCGGACCTGGCCTCGGCGTTCGCGGGGGACCCCGATGCGGACGTCGCCCGCCGCGCCTGGGCCCTGCGGCAGCGCATCCTCGAGTTCCAGGAGAGCTTCTCCGTCATGGAGAAGGTGGGGACGGCCGGGGGGGGGCGGGAGGGACCCTCTGGGGCCCCCCCAAATCCTCCCTGACCCCCCCAAAACCCCCGCAGTGCCCCAAACCCGTGATCGCCGCCGTGCACGGGCCCTGCATCGGAGCCGGTGAGAGGGGCTGGGGGTGGAGGGGGTGGATTGGGATTGGGATGAGGATGAGGGTGAGAATGGGACGAGGATGAGAACGAGGATGACAATGACGATGACGATGAGGATGAGGAGGATGAAGACGTTTTCTCCTCCCAGGCGTGGACCTGATCTCGGCCTGTGACATCCGGTTCTGCTCCCAGGACGCCTCCTTCCAGGTCAAGGTGAGACCCCCTGGATGTCCCTGAGACCCCTCCAGTGTCCCCAAAACCCCCTGGGCCACCCCTGTGGCCTCACGGCTACCCCAGGCCCCCCCGTGTCCCCCCCCCCCAGTGTCCCCAGTGTCCCTTTGTCCCCGCAGGAGGTGGACATGGGGCTGGCGGCCGACGTGGGGACCCTGCAGCGCCTCCCCAAAATCGTGGGGAACCAGAGGTGGGTGGGGGGACAGGGGAGGGGTGGGGGGCGCGGGGGGACCCCTGTGACCCCCCTGTGACCCCCCCGGTGTCCCCCCGGTGTCCCCAGCCTGGTGAACGAGCTGGCCTTCACCGCCCGCGTCATGAGGGCCCCCGAGGCGCTGAGCTGTGGCCTCGTCAGGTGCGGGGGCCCCGAAACTGGGGGGGAAACCCCAAGATTTGGGTGGGGGGCACTTGGGGGGGTCTCCAGAATTTGGGGGGGCGCCACTGGGGGGGTCCCCAGATGGTGACACTGGGCGTGGCCATGGGGGGTCGTGAGGGGCTTTTGAGGGGTCCTGGGGGTCCCTGGGTGGGTTTTGGGGTTCCCTGGGTGTGTTTGGGGGCGGGTTTGGGGGGATCCTTGGGTGGATTTTGGGGTCCTTTGGGGTGGATTTTGGGTGGGGTTTTTGGGTGGATTTTGGGATGGATTTGGGGTGGGTTTGGGTGAATTTTGGGGTAGATTTTGGAGTGCAGTTTTTGGGTGGATTTGGGGTGGATTTGGGGTGACCCTGCCCCCCCAGCCGGGTGCTGCCGGACAAGGCGACGCTGCTGGAGGTGGCCCTGGAGGTGGCCGCGGCCATCGCCGCCCGCAGCCCCGTGGCCGTGCAGGGCACCAAGGTCAACCTGGTGTACTCGAGGGACCGGCCGGTGGCCGAGGGGCTGCTGCACGTGGTGGGTGCCAGCGGGGCCCGGCGTGGCCACGACCCCACAAACACAAATGTCCCCTGTCCCGCAGCCCCGTGTCACCCCCGGTCCCCAGAGTGCCACATCCTCTCTGTCACATCCCTGTCCCTGTGCCCAGGTGTCCTGTCCTTGTCCCTGACAGTGTCACATCCCTGTCCCTGTCCCTGGGTTGTTCCATCCTCATCCCTGTCCCCAGGTGTCCTGTCCCTGTCCCCGGGGGTGTCCTGTCCCTGTCCCCATCCCTGGGTGTCCCAGCTGTGTCCCACGTCCCTGTCCCCAGGTGTCCCATCCCTGTCCCCAGGTGTCCTGTCCCTGTCCCCAGGGGTGTCCCATCCCCATCCCTGTCCCCAGGTGTCCTGTCCATGTCCCCGGGGGTGTCCTGTCCCTGTCCCCATCCCCACGTGTCCTGGCCATTTCCCACGTCCCTGTTGCTGTCCCCAGGGGTGTCCTGTCCCCATCCCTGTCCCCGGGTGTCCTGTCCCTGTCCCCAGGTGTCCTGTCCCTGTCCCCGGGTGTCCTGGCCGTGTCCCACGTCCCTGTCGCTGTCCCCAGGCCACCTGGAACATGGCCATGCTGCAGACCGAGGACATCCCCAAGTCCGTGCAGGCGGCCCTGGACAAGAAGGGACCCGAGGACGTCCCGTTCTCCAAGCTCTGATGTCACCTCAGTGCCACCAACCTCACCACCGTGCCCTTGCCCGAGCTCTGATGTCACCTCAGTGCCACCAACACCCCCAGTGCCCCCTTGCCCGGGCTGTAGAACCAGCTCGGTGTCCCCTCGGGGTCCCCTCGGTGTCCCCTCGGTGTCCCCAGCATCCCCTTCTTCATCTCTGGGGCCACCTCAGTGTCCCCCAATAAACTCGTTTGTCCCCACATGTCCTTGGCTTGTCACTGGGGGGTCCCTGTGTCCCCAAAGTGCCACCGCGGGTCCGGGGGTCCCCAGGGTGCCTCCGTGGGGGTCCCTGTGTCCCCAAAGTGCCACCGTGGGTCCGGGGGTCCCCAAGGTCCGAGGCCCCCCCTGTCCCGCCGGCCCCTCCCAGGGCAGAGTCCAGGGCGGTGTCACCTGTGCCAGGTGTGTCACCAACCCCCCCCAATTCCTGTATCCGGGGGGGGTCAAAGTCCGCACCCCGCCCTGGGAGGGGCCGGAATCGGGGGGGGCCCCACGTGGATCTGGGGGGCCCCACGTGGGGTGGGGTATAAAGGGCCCCCGGTGTCACCGCTGTCGCTGTCACCGCTGTCGCTGTCACCGCTGTCACCACCATGACTTTCGTCCCCGCGCCCGGGTACATGCCCGCCTACAACCCGGTGCGTACCCCAAAAACGGGGGCTGGGGGCACCCCAAAAACCGGGGGGGGGGGTCTGAGGGGGCCCTGTGACCCTGCAGGGACAGAGATCGGGGTCCTGGGGAGCCCTGTCACCCCAAACCCGGGGAGGGGGGGAGTCTGGGGTGTCCCTGTCACCCCAAACCCGGGGAGGGGGGGGTCTGGGGGGTCCCTGTCACCTCGCAGTGACATTTGGGGTCCCTGTCACCCCAAACCCGGGGAGGGGGGGGCTGGGGGGGGTCCCTGTCACCTCGCAGTGACATTTGGGGTCCCTGTCACCCCAAACCCCGGAGGGGGGGGTCTGGGGGGGGGTCTCTGTCACCCTGCAGTGCCACTGGGCCCCCCTGACCCTGCTCTCCCCCCCAGCCCCTGCCCTACGTGGCCCCCGTGGTCGGGGGGCTCTGGCCCGGGATGGCCGTTTACGTGCAGGGGGTGGTGAGACCCCATCCTGAACGGTACTGGGGGCACTGGGGGGCACTGGGGGCACTGGGAGGGCACTGGGAGGGCACTGGGGGTCATTGGGGGTCCCGGGAGGTGACCAAGGTGTCCCCGCAGGCTCTGTGTGAACCTGCCTGGGGTGGGGACACTGAGGGACAGTGGGGGACACGGGGTGACACCGGGGGACACGGGGGGACACTGGGGTGACACTGAGGGTCCCGGGGTGACACTGAGGGTCCCGGGGTGACACTGGGGGACACTGGGCGATACCGGGGTGACACTGTGGGGACACGGGGTGACACTGGGCGCTACCGGGGTGACACTGGGCGATACTGGGGTGACACTGTGGCGACACGGGGTGACACCGTGGGGCACTGGGCGATACCGGGGTGACACTGGGGGACACGGGGTGACACTGGGGGACACGGGGCGATACCGGGGTGGCACGGGGTGACACCGGGCGATACCGGGGTGATACCGGGGTGACACGGGGTGGCACCGGGCGCTACCGGGGTGACACGGCGCTGCCCGCAGGCTCCGCATCAACCTGGCCACGGGCCCCGAGGAGGGGGCGGACGTGGCGCTGCACCTCAACCCGCGCTTCAGCGGGGCGGTCACGGTGCTCAACAGCCGCCGCGGCGGGCGCTGGGGCAGCGAGCAGCGCCGGGACCTGCACCCGCTCTGCGCGGGGGGGCCCTTCGAGATCGTCATCAACGTCACCGCCGAGGGCTACCGGGTACCGGCGGGCGGCCCCGAGGGTCCCCGGCGGGGATTCGGGGTCCCCGGGGGGATTTGGGGTGCCCAGGGGGAGCCGGGGGGGCTCTAAAGGGGATTATAAGGGTCCCCAGGGGGGATTTGGGGTGCCCAGGGGGAGCTGGGGGGGCTCTAAAGGGGGTTATAGGGGTCCCCAGGGGGGATTTGGGGTGCCCAGGGGGAGCTGGGGGGGCTCTAAAGGGGGTTATAGGGGTCCCCAGGGGGGATTCGGGGTGCCCAGGGGGGATTTGGGGTGCCCAGGGGGTTGTAGGGGTTCCCAGGGGGGATTTCGGGTCCCCAGGGGGAATTTGGGGTGCCCAAGGGGGGATTTGGGGGTCCCAAGAGGGTTATAGGAGCTCCCAGGGAGGTATCCGGGGTCTCCAAAGGGGTTTATAGGGGATATTTTGGGCCCCAACGGGGTGTTCGGGAGTCCTGGGTGTATCTGGGGCCCCGGGGCCGCATTTTGGGATCTGGGGGGGGGGCGGTATTTGGGGTTCTGGGGTGTGTTTGGGGTCCCGGGGGTGTTTTGGGGTGTCTGACCCGCTGTCCCTCCCAGATCCTGGTGAACGGGACCTTCTTCGACGAGTTCCCGCACCGGCTGCCCCCGGAGCAGGTGACGGCCGTGACCGTGGACGGGGACCTGGAGCTGCACTCGGCCTCGGTGCTGGGCGGCGCGGTGAGAGCCCCCCACCCCAAAATTCCACCTCAAACCCCACCCCGCACCCCAAAATCCCACCCCAAGCCCCACCCCGCACCCCAAACTCCTCCCCAAACCTCCACATTCCCCTCCCTGCACCCCCAAACCCACCTGGTGTCCCCCCTCCCAGCCCCTCACCTGGAGCTGAGGGGGGCGGGGTGACCCCCCCCCCAAATCCCCTGGACCCCCCCGTGTCCCCGGACCCCCCCGTGTCCCCCCAAATCCCCCGTACCCCAAAACCCCCCTGACAGCCCCCCCTCTCTCCCTTGCAGGGCGCGTGTCCCCCGTGTGTCCCGGTGAGTCCGGGGGGCGGGCGGGGGGTCCCCAGGTGGGTTTGGGGGTCCCCAGGTGGATTTTGGGGTCCCTCAGGTGGGTTTGGGGGTGCCCAGGTGGATTTTGGGGTCCCTCAGGTGGGTTTTGTGCCCCTCTGACCTCTGTCACCCCCCCAGGACATGCCGCAGACCACCCCCTTCTACTCCAACTCTAACCTGCCGGTAAGTGGGGAGGGGTCCCCCCAAAACTGACCCCCACCCCCATCACAGGGGGGTCCCCGGGGGTTCCCTGGGTGTGCCCCCACCCCACTGACCCCACACTGTGTCCCCCTGCAGGTGATGGGGCAGCCCCCCACCTTCCACCCGGTGAGTGCGGGGGGAACTAGGGGGTCTGGGGGGGTTTGGGGGGGTTTGGGGGGGTCTCGGAGGGGATTTGGGGAGGGGCTCGGGGGGGTCCTGGGAGGCTTGAGGGGTGCAGGGTGGATTTTGAGGAGGTTTGGGGGAGCTCAGGGTAGGATTTGGGGTCCTGACGGGGTGACAGAAGGGTTTGGGGGGGTTCTGGGAGGGGACAAGGGGGGTTTGGGGGGGCTCTGAGGGTGGGATTTGGGTTCCTGGGGGGCTCTGGGGAGGTTGTTGGGATTTGGAGGCCCTGGGGGGGGTTGAAGGGGTCTTGGCCCCCTCCGAGCCCCCCGTTTTTGCCCCCCCAGCCCGTGCCCTTCATCGCCACCATCCCGGGGGGGCTCGTCCCCAAGAAAACCATCGTCATCAAGGGCTTCATCCCCCACGATGCCGGCAGGTGCTGGAGACCCCCCAAAAGACCCCTCCCCAAAATCCCCTGACCCCCCCCCCAAACCTCCATGAAGGTCATCCCCCTCAAAATCTCCTTCCCAACCCCCCTTGAGCCCCCCAAAACTCCATGACCCCCCCAAGGACCCCAACCCCACAACCAAAATCCCCCCCAGGCCCCCTCAACTTCCCCTTGTGCCCCCTCTGGATCCCAAATCCCCCCCTGTGACCCCTCCCAGGACCGCAAAACCCCCCAAACCCCCCTGTCCCTGAACCTCCTGACCCGTGACCCCCCCCAAACCCCGCTGTCACCACCCCAGGACCCCCTAAACCCCCCCAAAAACCCCACCCCTGACCCCGTGTGCCCCCCAGGTTCCACATCAACCTGCGCGCGGGGCCGGGGGGGGGACGTGGTGCTGCACGTGAACCCCCGGATGGACGAGGGGGGGGGGCCTTGGTCCGCAACAGCTTCTTGGGGGGCTCCTGGGGCCACGAGGAGCGGGACATCGCCTCCAGCCACCCCTTCCAGCGCGGCCGCTACTTCGACGTGAGCGGGGACGGGGCTCGGCGGGATTTTGGGGGGCTTGGAGGAGTTTTGGGGGTCCTGGGGGACTCCAGGGAGGGGATTTGGGGTCCTGGATGGGGCACAGGGTGGGGTTTTGGGGGAGCCTGGGAGGTTTTGGGGTCCTGGATGGGGCACAGGGTAGGATTTGGAATGCAGGAGGGGGCTCTGGAGGGTTTGGAGGTCTGTGTGTGGCTCTTGGTGGGGTTTGGGGTGGGATTTGGGGTCCTCATGGAGGGTCAGAGGGGGTTTTGGGGTCCTGGCTGACTCTGGGAGGGCACAGGGGGATTTTGGGGGGGCTCTGGGAGGGGAACAGGCTGAGATTTGGGATCTGGGGGGTGGCTCCGGGCGGATTTTGGGGGTCTCTGTGGTAACGGCCCCCCCTTTTACCCCCTCTCCAGCTGTCAATCCGCTGCGGGAACCATCGGTTCAAGGTGTTCGCCGAGGGGCAGCCGCTCTTCGAATTCCACCACCGGGTCCCAGCCGGGCCCCATGTGGACGTGCTGGAGATCGAGGGCGATGTCGTCCTGTCCTACGTCCACTTCTGACCCACAAGTGTCCCATAACTGCCCCGTAACTGCCCTGGAGCAGCCCCGTAACTGCCCCCCACAACTGTCCCCCAACTGTCCTCTCCCAGCACTGACCCCAATAAAGCTGTTCCTGCTCCACCTCTGGAGACTTGAGGAAAAATAGGGCGGGAAAGGTGATGGGAAAAGTGAGGGAAACGTGAGGGGGGAAAGGGTGAGGAATGTGAGGGGGAAAGGGTGAGAAATGTGAGGAGAAAAGGGTGAGAAGTGTGAGGGGAAAAAGGGCGGGAACTGTGAGGGGAAAGGGTGAGAAATGTGAGGGGAAAAGGGCGGGAACCGTGAGGGGAAAAGGGCAGGAACTGTGAGGGGAAAAAGGGCGGGAAACGTGAGGGGAAAAGGGCGGGAAACGTGAGGGGAAAAAGGGCGGGAAACGTGAGGGGAAAAGGGCGGGAAACGTGAGGGGAAAAAGGGCGGGAAACGTGAGGGGAAAGAGAGCAGGAAACGTGAGGGGAAAGGGGCGGGAACCATGAGGGGAAAAGGATGAGAAATGTGAGGGGAAAAAGGGCGGGAAAAAAGGCAGGAAATATGAGGGAAAACCAAAAAGAAGCGAGGGAAAAAGGGTGGGAAAAGGGAGAGAAAAAAGGATGGGGAACCTGAGGGAAAAACCCCCAACACAACTTAGGGGACCCTGCGCTCACATGTACCTCACATTTTACCCCCAAAATATTCCTTCCATCGCTTACAGATCACCTCGGGTTTTACCCCCACAATTGTCCTGACCTGTCCCATAAAAACTACCTCAGTTTTACCCCCAAAATGTCCCCTACTAACAACCTCATTTTTACCTCAAAAAGTTCATTCTCTCCCCTAAAGATTACCTTGTTGGCCACACCTGGGAAAAAGGTGAGGAAAAACTCCAAGATTCCAGGAATTTTTTTTCCAGCAATATTTTAATTACAGGACAAAGAAGCTGCTACGTGAATATATATTTATATAATAAATCCGTAAAGTTATAAAGGAAACCGGAATTTTCTGCTTCCCGTCAAAATTTTCCAGGATCAGGCGCTTTATTAGGTGGATTTCTCTTAATTTTCCTCCTTGTTTCTCTTAATTTTTCATATTTTTCCACAGTTCTCCTTATTTCTCTTTATTTTTCTCCTTATTCGTCTTTATCTATCATTATTTTCCCATATTTTTCTGTATTCCTCCAGATTTCTCCATGATTTTCCTCATTTCTCTCCTAATTTTTCCACATGCTCCACATTTTTCATTTCTCTTAATTTTTTTCCTAATTCTCCATCTCTCTCCACGTTTTGCCTCATTTTTCTCCACATTTTTCCTCCTAATTTTTCCTCATTTCTCCTTGCTTCTTCTTATTTCTCGCCTTTTTTCCCTATTTCCCCCTATTTTCCCCATTTTTTGGTCCACAAAACGCTGCTCTGAGGTGGGAATGTGAGTGAAAAACCTAAAAAAAACCCCCCCCCAAAATCCCGAATTTTTCCCTCTGGAAAAGCCATAAATTACCGTGGGGGGTGTGGGGGGAGAGGGAACCCTCGGGCTGCGCCGCATGATCCCGTGAAAAATAGCCGGAATTTCTCTCTCTCGTTACCAAAAATAACCATTTCCGGGCGCTCCGAGGCCCCGCGGGAGGCGAAACCCCCCCCGAGCCCGAGGAAAAGTGGGAATTGCATCCCGAAATATCCCAAGATCAATCAACTGTTGCATAGTAGGAGGCGGGGGGGGCGGGCGGGTCCCGGGGATCCGGTCAGAGGTCGCTCTCTCCGTACAGGGCGGTGGAGAAGGATTTGTAGTCCAGGGCGCCGGGGACGCCGTCGGGGCCGGGGTACGGCGCCATCCGGGCGATGCAGTACTCGGCCTGCGCCGCCGGCAGCTCCCGGCGCAGCTCGGCCGCCGTGATGTAGTTCTGGGGGGAACGGGAAAAGTGGGAAAAACGGGGGAAGGATGGGAGGATCCAGGGTTGGGGGCGGGGGGAACAACCCACGGAGTCATCGGTCCCACTGCGGAATTCCAAACCTCCACAAACCGGTCCCAAACCCCACTGCGGTGGCACCCTCCGGCCCCCCCGAATTCCCAAAGCCCACTTCCCCATTCCCAAAGCCCCGCGGCGCTCCCGGATCCCGGCTTTGCTCACCTTGTCCCCGGCCAGCACGCGGAAGCTGTTGATGACCTGCTCCGCCGTGTCCGTGTCCGTCGTCTCCCGGGACATGAAGTCGATGAAGGCCTGGAACGTCACGGTCCCGCTGCCGTTGGGATCCACCACGGCCATGATCCGCTGGAACTCCGCGTCACCCTGAGCGGGGGAGAGGCACAGTCAGGAATTCCGACGCTTTCCCAGGAATTCCAGGGCCTTTTCCGGTCACTTCGGAGCTTTCCAAGGGACTCCAGAGCTTTTTCCCTGGGAATTCTGGAGCTTTTCCACGGTTCCGGCGCTCTCCCAGTCCCGGAATCCACTGGGATTCCCCCGCCCTTCCTCCCCTTCCTTCCCCCCAGCGATGGGGAAGAAAAAAGGCAGAAAAAAAAGGTGTAGAAGCAGGAAAACGGGATCGTTACCAGGCCGGATCCCGCGGGGCCCAGGAGGGCGCGGAAGTCGTTGGAGTCCGTGCGGCGCTTCGGCTTCCGGGAGGAAGAGGAGAGGGAGAGGGAGAGGAAGGAGGAAGAGAAAAGCAGAGAATCCGTTAGAGGAGGAAACCGGCCCAGAAGGAGGAGGGAGGATGGAGGGAAGGAAGGAAGGAAGGAAGGAAGGAAGGAAGGAAGGAAGGAAGGAAGGAAGGAGGAAGAGGAGGAGGAAGAGGAAGAGGAAGCGGGCGGTACCTGCCGGTCGTTCTCGACGTCGTAGCCCAGACTGATCAAACAGGCCTTGAACTCCTCCGGGCCCAGGGCGCCACCGTGGTCCTGGGAAAACGGAAAAACGGCAGAAATGAGGGAAAACAGGAAGCAATTCCCACATTCCAGGGGGGAATAACCCCGTGGGGCTGCTCCGGGTGGGGACCGGGCTGGGCTGTCGCCCCCAGATCCCTCTGGGATCCCCCCCAGTCCCTGGGATTCCCAGGATCCCGGACCTTGTCGAAGTGGTTGAAGGAGGCCCGGAACTCCTGCATCTGCTCCTGGCTGATCCCTTTGGCGTCGCGGGTCAGGATCTGGTTCTCCACCTCGTTGATGGTCCGAGCGATCGTCGTCAGCAGCTGCTCCCAGCCCACGCGCAGGTGCTGGGATCACAGCGGGAACGGGGCAATGAGGGGGGAGCGGCACCCTCCGGAGCGCCCCGATCCCCCGGGATGGGATCCGGCACCCACAGGATCATCCTGATCCCCTGGGATGGGATCCAGCACCTACAGGATCATCCTGATCCCCCGGGATGGGATCCGGCACCCACAGGATCATCCTGATCCCATGGGAGGGATCCAGTGCCCTCCAGAGCACCCCGATCCCCCGGGATGACCCCAATTCCATGGGATGGGATGCCAGGATCCCAGCTCCATGTGCAGTTGGAATGCTGGCTGCCGAGGACCAGCCCACCCTGGGACCCCCCAAATCCCTGTGGGATCCCTCCCTCCCCACTCCCAGCCCCGCAGTGACCGGGAACCCCCCCGGATCCCGGGATCCCACCTCCATGGTGTAGTTGGAATGCTGGTTGTCGAAGATGAGCGCCTCCTGCACGAGCTGGTGCTGCTGCTCCAGCAGCTCCAGGTTGGGTTTGTACTCCACGATGTTCTCCTCGTACTCCTTCAGGTGGTTGAGCTGATCCTCCAGCGTCCCGTTCATCTCGATGGAGATCCGGCCGATCTCCTGGGAACACACCGGATTCCAGCCCGGGAAGCGCGGGATCCCCGCGGGGTGATCCCAGATCCCTGAGCCGGGAATTCCACCCCAATTTTCCAGGAGAGCACCAGGCGACCACCGACCAACAGCTCCGACTCTTTCCCACCCTTTTTGACCCAGAACAACCCGGACAGGGCCCATTCCGGGGCTGATTCCAGCACTCCCAGTATTCCCAGCCCCCGGATTGCACCGGGAGGATCCCTGACCTCCATCTTGGTCTGGATCCAGGGCCCCACGCGGTTGGCCTGGCTCCCGAACTGCCTCCGGAGGTGCTCGTTGGAATTCTGCCGATTCTGCTCCTCCTGCAGCGCCTGGTCCCGCTTGGGCACCAACTGCTGCACCTGGGAACCCGGGAAAAAACAGGGAAAGGCTGCTGGAAAACCCTGCTGGGAAACCGGGAAAGCCACGGGGGAAAACTGGGACAGGGCAAGGAAACCACAGGGAAAAAAGCGCCTTGGAAACCAGGAATGGTGGGGGAAAGCCATGAGGGAAAACTGGGTGGGAAAAACCCAGAAAAAAGCTGGCAGAAGACTGGGACGGGGTCGGGAAAAATCTGGAAGTTTGGAAAGGAGTCGGGAAAATCCTGATGGAAAATGAGGAACAGGGCTGGGAAAGCCATGGGGGGGAAATGCTGGGGATGGAGGGGGTTGGGAACGGAAGGAAGAAAAAAGAAGAAAACAGCGAGAAAGGTGGGAAAAGAGAGTGGAAAAAGGGGGAAACCCACAGGGGAAAACCTGGGATGGAGGAATTTGGGGCCGGAGGGGTTTGGGGCTGGATTTGGGGCCGGAGGGGTTTGGGAATCCCCCCAGACACAGCGGGATCCGTGGCTCCACCCCTGCCCCGGGACGGCTCCGTACCCGCTCCCACTTGGAGTTGATGATCTGGGGGGTGACGGAGGTGTAGGGGTTGCTGGCGGGCAGCTGGATGCCGTGCAGCTCCGCGATCCGCTGCGCTTCCCGCTGGATCCCCAGGATCGCCTCCCGCTCCTTGTCCGCGTCCGGCAGCGTCGACTTGAACTGGTCGTGGGCGGCGATCAGGCCCTGCGGGGACGGGACACGGGGCATTCCCACGGAGTTCGAGGGGTCGGAGCTGAGAGCCGTTTTATCCCCAACATTCCTGGCTCTGGCACAGAGAATGCTCCGAAAACGGCGGTTTTGGGCTTTTTTTTCTGAATTTTTGAGCATTTTTGGGGCAGGAGCCTGATGTTCCCAGGGAATTCTGGGACTCCACCTGGATCTCCTCGATGGTGTGGATGAACCTGAGAAACGCCCCAAAGATGCTCCAAGAAGGCTTTTTTGGGGCTGTTTTTGGGCCGTTTTTGGGCCGTTTTGGGTGCGTTCCAGGGCGCTTTTGTGCCCTGACCAGAAGAACCAGGCATTCCCAGGGGATCCCGGGATTCCCACCTGGATCTCCTCGATGGTGTGCACGATGAACATGTCCTGCAGGTCCTCCATGGCGCTCTCCATCCAGTTGTTGAAGGGCGCCGCGCGCTTGGCGTACTCCAGGTGCAGCTCATCGATGGTCTCCAGCTGCTTCTCCGTTTTCTGGGGCGAAAAACGCCGGGATTGGGACCCCGATCCCTCCGTCCCTCCCACGGGAATCCCAGGGGGACCCCGCTGACCTCCAGCGCTTCCCGGCGGCTGTGGGTGAGGGAGCCCAGCAGGTCCCACTGGTCACAGATCTTCTGGCACCGGGCGTTGACGCTCGGGGAGTCGTAGTAATCCAGCTCGCTGGGAAACGGGGGGAAAACGGGGGAAAACGGGGGGAAATGGGGAAAAACGGGGAAAATGGGAAAAATGGGGAAAAACGGGAAAAATGGGGAAAATGGGGGAAGTGGAGGGAAAAGGGAGAAAAATGGGGAAAAGAGAGAAAAGAGTGGGAGAAGGCAGGAAAGGAAAGGAGAGTGGGATATTTCTGGTTATTTTGAGTGTATTTTGGGATAGTTTGGGTTATTTCTGGGGTTACTTTGTGGTATTTTGAGAAATTCTGGGGTTTATTTGGGACATAATTTGGGATGCTTTGAGGGACATTTTGGGGGTGATTTTGGGTATATTTTGGGGCATTTCGGGTGTATTTTGGGGTCCTGGTTTTGCTCCTGGGTGACAGCTGGGATCTGCTTTTGGGGTCTCCCAGGATATTTTGGGGTTTTTGGGGGTGATTTGGGGATAACTTTGGGGGGTATTTCAGGACATATTTTGGGGTATTTCAGATACATTTTGGGTTCCTGTACTTGAGCTCCTGGGTGATGGCCAAGATCTGCTTTTGGGACACTTTGGGGGTTATTTTGGGGTACAATCTGGGCTATTTGGGGTTATTTTGGGTTCCCGTACTTGAGCTCCTGGGCGATGGCCGCGATCTGCTCCACCCGGTCCTGATGCGCCGCCAGGTCGGACTCGAAGGCCTCGTGCTTGCGGAGCAGCGCCCGCACCTGGGCCAGCGAGGCCGTGCCCGAGTCCCGGTCCCGCAGGGCCACCTCCTTACCTGGGCACGGGAGTGGGGAAAGCCCTGAGACCCCAAATCCCCCCTGTGCCACCTCCTTACCTGGGCACGGGAGTGGGGACAGCCCGGAGACCCCAAATCCCCCCTGTGCCACCCCCTACATCCCCGTCGCCCCCAATTCCATCCCCTGCTCCCCAAATCCGTCCCCTGAACCCCCAAATTGCAGTACCTGAACCCCCAATCCCTGCCCAGCCCCCTGCCCCGGTACCTTCCGTCCACCCCTCGTGGATCGAGGCCTTCTGCCGGAATTTCTCGGCCAGGTGATCCAGGCGTTCCAGGCGCCGCAGCTCCGTCAGCAGCCACTCCTCGTGTCCCTTCTCCGCCTGCTCCAGCCGCTGCCAGCCCGCCCCGATGTCCTGGGCACACAAAACCCACCCCGGGGTCACCCCAAAACCCTCCAGAATCACCCCAAAGCCCCCCTGGGACCCTCCCAAACCCCTTGAGCCCACCCTGCTCTTCGATGGTACCAAAGTGGGTGGGTTTGGGGTGGGTTTAGGACACACCAAGGTGGATTTAACCCCTTTAAGAATACCCCAAATCCCTTCCCAAATCCCCCCTGGGACCCCGAAGCCCCCAGACCCACCGAGACCATCCTGCCCTCAGAGGGCACGAACATGGGGTGGGTTTGGGGCGGTTTAGGATGGCCTTGAGACACACCACTGTGGATTTAACCCCCCAGAGCCCCCTGGAACATCCCAAATTCCTCCCAAATCGCCCCCCCAGGGACCCCAAAGCCCCCAGACCCACCGAGACCATCCTGCCCTCGGAGGGCATGAAGGCGGGGCGGCCGCTGAGGCGCAGCTTGGTCTGCAGGGTGTTGAAGTTGATCTCGAGCTGACACTTCTCCTGCACCTTGGGGGGTTTGTGCACCCGCCGGTATTCCCGGAAATCCTCCAGCTTCTGCTGCATGGCCGGGATCGTCTTCTGCGGGTCCCGGGACTCCAGCCACGGGATGGTGCGCTGGATCCACGCCAGCAGCTGGGGGGACAGGGAATTCGGGGTTTGGGATGGGGTTTGGGGGCTGGATCCACACCAGCAGCTGGGGGGACAGGGAATTCGGGGTTTGGGATGGGGTTTGGGGGCTGGATCCACACCAGCAGCTGGGGGGACAGGGAATTCGGGGTTTGGGATGGGGTTTGGGATGGGATTTGGGGGCTGGATCCACGCCAGCAGCTGGGGGCACAGGGAATTCTGGGTTTGGGATGGTTGGGATGGGGTTTGGGATGGAGTTTGGGGGCTGGATCCACGCCAGCAGCTGGGGGCACAGGGAATTCGGGGTTTGGGATGGGGTTTGGGGTGTTGGATCCACACCAGCAGCTGGGGGCACAGGGATTGGGGGTTTGGGATGGGGTTTGGGCTTTTTGGGGTGGGATTTTGGGATCCCCCCCTTCGCATCGGGCACCAGGCGCTCGCGGCGCTCCATGGGGGCGTTCTGAGGGATTTTGGGATGGGATTTCAGAATTCCTCCCCCCTTACATCCGAGGCCAGGCGCTCGTAGTCCTCCATGAGCTGCTCGTTCTCCTGGTTCACCGCCAGCACTTTGCAGATCCGATTCGCCGCCGTCTCCGCCTGCGGGGAACGGGAACGGGAATGGGAACGGGAAATGGGGGCAGGGGACACCCCCAGCCGCGGGGAAAGGGGGAAGGAGGGAAGAGTAAGAATAAAGGAGGAGGAAAACACAGGAAAGACGAAAGGAGAACAAAAAGGAGAAGGAAAGTGCAAGAGAAAAGCAGAAGGGAAAAACGGAAAGTAAAAGGAAAAAAGGAGAAACAGAGGAAAAGGTGAAGGAAAAACAAGGAGGGAAAAGTATAAAGCAGGAGAAAAAAGAGGGGGAAAGAAACAGGAGAATCGGGAGAAAATAAAAAAAAAGTTGAAGGAAACGGAAAGAGGAATGAAAGGGGAAAGAAAAAGGAAACCCAGCCCTTGCTGGGCCTGATCCCGATCCCAATCCCGATCCCGATCCGTGTGGATTGTCCTGCCCCGAGCAGGAGCAGGAGCAGGAGCAGGAGGAGCAGGAGGAAGGAAAAGGCTGGGGCTGGAGGTACCTGGGTGGGAAGCAGAGGAGGAATCCAGGAGGAGGAGCGGAAGGACGGACGTCAGCGGGAAGAGGAAGAGGGTCTGGGAAGGGCCGGGAGGAGGAAAATCCAGTGGCCGGGAGGGGGAAGGAAATAAAGGAAATAAATGCTGGAAATAAATGAAGGAAATCAATAAATCAAATAAAGGAAAAGGGGGGAAAGGAAAGGAAAGGAGGAAAGGAAGGGAATAAAGGGGAAAAGGAAGGGAGCAAAGGAAAGGAGGAAAGGAAGGGAATAAATGAAAGGAGGAAAGGAAGGGAACAAAGGGGAAAAAGAAGGGAATAAAGGAAGGGAATGAGGAAGGGAATACAGGAAGGACCCTGAGGAAGCCGTGAGCGTGACCTCAGTGGAGCCGGGCCCCACTTCCCCGTCCCCAGGCCAGGCAGAGCGGCAGCCGGGCCGATCCCGGATCCCGGGGAGCCTCGGGAAGGCGGCAGCGGGAAGCGAGCGGGGCCGGGACCCTGCGGGGCCGGGAGCCCCCGGAGCCGGGCTCACCTTCTGGGCCCCGGAGAAGGCGTGGTAGAAGCAGGACACGTAGGTCATGATGGCCTTCTCGTCGGGCCGCAGCGTGCCCACGATATCTGCCCGAGGAGAGGAGAGACAGAGGGGAGGGACAGGCTCCAGCGGCATTCCCAGCTCCCGCGTTCCCAGCGCATGCGGCGAGGCGGGAAGCGCTTCCCGGGGTCGGGACCCCCCTCCCGAGCCGGCTCACGGGGGGTTTGTTCCACCTTTCCCTCACTTCTCGAACTCCTGGAAGCCAGAGAGGCTTCGCTTGGGGCTTCCCGGAAGCTCGGCCTGCCCCGCCCGCGGATTCCCACGAATTTCCCAAGGATTCCCATGGATTTCCATGGACTTCCCGTGGATTTGCCCTGGATTTCCCACAAATTCGGGAATTCCAGGCGGATTTAACCCCTCCATGAGCCGGCTGGGGGTGGTCCCGGAGCCCCCTCCCCCCCGAGCGACAGCGGCCGTGGCTGGAAGAGAAGAGAAGTGGGCGTGAGAGCGGAGAGAGAATTCCAGAGGGACGGATCCGGGAGGGAGAGTCCGGCGGGCCGGGCGGAGCCGGAGGGGCCCGGTACCTTCTGGGCCCCGGAGAAG
The DNA here is from genome assembly GCA_014706295.1 of Lycocorax pyrrhopterus obiensis. Classification (NCBI taxonomy): domain Eukaryota; kingdom Metazoa; phylum Chordata; class Aves; order Passeriformes; family Paradisaeidae; genus Lycocorax; species Lycocorax pyrrhopterus. Next base: position 783,408 of record JACSVZ010000036.1, on the reverse strand, counting down.
GCGTGGTAGAAGCTGGACACGTAGGTCATGATGGCCTTCTCGTCCGGCCGCGCCGTGTTCACGATGTCTGCAAGGAACCACACTGGTTAAACTGGGAGCAAGCTGGGAGCAAACTGGGGACGCGCACGGCGCCTCTCCCGGCCGGAATCCCGCTCTGAAGATCCCAAATCCTGGGGAAATCCACCTGGATGGGGGCAAAGTGGTGCTAAACGGGAAAAATCGGGGTTAGATCAGGCGCTTCCTCCACGGATCCTGGAATTAAGGGATCAGAGAGCTGTGGGATGCTGGGATTGTGGAGTCTTGGAGCCATGGAATTATGGAATGCTGGAATTACGGAATGCTGGAATTATGGGATCCTAGAGTAAGGGAATCCCAGATTCATGGGATGCTGGAATTGCGGGATTGTACCACTGCGGGGTCTTCAAGAGTTCTGCGGTCCTGGAATTACAGGATCGTGGAATCGAAGAACTGTGGAATCCCACGGTTGTGGGAATCCCGGAATGATGGGAGCAGTGGGATCCTGGGATCCTGGAATTACGGTGGATCGTGATGCCTGAGAATTGCGGGATCCTTGAATTAGGGGGATTCTGGACTTGAGGAGCCCTGGAATTACAGGATCTGAGAACTGTGGGATCACACAACAATGGGATCCAATGCTTTTTATGGATCTTGGAATGGTGGAGTCCCAGGATTGCAGAATCCCTGTGCATGTACTGGTTAAACTGGGAACAAACTGGGGAACGCTCCTGCTGGAGCCGACGCTGCTCTGAGGATCCCAACTCCTGGATAAATCCACCCGGACAGGTGGGAATCGGTGCTGAACGGGAAAAATCCGGGTTAAATCAGCGGCCTCCTCCGAGGGAATCCCCGCCGGCGCCTGGAAGAGATCCCGGGAGCCCGCGGATGCTGGAATTCCGCGCTTACCCTCGGCATCCAGCATCTTGGGAATGTCCAGGTACTTCTCGGCCACCTCAAAGGCGTTGTTGAGGTTGGTGACGGGATCGTCCTACGGGAGAGGAGGCGCCGGAGGCCCCGTGGGTCGGGAATTCCCGGAATTCTGGGGGTTTCCGCGGGAAAGGCGGGGGTTTACCTTCCGGAGCTTGTCGTATTCGATCAGCTCGGGGCGGTGCCGGTGGATCAGGGCGTTGAAGGCCAGCCCGTCCTTCCAGCTGCGGGGAAACGGGGATCAGATCCCGGGAATCCGCAGGGAAAACGGGAATTGTGACCCTGCCTGGGCCCCGGGAAAGGGCAGGGAAGAGGAGGAGGAGGAGGAAGTGGAGGAGGGAAGGACCTGATGTGGAAGTTCTGGACGTTGACGTTCTTGTACGGAGCCGTTTTCCGCTGGCACCAGAGCAGGAGTCCCTCCTTGGCCGAGGTCTCTGTGGGAGCGGGGATCAGAGATGGATCCCAGATGGATCCCAGGGGTGGATCCTGGGGCGGATCCCAGGGGCAGATCCTGGGGTGGATCCCGGGGGTGGATCCGGGGGTGGATCCTGGGGTGGATCCCAGGGGCAGATCCTGGGGTGGATCCCGGGGGTGGATCCGGGGGTGGATCCCGGGGGTGGATCCCGGGGCGGATCCCGGGGGTGGATCCCAGCGATGGATCCCAAGGGTGGATCCCAGGGACAGATCCAGGGGGTGGATCCCAGGGGTGGATCCCGGGGGCGGATCCCAGCAGTGGATCCCAGGGGTGGATCCCAGGGATGGATCCCGGGGTGGATCCCGGGATGGATCCCAGGGGCAGATCCCGGGGGTGGATCCCGGGGGTGGATCCCGGGGTGGATCCCAGGGATGGATCCCAGGGATGGATCCCGGGGGTGGATCCTGCGCCGTTACCTTCCACGGAGATGTCCTGGATGGCGAAGCGCAGGATGATCGTCCAGATCATCCCCAGCGTCATCTTGGCGTTGCCGTCCACGATCTCTGCCGGGGACAAGGCAGGGGGTCGGGGGCAGCCGGAGGAATTCCAGGCGGGAATTCCCCAGGGGAGACACGGGGGGGTCATGGGGTGCTGGGACTGGGGGGTTCTCCAACGGCGGAGTCGCAGGATTATGGAATCCTGGAATCAGGGGATGCCGGAATCCGGGAATCCCGCAGGAACCGTGGGGTCCGGGAGTGACGGGATCCTGGATGGATCCTGGATTTATGGAGTCTCAGCTCACAAAGTCTCGGAATTATGGGGTTCAAAAATAATGGAATCCTGGAATTATGGGGCCCTGGAACTGTGGGACTGCAGAACTGTGGGATCCCGGAATTAGGGAACCCAAGGATTACGAGACCAGAGAATGACGGAATCCCGGGGTTATGGAATCGTTCAGGTTGGGAAAGACCTCGAAAGCCCCGGAGAGAGGAATCCCACAGGGGAAGGAAGTGGGGGAGAGAGAGGAACCCCGGGCTCCTCCACGCCGCTCCCACCCGACGCTCCCGACGCCTCCAGCAGCCCCAGCCCTTGTTTTTTTGGGAATTCCTGGGCCGGGGCGGGGGCCGGGCGGGCCGGGACTCGCTCGGCTCGGGGCACGCGGAGCTTTCCCGAGGTTTTCCAGCCGATCCCAACAAACCGGCCCGGCCGGAGCCGCTGCCAGCGGAGCCCGCCCGGCCCCGAGGCAGCCCCGGGGGAGATCCCGCAGGGAATCCCGGGAATCCGCTCCCAGCCCGGGGCAGAGCGCGGAGAGAGCCCCGGGGAGGCCAAACCCCGAGGTTTTCCCGCTTTTTCCCCCTTCTCCAGATGTTTCTTCCCCTTTTCCACGTTGTTTTCGCCCTCCTCCAGGTGGTTTTTCCCTGCTCCAGGTTTACTTTCCTTCCATCTCCAGGATCCTCTTCCAGGTTTCTTTTCCTCCCTGCACCCATTTTTTTTCCCATCTCCAGCTTTTTTCCCTCTTCTCCATAATTTTTTATCCCCTCTTCCAACTTTTTCTACCCCCGCTCCAGCTTTTTTTCCCTTTTCTACCTTTTTTCTTCCCCTTTTCCAGGGTTTTTCCTTCCCTGCTCCAGGTTATTTTTCCCCTTCTCCAGTCCAAGCCCCCCCACATCCCCTAAAATGCCCAGGATTGCAGAAAACCCCTGATTTTCAATAACTCCATCAAAAATCACGGAATAACCGTGCCCTTGATGAGCCACCGGCTTTGATCTCTGAGCTCGGAATCCTGGAATTCCTGGAATTCTCAGAGACCCCAGGACTCTGGGGGGGGGGGGCGGGGGGTGTGGCAGCCTCAAAACCCCTCAAAATCCCAAGTTTGGCCTAAAAGGGGCAAATCCTGGGTGTCGGGGCGGCGGATCCCGGTGGATCTCGGCGGATCCCAGCAGATCCCGGTGGATCCCAGTGGATCCCAGTGGATCCCGGCGGATCCCGGCACATTCCCGGGGCGGGGCCTCACCCTCGGCGCCGATGGAGACGAGTTTGACGCCTTTGCTGGCGATGAAGTCCAGGGCCTTGTTGACGTTGTTGATCTTGTGCACCCTCATCTTGCCCCGCTCCGGCTTCGGGAGCCGCTCCCCTGCAGCGGGATCGGGTCAGGGTTAAAGGGTTTGGGGCAGGGTTAAGGGGTTTGGGTCAGGGTTAAAGGATTTGGGTCAGGGTTAAAGGGTTTGGGTCAGGGTTAAAGGATTTGGGTCAGGGTTAAGGGGTTTGGGTTGGAGTTAAAGGGTTTGGGTCAGGATTAAAAGATTTTGGGGCAAGGCTCATTGCTTTGAGTCAAGCATTGAGATTTTAGGTCAAGGTTACAAGTTTTGGGTCAAGGTTAAGGATTTTTGGGTCAAGCTTAAAGGTTTCTGGGTTAAGTATAATTACTTTGGGCCCAGTTTGGAGGGTTTTGGGTGCAGTTTAAGGATTTTGGGCCCAGTTTGGAGGGTTTTGGGCGCAGTTTGGAGGATTTTGAGCCCAGTTTAGAGGGTTTTGGGCCCAGTTTGGAGGGTTTGGGGCACAGTTTGGAGGTTTTTGGGCACAGTTTGGAGGGTTTTGGGCCCAGCCCGAGGGCTCCTGGCTCAGGCCTGACCTGAGATGACCTCGAGCAGCAGCATCAGCTTGAGCCCATCCCGGAAATCCTCGTCGATGTTCTCGATCTGCGTCCCGGCTTTCCGCAGGTGGGAATTGCACCAGGCCGTGAACGTCTGCGGGGCCGGGAAGGGTGGGATCAGGGCCCGGAATCTCCCCGGAAATCCGGGATTTGGGGGGAGAAACGGGGAAATCGGGACCCTGAGGGTTCCTCATGCCAGCAGGAGTGATTCCATTTATCCCACTGGGAATGATCCTGAGTTATTGATCCCACTGGGAATGACCCGGAGTTATTGATCCCACTGGGAATGACCCCACTGATCCCGCTGGGAATGACCCGGAGTTATTGATCCCACTGGGAATGACCCCACTGATCCCACTGGGAATGACCCAGAGTTATTGATCCCAGCAGGAATGACCCCACTGATCCCACTGGGAATGACCCTGAGCCTTTCATCCCCCCAGGAATGCCCGACCCCACAGCCCCCAGCTCCGGTTATTGTGGAGCCGGGATTGTTCCATCCCAGAATCCGCTTTTGGGGCTGGATTTTGGGATCTGGAACCTCCTCCAGATGGATCCGTGCCCGCTCCAACACCGGCGTCCAACCCCAAACCCACAGGGTCGCCGTTATCCCAGCCGGAAAACCGGGATGAGCCCCCACAGGGGTCTGGGAATGCCGCATCGAGCCGGATTCTCCAGGAAAATCCCTTTTCCCGCCCCAAAGCCGCCGTGCCGGGGCTCCGGTGCCGTTCCCGGTGCCGTTCCCGGTGCCGTTCCCGGGCGACGCCGAGGGCGGTGCCGGGACTTTGGCCGGTGCCAGGCCCGCACATGCCTGTGCCAGGCGCGGCCGGGCGCGGCCCCACAGCGGGAACGGGATCGGGATCGGGCCGGGAACGAGCCCCGGCACGCGGAAAAGGGACTCGGGCTGAGTCACCCCCAAAGCCCCGGAAAAATCCTGGAAAAATCCGTTTCCGGGGCCTCTTCCCTCGCTGCTGGAGCCCTCCGGGGGTCACGGACGTTCCTGGAAAGTCCCAAAATCCCGCCCCAGATGCTCGTTTCCTTAAAAAACTGGGGGAATCGCCTCCAAATCCTGGGAATTTCTGTGCCAAGGGAAGCCTCGCTCTTCCCGCGGGACCTGGGACGTTCCCACCGCCCCAGACCCGAGGGTTTTCCCCCCAAAAATGAGGAATTTGGGGCGGTTGGAACCCCAGGGGTCGATCCTGAAGCGGCGGGGTCTGGGGAAGGGGAGCGGAGCCGACGGAATCCGGGATAAATCCCGTCTGGACTGACCCCCCCTTCCCCCCCACGGCGCGTTCCGGACAAAAATAACCATCAAAAAAATGCCTAAAAAAGGAGATTCCGCACAGGCCTCTGGAATTTCCTTCCCACGGAACCGCTGGAAAAGCGTTTTCCAGGCATTGTGTCAGCAGCAGCGCCGGGACCGTCGGAGCGGGACCGGGAGGGGGGACCCCCCTCCCCCCCCCGAGAACTCCGGGAAAAGCCGGAATCCAGCCCGTTTCACCCCCTCACCCCCCAATTCCGGAATTTCGGGGCCGGGAAAGGGGTTTATCCTGACTTTCACCTCTATTTGCCTCAATTTTTCCATAAAAAGTGTTGGGAAGCGGGGGCAGGGAGGAAAACCCCACCTGGTTTCTGCCACCCGCCCCCGAAATTTGGGATTCCGGGGCTGGAAGATGCGTTTGTCCCCGGGATTTTGGAACTCTGGGGCTGGGAAAGGGGTTTATCCCTCTTTTTGTCCCTCGTTCCCTCTCTCTGTCCACGAAAACCACAGGAAAACAGGAGCGGGGAGGAAAATCTGCCTCGTTTTCCTCCTTCACGTGGAAGATTTGGGAATTCCAGGGCGGGAAAACACATTTTCCTCCCTATTTCCCTCCACTTTTTCCCCCAAACCCCAACTTTGGGACTGAAAACCCCTTGGGGGGAGGCTGAGGTCTGTCTGTGACTGATCCCGAACGACATTCCCAACTTTTTAAGGGAAAATCCCCAATTACGGGCACTGGACCCGCTGGGAATCCTGCCCGGGGTTGTTTCCTCGGGAATTTTTTCCGGGAGATCCTCGGGGACAACGATTTATCCCCAAAAAAGGCCCCAAATCGGGATTTTCCTTCGGGAGCCTCCCAGAATTCCTCATTTTTGGGTCATTTTCGGGAGTTTTCCCCGCCGTGGGAGCACCGGGAATGCCGATCCCGAGAATTCCAGGTGGGAACGAGCCCCCCCCGGGTGGGTTTTGGGGTCTTTTCCAGGGGTTTGAGCCCCCCAAAATCCCAGGGATCGGAGGCCGTTAACGAGCCCTCGTTAGGGCAGGAATTAATTCGCTCCCACATTCCCAAATTCCCGTTAAAATGTGGTGGAGCGGAAAGAAAATTCCAGAGGGAATAAAAAACCCATCCAGGCGTTCCCCTGGGCTCGTTAGCGGGGGTTAATTAACACCATTTGCATAATTAACATAATTAACGAGGCGCCGCTGAGGCCGCTTGTCCGGCAGGAAGAGGGAGGAGAGGGAAAAAGGAGGGAAAAGGAAGGAAAATCAGGGAAAATGACCCAAAATCCGTGACAGGTGACCAAAAATCTGGGAAAACGGGGAAAACGCAGGGAAAGTGATGAAAAAATGAGGAAAAGTCACCCAGAAATCAGGGAAAACGAGGAAAAAAGTGTGGAAAATCACCTGAGCGTGGGAAAAATCACCAAAAACCCGGAGAAAATGAGGAAAACCTGGGAAAAGAGCAGAAAACTGGGGAAGTGAAGATAATACCAGGAAAAGCAGCCCAAAACCAGAGGAAAATGATGAGAAAACTGTGAAAAATGACCAGAAATCAGGAAAAGTTCCCAAAAAATGGGGGAAGTGATGAGAAAATTTGGGAAAATGACAAAAAAACTGGAGGAAAGTCCAAAAAATCAGGAAGTTACCAAAAAATCAGGAAATGGGACCAAAAAAAATGGGGGGAAATCATTAGAAATGGCGGGAATGAACAGAAAAATTGTGGGAAATGACCAAAAATCCAGAAAAACGAGCAGAATTTGGGGTAAATGACCAAAAACTGAGGGGATAATCATTAAAAATTAGGAAAAAAATACAAAAAATCAGGAATGACGAGCAGAACCCAGGGAAAAGGAGGATTCGGGGCGGTGCTGTCTCCCATCCCCGTCACCCCCGGCGCATCCCGGCCCCGCTCCCCCATTCCCGGCCTTTCCCCTCCCCTTGGAATGTTTTTTTGCTGTTGTTTTTTTGGATGTTTTCTGCTGCTTTCACTGCATTTGCCGCTCCCGGGGGAGGCCGGAGCGCGGAATTCTCCTCATTCCTTGCCCTTATTCGGCTCCGGGCCGGGATTTTTGGGAATAACACGGTGAATTCCGGGCAGGATCCTCACCTCCCGCATCCCAAACCCCCCCCCCCGGGATTCTCCGGGGCTCCGTTTGGGGCTAAAAAAGGTGGGATTTGGGGCCGCTCCGGCGCCGGTGCCGCTGTTTTTTGGGAAGCTGCAGGTCTGCAGGTGGGTCAGGGCGTTCCCGCATTCCAGGGGGGATGAGCAGCTCCGAAATCCGGCAACGCCTCGCCGGGGGTGCGGCAGCGCCGGGGGCGGCACCCCCGAGTATTCCCTAAAAAAAACGGGGTTTGGGAAAGGTTTCGCAGGTCAAAACCACCTGTCCCGGCCTGGATGGGGCTGGCTTTGCCACATTCCATGAGTTCTTCCCTAAAAGTCTCTCCTAAGTCCAGGAAGTTCCGAGATTTCTGCGCCAGGTGGGTGGAAAGGACCTGGCACGAGCTGGAAAATCCCCCAGAAATGGGAAAAGCAGGGAAACAGCACCAAAGCCAAGGCGCAGAGGGAGGAATTATCCCCGCTGAGCGGTCGGGATTCCTCAGGGATCCGGGATCCCCCTGGATCCATGACTGGATCTGTGATGGATCCTGAAGGATGCCGGATTTTCCCGGGTTCTCTTCCCAGTGTCTCCAGTGCTGGAACTGGGAGGAAAAACACCTGCTTCAGGCAAAAATTCCCGGTTTTTCAGGCTGGGTTCGGTGCCATCAGGAAGGAAGGACAGACGGACACCAGGAAGGAAGGAAGGAAGGAAGCAGGGATGGACACTGGGAAGGCCGGGAAGGCCGCAGGCCGGACGCGGAGCCGCCGTTCCCGCTGCTCTCCCGCTGCTCCGGCCGCATTGCTGGAATTCCAGAGGCGAATCCCTGGGGCCCGGACACGGCCCAGTGGGAACGGCCCCTTCCCCACGGACACCAGCCCCGGTCACCCCCTCCCAAAGGATTTCCGGGATGTTCGGAATTCCAGCACCGACCGGACCCCAAACTGCCCCAGAGCCAGGAATTCCGTGGGAAACCAGGAGCTGATCCAGGAGCTGCCCCTGATGGAGAATCCGGAGTGACCCCAGCCCCATCCTGGGGGTCTCATTCCCTGGGGAAGCAGATTCCCAAATTCCCGCTGGGTTTCCCTCTGGGATGTGACACTTCCCCGGCAGGAGGAGGAAGAGGAAGAGGAGGAAACTCCCTGGGAGCTGCGGACACGGAAAAGGGAGGACGGGTCCGGGAAGCGCTCCCGATACCGGATCAGGACCGGGGCAATCCCTAAACCCTGCTCATTAAGCACCTAATTAACCCCCAGCGCTAACGAGGCCGCACAGAGCTCGTCCATCCCTCGGCATTCCGGCCGGGAACGCCGATGCCAGCCCAGCCCCGGGAGTCCAGCTGGGGGGAAATCCCCGTTTTTAGCACCAGAACACCCCAAACCCCGACAAATCCAAGGGAAAATTTAAATTCTGGACCGAGACGCCGTGGGAAGCAGCGGGAACGGGGTGGGAAACGCTGGGACAGGAGTGGGAAGTGCTGGGAATGGGAGGAAGTGGAGGAGGAAGAGGAGGAGGAATAGGAGGAGGAAGCTCGCCCTGCGCTTCCTGTGCCAAAAATAATCCAAGTTAGCCCGATTTTTTCTTAGAAAACCAGGAAAATCCCAGGTAACCACGGCAACAGACCCCAGCATTCCCGATCCCGAGGTGTCTCCGTGCCAGGGATCCACGGAATCCCCCCAGGACAGGGGGCTCCTCCTAAATATCCCAAACCTGAGGGGAGTCAACCCCAAACTACGGGAATTCGCCCGAAATTCAGGGAACTCAACCCCAAATTCAGGGCAGTCACCCCGAAACTGAGGGAATTCACCCCCAAATTAACGGGATTGAGCACAAAACACGGGGAATTGAACCCAAAATTAGTAAATGAACTCAAACCTGAGGGAATTCACGCCAAAACTCAGGGAATTCAGCCGAGTTACGGAAACTAAGCACAAAACTCGGGGAACTCGACGCAGAACTCAGGGAATTAAACCCCAGACTGAAGGAATTCACCCCAAAACTGCGGGAATTCACCCCAAACCTGGGAATTCCGCCCCGTCTCCAATGATTAACCCGGAACACTCCGGCGCCCGTTCGGAATTCCGGGCCAACCCCTCCCAGCTCCCGGCGATTCCCACGCCGGAGGGTCCCGGTTTTTCGGGGGGGGGGATGATCCAGGGGACCCCCCCCGTTCCCGACCCCCGGGAACGCGGCGGATCGCGGCGGATCCCCCTCTCCCCAGTGCCCTTTATCCCGTCCCGCCGCTCTCCGGAAGCTTCTCCACCCGGAATCGGGGGGGTGGGGACCCTCCGGACCCCCCCGGAGCCAGGGAAAATCCCTCGGGATTCGCCCAAACCGGGCCGGTCGCTCCTCATTTCCCCCTCCCCAGCACGGGACACCCCCCGACCGCAGCCCTGGGGGCCCCCAAAGTTCACCCCCACCCCTGGGGTCCCTCTGGTGTCCTAAACCCCCCTCCCAAAACACGGCCCTGGGGTCCCCCAAAGTGTCCCTCCCCAATTGGGGGGGGGTCCCTCCAGCCCTGACCCCGCTCAGGGATCCCCCAAAAGTCCTGATTCCCCTCAGATCTCGGCTCCGACACCTCAGGGAACCCCCAGATCCCCCCAGGGACCCCCCAGACCCTCCCCAATCCCCTCAGGGACCCCTCCCCAAAGGTCCTGACCCCGCTCAGACGCTCCTGCCCCGGGTTGGGACCCCCCGGGACCCCTTTAGGGATCCCTCAGATCCTCCCAATCCCTTCGGGGACCTCTCAGAGCCCCCCCGGACCCCCCGGACCTCCCTGTCCCGGGCTCTGATCCCTCATGAACCCCCTCAGGGACACCCCCGGCCCCCTCAGCCCCCTCTGGGACCCCTCAAAGGACCTCCCTCAGACTCGAATCCCCTCAGAGACCTCTCAAACACCGCTGGATCCCTCATGGATCCCCTCAGGGACCCCCCAGATCCCCCTGCCCCGCGCTCTGACGCGTCTGGGACCCCTCAAACCCTTCAGGAACCCCCTCGGGGACCCCTCAGACTCTGGAATCCCCTCAGGGACCCCTCAGCCCCTCCCAATCCCCTCACAAACCCCCTCAGTGACCCCCCAGCCCCCCCCACCTTGCGCTGCTGCTTCTCCCAGGCGGGGTCCAGGAGCAGATCCCGATCCCAATCGTCCTCCTGGGCCATGTAGTCGCCGTTGGGACCGGGCCCGTTCCCGCCGTACGGGTGGGGCTGCCCCGCGCTGTGGTAATCCACCATTATCGCCGCCCTGATGTCGCGACAGGCGGAGGACGCGCCACCGAGACGGAGCAGACTCCCCCCCCCCCCCACCCCGGACTGCGCACGCGCCGCCGCCGCGGCCCCGCCCACAGCGCCGCGCGCGCACGGGCGCAACCACGCCCCCCGCCCCTCAGGCGCCACCGGAGGCCCGCCCCCGCCACACCCATCGCCCGCCCCCACACGCGTCTCCGAGCCCCGCCAAGCCCCGCCCCCCGCGCTCCTAAGCCCCGCCCACGGACACGCCCCCCGGCGCGCGCCCAAGCCCCGCCCATCTCCCCTCAGACGCTCCCCCTCCATTTTGGGGACCCCCAAGAACGAGCCCAGTCCCGCGTTGGAGTCTCTTTACTGGTTAAATTGGGGAGGGTCGGGGTTGGGGGGTTGGTATTGGGGGGTTGGTGTTGAGGGCTCGGTTCCGGGGGGCTCAGAGAGAGGACGCCATGATGCTGGACACACCTGTGGGAGAAATAGGTGAGTTGGGGAGGCTCCCGAGACACCCCTCCACTTCCAGGCTCCCTCAGAAACCCCTGGGCCTCTCCTGTATCCCTCCCCGCACGCCCAAAACCCATCCAAAATTCCTCAGGACACCCCCAGGAGCCTCCTGTATTGCCCCCAACCCTGCCACAAACCCTCTCAAGATCCCCCAAACCTCCTCCAGGACCCCCAAAACCTCCATGGGACCTCCCTGTATCCTCCTAAACCCCCTCAAACCCCCTCAGGACCCCCCAACTCCCCCAAAACCTCCCTAAACTCTCGCCAGGATACCCCAACCCACTGTCAAAGTCGATCTTCTCCACAATGTTCTTGGGTTTGATGTTCTCCTCCTGGTTGGAGATGAGGATCCGCCCCGGCTCTGGCTCCGTCCATCCGTATTTGCTCATCCACACCCGCAGCTGCGACTCTGGGGGGCACGGCAGGGTCTGGGGGTGCTCGGACTCCCCCAAAACACCCCCACGATCCCCCCAAAACCCCCCTGTATCTCCACAGGACCCCCCTGTACCACCCAGATACAGAGTTTTGCCCTAAAACCTCCTCGTGTACTCCCACAGATGCCCCAAAACCCTCCTGCACCCCACCAAGCCCCTCCCAGAGCCTCCTCAGGACCCCCCTGCACCTCCCCAGGACTCCCAAAACTCCCCCAAAGGACCCCCAACACCCCAGGACCCCCAAAATCACCTCCAGGACCCCCAAACCCCCCTCCAGGACCCCCAGGCCCCCTCACCTGAGAGGTCCCCCAGCATCTCGGCGAGCAGCCAGCGGTCAATGTGCTGGTACGTGATCCCCACCACGTGGCAAATGACTGCGGGGACCCCCACGGTGTCACCGACCCCCCCAAAACTGCCCAGAACCCCCAAAGCCCCTCTGGACCCCCCAAATATCCCCCAGGATCCCCAAACAACCCCCCCCCAATACCTCCCCAGGATCCCACACATCCTCTCCAGGATGCCCCAATTTCCCCTCGGGACACCCCTGTACCCCAAAAACCCCCTCAGGGACCCCCAAATCCCCCCTGAACCATCCCCAGGTTCCTCCAGGAATCCCCAAAGAAAACCCAGGACCCCCAAAACCTCCCCAAAACCCCCTCAAGATTCCCCCCAAGCCCCCCCAGAACGCCCCAAACCCTTTCAGGACCTCCCCAGGCCTCCCCTGAACCCCCCAGGCACCCCCAAAACCTCCCCAGGACCCCCCAAATCCCCCCTCACATTTCCTGACGGAGTCCTCGAAGCCGGTGATCCCCTCCAGCAGCTCCATGTTCTCATCCAGCGCTTGCTGCCGGAATTCCGGGGGTCACCCCCCACATTCAGGGGTCCCCCTCTGTCTCTAGGACCCTCCCCGGGGTTTTGGGGGACCCCTCCCTCCCGATTTTGGGGGGACTCACCCAGAAAGACTGGAAGTGGCAGGTCTCCAGCAGCTCCCCCAGGTACAGGATCTGCCGGATGGGCCGCTCCTCCTGCTGCGTTTTGGGGAGGTCAAGGGAAAAATTTGGGAAAAAAGGGGGGAGCGGAGGTGCCCCCGCAGCCGAACCCGAAAAATCTGCCTCTCTCAGATCCCAAAATCCACGGTTTTGGGGGGATTTTGAGGGTAGAAACACCAGGTTTGACCTCTCGGAGGCAGAATGGACAGATGTGAGGCAGGTGAAAGTGGGGTCCCTATGGAATTTGGGGGGGGGTTATGGAATTTGGGGGTTGCAAAGGAATGGGGGCGTGCCCAGGGGCTGCACCTCAAAACTCAGCCCCCCAAATCCCTAAATCCAGGCGTTCTGGGGAGTCTCGGGGAGCAGACACCAGGAAAAAAGGGGTGGGGGGGAGCAGGCTGCTCCTGGAACTGGGGGCCCCTCTGGAATTTTGGGGTTCCCTATGGAATGGGGGGAGTCCCCAGGGGTTTTACCCCCCAAAATCAGCCCCCCCAAATCCCTAAATCCAGGGAGGTGCTGCTTCATCTGCCTCTTTGGGGGGGCTCGAGCCTCTGGGGAGGGACCCCGAGATCCAGAGCTGGAAACGGGGGGTCCCCGGGGGGTTCCCTCTGGAATTGGGGGGGTCCCCCATGGAACTGGGGGTTTCCTCATAGAATTGGGGCTTTCCTCAGGGAACTGGGGGGGTTCCCCTGGGAATTGGGGATTTCCTCATGGAATTGGGGGGTTCCCCGAGGGGTTCCCTCTGGAACTGGGGGGGTTCCTCAGGGAATTGCGGGGTTCCCCTGGGAACTGGGGGTTTCCCCATGGAACTGGGGGTTTCCCCATAGAACTGGGGGGTTCCCCATGGAATCCCGGCGTTCCCCACGGAACTGGGGGGATTCCCCATGGAACTGGGGGGGTTCCCCACGGAATTGGGGGGTGCCCCATGGAATTTTGGGGCTCCCCATGGAATCGCGGCCCCAGGATACGTGAGCCTGGTCGATCATGCACTTGCAGAGGGTGAAGTCGGTGTGCGGGAGGTTGGTGAGGGCCTTGAGCAGGATCTGCGCCGTCACCCCGGTCTGGAAGAAGGCGGGGTTGAACTGGTACCTGCGCACAGGTGACCCCAGGTGAGGGGGGCTTGGGGAGGGGGCTCGGGGACCCCCAAACTCCCCCCAAACCCCCCCCGGAGCCCTCACAGCTTCAGCACGGCCAGGTTGGCCTCCAGGTCGTAGGCGTTCTCCTTGGCCTGGGTCTCCACGTAGCGCTCCAGGGTGGCCAGGTTCTCGGGGTTGTACCTGCGCACGTGAGGGGGGTCTGTGGCACACCTGGGACCCCCCCATAGCACACCTGGGACCCCCCCGTGACACACCTGGGACCCCCCATAGCACACCTGGACCCCCCGTCACACACCTGGGACCCCCCGTCACACACCTGGGACACCCCGTCACACACCTGGGACCCCCCCGTCACACCTGGGACCACCCGTCTCACACCTGGGACCCCCCCAGGGCCCCTTTTCAACACCCGCAACTCCCCCAAGGCCCCCCAAGCCTCTCCCGGGCCCTCCCGTTCCCCCCCAGTCCGCTCCCAGTGCCCGCCGGCCCCTCCCAGTGCCCTCCCAGTGCTCCCAGTTCCCCCCAGTTCCCCCCAGTGCCCTCCCAGTGCTCCCAGTACCGGTCGATGCCCCGCAGCAGTTTCCCCACGTTCGCCCGCATCTGCTCGAACAGCGCCATGTTCGCGGCTCTCCAGGAAGTGACGTCACGGCGGCTTCCGCTTCGCCGCGGCAGGGGCGGGGCCGAAGGTCCCTGGCCACGCCCACGCCGCGAGACCGCGCCCTCAGCTCTGACCACGCCCCCTCCCAGTACGGGCTGCGTCCCCGGCTGGGGCAAAATGGGGAAAACTGGGGAAAACTGGGATGAACTGGGGCCCACCCGCAGCCGCGATGCTGTGGGGTCATAATGGGAGGGACTGGGACAAACTGGGATGATACTGCAATCGTACTGGGAAGGACAGCGAGGTCATACTGGAATTCTACTGGATTGTACTGGGATTGTACTGGGATCAGCATGAGGCTGAACTGGGCCAAACTGGGGTGGCAGTGGGGGGACAAGGGGTCAATAACGACCCAGGGGGGTCCTGAGGGGTTGTGGAGGGTTCCAGGGGGCTCTCAGGGAGGGTCACGGTTCCCGCCCTTTTTCGCCTCACGGTTCCCGCCCTTTTTCCCCTCAAGGTTCCCGCCCTTTTCCCCTCACATTTCTCACCTTTTTCCCCTCACGTTTCCCGCCCTTTTCCCCTCACGGTTCCCGCCCTTTTCCCCTCACATTTCTCATCCTTTTCCCCTCACGTTTCCCGCCCTTTTCCCCTCGCATTTCTCATCCTTTTCCCTTCACATTTCTCACCCTTTTTCCCCTCACAGTTCCCACCCTTTTTTCCCCTCACAGTTCCCACCCTTTTCCCCTCACAGTTCCCACCCTTTTTCCCCTCACAGTTCCCACCCTTTTCCCCTCACAGTTCCCGCCCTTTTCCCCTCACATTTCTCACCTTTTTCCCCTCACGTTTCCCACCCTTTTCCCCCTCAGGTCCCCGGGGTTTTGGGGGACCCCAGGGGGGTCAGTAATGAGCCGGAGGGGCAGCGACACTTGGCAGCGTTTATTGAGGGGGGAGGAAAGGCACTTAAAGAGCGTCTGGGGTAATTCTGGGGAGTCAGGGGGTGTTTCGGGGGGGTCAGTAACGAGCCAGCGGCACTCAGCAGCGTTTATTGGGGGGGGGGGAATAAAAGGCACTTTAAGGGGGTTTTGGGAAGGGGGTTTGGGGTTCCCGGGGGGTCATCCCAGCTGATCCTCGTATTGCTTGCGGAAGCAGTCGCCGGCCGGGAAGAAATCCCAGCAGCGCTCCTGGTACATCTTCCACACATAAGATTCCTGGGGGAGGAATTGGGGAGGGGGGGCTCAGGGAATGGGGGACCCACTGGCACTGGGAGATCCCCCCCCTAAATTTCACAGATCTCACCAGAGACAACGCCCCCCCCCACCAAATCCCATAGAGACCCTTCATGGGACTCCCCATGGGACCCTCCCTGCGCCCCCCCAAAGCACCCCCAGACCCTTCCTGGACTCCCCCAGCCCCCCACAACCCTCCCCAGGACCCCCCGCTTCTCCCCACCTGCCCCGTGTGCTCCGTCTCGTCCTTGTTGATCAAATACATCAGGAAAAACCTGGGGGGGATGAAATTTGAGGTGTCAGAGGTCGAGGGGGACCCCTGAACTTCTCTGGGACCCCCTAAAATCCCCTGTAGCCCCCGAAGCCCCCCAGGTCTCACATGTAGTTGGCCAGGTTGTGCTCCTCCAGCGTGTGGGTCTCGAAGCCGTGGGGCGTCGTGTCGAAATAGTCGCTCCCGATGCCACAGATGAAACATTTCGTCTGGGGAGGGGGCCCGGGGGGGTCAGAGAAGGGTCCTTGAACCCCCCAATCCGAACTGGGGGGGGCCTCCCCCTCCTGCCCCCCCAGACTCACCTCCATGTCCTCCTTCACCTGCTCCTGCTGGTCCCGCAGCTCCCCGAAGGCGTCGATGATCAGACCTGGGGGGCACAAAAAGGGGGGGGTCAGAGGGATGGGATGATGGGACCCCCTCATAGCCCCTTTTAGGACCCCCAAACTGCCCCCCAAGCAGTGCCCACCCTGGATGAAGCCAGGAGGATGACGATGATCCCCAGACCCCCCAAACCCCCCCCCACAGCCCCATCCCTGCTGCGGGGTGCCCACCCTGGATGATGGCGAGGAGGATGACGATGACGAAGAAGAAGAAGGTGATGTCGAAGACGACGCGGTAGAGCTCGTAATCGTC
This sequence comes from Lycocorax pyrrhopterus obiensis, assembly GCA_014706295.1. Classification (NCBI taxonomy): domain Eukaryota; kingdom Metazoa; phylum Chordata; class Aves; order Passeriformes; family Paradisaeidae; genus Lycocorax; species Lycocorax pyrrhopterus. Next base: position 767,049 of record JACSVZ010000036.1, on the reverse strand, counting down.
CCCCGCGGGGTCCTCGATCTCGTCCCCGATGCCCCCCCCGGCCCGGACCCCCACGTACATGTGGAACAGGTAACACTGGGGGGACACAGCGGGGTCAGGGACCCCCCGAGACCTCCAGGTGCCCCCAGAGAGCCCCAAAAACCCAGCTGGGAACCCTCTGGACCCCCCCGGACCCCCCCTCACCGTCATCATGTCGTCACACTTCATGTCGGGCTCGTCCTCGTCCTCGCTCTTGTTGTAGAACTTGCGGAAGAAGTTGAAGGCCACCACGGTGTACAGGTAGACCACCACGGCCAGCAGCCCCACGGTCATCACCAGCTGAGCACAGGGCGGTCAGGGGGGACACGGGACCCCCCCGCAGCCCCCCCAGCCCCTGTGGGACCCCCCCGCAGCCCCCCAGCCCCCGTGGGACCCCCCGCCCCACACCTGCTTGCCGTTGTGGGTGACGGAGGACAGGATGGTGCGCAGCGTCTTCACGCCCATGGCGATGTCCAGCAGGTGCGAGGCGAAGAAGAAGTTGTTGTAGTGGCCCAGCAGGGACATGGCCATGTACCAGGTGAGGTACAGGAACGACTGGGGGGGGACACGGGGGGGGTCACCCCAAAGCCACAGGGGTCACCCCAAAGCTGGGGGTCCCACGGCCCAGGATGATGGCCCACGTCAGCCCCCCACTCACGTTATCGGTGAAAATCACCCCAAATTTCCAGATCTGGTACCGGATGTCGATGGATGTGATCCTGGGGGGGCACAGGGGGGTCAGCACGTGGGGACACCCCCAAGAAGGATCAGGACCCCCTGGGGGAGCCCCCAGACCCACAAGGTGTCTGACTACCCCTGGGACCACCCAGAACCCCTGAACCCCCCCCTTAGGCCCCTATAGGATCCCAAAGCCCCCCCAAGCCCCCCCTGAGCCCACCAGCTGAGCAGGGAGTTGTCGGGGAGGGGTCTGCGCTCGCCCTGCGCCCCGATCTCCACGCTGGCCAGGTCCATCCCCAGCAGCTCCGCGATCCTCTCCCGCCCGTAGATGTCCCCGTATTTCTCCAGCACCTGGGGGGACCCCAGAATTGAGGGAAGGACCCCCAGAATGTTGGGGGACACCTCCAAAATCGGGGTAGGGGGTCCCGGTCCCAGCCCAGGACCCCTCCTCACCTTCCTCTTGATGAACTTGTCCCAGTAGTTGCTGGGGAAGGATCTGGGGGGGTCAGGGGAGAAAAGGGGGGTCGGGGGGGTCAGCGGTGACCACACCCCTCCCCCAAGACACGGCCGGTGCAGGGGGGGCCTCAGGGGGGTCACAGTTGGTCCCACCAGACCCCCGAGGGCCCCCCAGGACCCCCCAAAACCCCTCTCAGACCTCCCAGAGCCCCCTAAATCCCCCACACCTCCCTTCCAGCCCCTCAGATGCCCCCAGGACCCCCTAAACCCTCCTCCCGTGACTCCCCAGTGCCTCCCAGTGCCCTCCCAGTGCCCTCCCAGTGCCGTACTGGGCGTTGAGCACCAGGCGGTCCCACTGGCCCTTGACGTCGTCGTCGGGGGGCTGCTCGGTGATGTAGAGCCCCGAGAACTCGAGGCGCCGCGCCACCTCCTTCTCGCGCTTGAAGATCACCAGGGGGATCTGGGGACAGGCCACGGGCTCACCGCGGGTCCCAGGGCTGGGGGGGACACGCACAGGGGGTCCCGGGGGTCCCCGGGGGGGTCACCTTGAGGCAGTTGTAGCCAATGATGCAGAGGAAGGCCACCAGCGTGTGGGCCAGCGCCAGCCCCCGCAGCGCCGGGCCCATGTAGCCCGTGCTCTCCTCCAGGAAATAATAAACCTCGGGCTCCTCCGAGACCCCCCCCGCGGCCTCGGGGCCCCCCGGGACACCCCCGTCCTCCTCCGGGGCCGCCCCCGAGCCCTCGGGCTCCTCTGGGGCGCCCGGGGGGTGCTCGGACACCTGCGGGGAGAGGGACACGGTGAGAGACCCCCGATGGCGCCGGGGGGTCCCCAAACCCCCTCTGTGGGGACACAGGGGTCTGAGGGGGTCCAAAGTGTCCCCAAACCCCCCTCTGTGGGGACACAGGGGCCCAAGGGGTCCAAAGTGTCCCCAAACCCCCCTCTGTGGGGACACAGGATCCCCTAAACCCCCCCCAGCCCCCCACCTTGTAGAAGAGGAGGATGAAGTTGATGGCGAAGGCCAGGAACAGCGCCAGGAACCGCAGGTTGTAGAAGTTCCGTGACAGGTAATTCTGGGGGGGGAGAGGGGAATTGGGGGGGAGTCAGGACCCTCCTGAGCACCCACCCGGGGGGGCCAGGCCCAGGACCCCCTCCCAGCACCCACCCAGAGACCCCCAAATCCCCCCCATGGTCCTTAAACCTCCCCTGAGACCAATTGAGGGTCCCCCAGGACACCCCAAATCCCCTCGAGGGACCCCCAGACTCCCCCCAGAGACCCCCAGGCCCCCCCTTACCAGGAACTTGACCCTCTGGACCTCCAGCTCTCCCCAGAAGTCGAAGCCCCCCTCGGCCGGGGGCTCCCGGCGCTCCCTGGGCACCGACTTGCGCCGCTTCGGGGGGGCCCTGGGCTCCGGCCCCTCCTCGGCCCCCTCGGGACCCCCGGCCTTCTCCCCGTTCTCCGTGCTGGGGACAGAGCGGGCTTGGGGTGGGGGGCTCGGGGACACTCCCGCCCCGGCCACAGAGCCCAGGGGGGCTGGGACCCCCCCCCAAATTCCCCGCCCTTACTCGGCTTTCTCGATCTCGGCCGGGGGCTCCTCCTCCTTCTGTCCCTCCCCCACCTGCTCCCCCTCCTCCTGGGGGGGACAAGGCGGGGGTCAGAGGGGGGGCCTGGGGGGGGCACATCCCCCTGGACCCCCCCCAATTCCCCCTCAGGCACGGGGGGCTGGGAATCAGGGGTTTGGGGACACCCACTGTGTCCCACCCCCCATAGGGACCCTGGGGACCTCCCCCCTCAAAGGGACCCCAAAATCTTCCCCCCGGGTCTCCCAAAGTCCCCCCCTAGGGACCCCCAAAATCTCCCCCCCTCCATATCCCACCCTTCACAGTGACCCCCCCCAAAAGACCCCCAAATCCCCCCCACAGGGACCCCCAAAATGCCACTGCCCCCTCCCAGACCCCCACCACCCCCCTGCAGCCCCCCAAAATCCCCCCCCGTCCCCGTACCCCGAACTTCCTGCGCAGGATCGGGGTCCCCTCGGGGGTGGGGGGCTCAGCCCCGGGGGGCTCCCCGATGTCCCCGAGCCCCCCCGGGGCGTCGGGGGCCGCCAGCCGGAAATGGGGGTCCTTGCGCACCCCCGGCCCCGCCGGCGCCGCCTTCGCCTCCCGCCGCTCCTCCTCCTCCTCCCCGTCGGCCGGGGGCGCCTCCAGCTGCGCCTCGGGGGGCTGCTCCGGCTCCGGGGGTCCCCCCTCGTCCCCCGCGCCGGCCTCGCCGCCGCCCACGGCGTCCTGCGTGGGGTCGGGCATGGAGCCCAGCACCTCGATGACCCCCAGGCGCTGCGCCCCCTCCACCAGGCCGCCCCCGAACAGGGAGCTCCAGGCCAGGCGCCCCACGGCCCCCAGCACCCCCAGCCCCCCCAGCACCCCGCCCAGCGCCACGCGCCCCACGCCCACCCCCGCCTCCCACGCCAGCTCCCGCCCCGACTTCTTCCGCAGCCTCCTGATCCTGCGGCGCCACGTCTGGGGCGACCCCAGCAGCCGCCGCAGCACCCCCAGGCCCGGCAGCGCCGGCGCCGGCGCCTCGGCGCTGGCCGGCTCCTCTTCCTCCCTGTCCTCGTCCTCGTCCTCCTCCTCGTCGCGCGGCGCCTCCTCCTCGGAGATGCGCGAGGCGATCTGCATCTCGAAGATGGTGTCCTCGCAGAAGTTGACGAAGAGCTCCATCTTCTCGGCCTCGCCGCCCTCGTTGACCACATCGAAGATGAACTGGCGCTTGGACTCCTTGACCTGCGGCATCTCCCACTGCGCCTTGTTGGCGCCGCTGATCTCGAAGTAGATGCGCTCGATGCGCCGCGCCGCGCCCATGATCTCGATGCGGCCCAGGAACGGCCGGAAGTAGTCCAGGATGCTCTCGGCCTGCTCCAGGAAGGTCTTGAGGCGCTGGTCGTGCGGGACGTGCTCGGACAGGTTGGTCAGCAGCACGGCCACGTTGAAGCCGATGTCGCGCGCGGGCTCCTGGAAGCGCTGGGCGAAGCTCTCCACGTCGATCATCTCGTTCTCGTCGGCCTCGGAGCACGACAGCAGGAACTGGATCTCGTCGGGCTCGTACTGCTTCTGGCTGTCCATGGCCTTCTGGAAGTCCTTCTTGGAGATGAGCCCGCGCGGGTCGGTGACGAAGTGGCGGAAGGCGTCGGACGAGACGATGTCGCGCAGCTTCAGGAACATGTCGAAGAACTTGAGGATCATGGTGACGTTGCTGGAGGACTCCACCAGCATGTCCACCATCTGCCGCGCGATCGTCCCGTTCACCACGTTCCCTGCGGGGACACGGCGGCGTCACAGGTCAGCGGGTGTCCCCAGAGCCTCGGGGACGCCCCGCAGGGTGTGGGGACACCTGGGTGGTCAAGGGAGATCCTGGGATCAGGGGACACCTGGGTGGTCAAGGGACACCTTGGGTGGTCAAGGGACATCCTGGGATCAGGGGACACCTTGGGGACAGGGCGTTCTCCGGTACCTTCGAGCAGGGACAGCAGCATCACCACCATGTCCTTCTGCAGGTCCAGCAGCTCCTTCAGCAGCCCCAGCTGGGACGAGTCCTGGGCAGGCACCAGAGCTCCCAGTTACCTCCCTGTGCGCCCCAGTGCCATCCCAGTGCCTCACCAGTAACTTCCCAGTGCCACCAGTCCCCTCCCAGCGCCTCCCAGTGCTCCCAGTGCCCACCTGAGCCAGCTTCTTCATCATGTGCGCGAAGACGTGCAGGAAGCCGACGACGGCGTCCCAGAGGCGGCTGTGGGCCAGGCTCTGCTGGTTCCCAGTACAGGGGCCCTGGGGGACACCGGCATACTGGGAGGGACCCCCGAGAGCCCCCAGGGCACTGGGGACACATACTGGGAGCACTGGGGATACTGGGAGCACTGGGGAGGTTTGTGGGCATTTGGGGGTCTCACCTGGATGTGCTAGGTGAGGCTGTTGAACACCTGCTTGGCCATGGCCATGGGGGGCTCAGGGGGGGCTGTGGGGGTTTGGGGGGTCCCTGGGGCAGTCTGGGGGTCCCAGGTGGGTCTGGGGTCTCACCTGGATGTACTCGGTGAGGCTGTTGAACACCTGCTTGGCCATGGCCGTGGGGGGCTCAGGGGGGGCTGTGGGGGTTTGGGGGGTCCCTGGGGCAGTCTGGGGGTCCCAGGTGGGTCTGGGGTCTCACCTGGATGTACTCGGTGAGGCTGTTGAACACCTGCTTGGCCACGGCCATGGCCTTGGAGAAGTTCCTCTTGCCCTGCTCGTCGATGACGTCCTTGCCCGAGTAGTACCAGTAGAAGTCACTGATGGACTCCTGGGGACATGGAGGGGACAGTGGGGACATTGAGGGGACATGGGACCAGTCCCTGCTGGCTCCTGGGGACACCGGGGACACGGGGACGGGCGGGTGTCACCTGCAGGCGCAGCAGGTAATCCACGGTGCAGATGATGATGTTGATGGTGGTCGTGTTCCCCGTCTGCGTCCGCAGGTAGTTCTGGAAGTCTGGGGGGGGACACAGGGACACCCCCGGCGTCACCTCGGTGTCACCTGGGTCCCCTCGTGTCCCCCCCGTGTCCCCAGGTGTCCCCCCTGTGTCCCCACCGTTGTTGTGGCCCTCGCAGAGCAGCTGCAGCAGCCGGAACAGGTCCTGGGTGAATTCATCGTCCGACATCACCTTCTCCCCTGGGGGGACACGGGGGGGACACGGGGACAGCGGGGTCACCTGGGGTCACGGGTGGCACGGGGACACGCCCCAGTGGCACGGGGACACCACAGAGTGGCACGGGGACACCCTGGCGTGACAGGGACACACCGAGATGGCACCAGGACACACCACAGAGTGGCACGGGGACACTCCGAGGTGGCACAGGGACACCACAGAGTGGCACGGGGACACCCTGAGATGGCAACAGGGACAATCTGAGGTGGCACGGGGACACCCCGGGCTGGCACGGGGACACCATAGAGTGGCACGGGGACAAGCAGGGTGGCAGTGGGGGCACCACAGAGGACACTGGGGCGGCACAGGGACATGCTGGGGTGGCACAGGGACAAGCAGGGTGACAGTGGGGACACTGGGGTGGCAGGGGGTTAGCGGCGGGAGGGGACACAAGCGGGGACAAGCGGGGACACGGGGACAGGCCACCCTCCTCCTGCCCCCCCCACAGCCCCACGGAGCCTTCAGTGAGCCCCGACCCCTGTGGGACCCCAACCCTGTCCCCCCTACAGCCCCCAACACCCCCACAGACCCCGAGCCCGATCCCCCCATACCCCACAGCCCCCCTGTGTCCCCCACACCCCCATAATCCCCTATAGCCCCCATCCCTAATCCCCCATAGCCCCCCCAGCCCCATAACCCTGCACAGCCCAAGTCCCCTATAGCCCCCCTATCTCCCCCCACAGCCCCCCATAGCCCCCCCCAGCCCTGCTACGGGCACCCCCTCCGGCCCCAGAGCCCTCTGCAGCCCCTCTGGCCCTCAGAGCCCCCCTGCAGCCCCCCAGAGCCCCCCTGCAGCCCCCTATAGCCCCCCGAGCCCCCTGCAGCCCCCCGTATTTACCGTTCTCCCGGCTGATGACTGCCAGCGGAGCCGGGGGGAGAGAAGAGACAGTGAGCGGGGGGGGGACTGGGGGTGGGGGTGGGATTTGGGATCCAGGGGGGGATTTTGGGTCCAGGGGGGGATTTGGGATCCAGGGGAGGAACTGGGGATTCGGGGGGGAATTGGGGTGGGGGGGGACATTAGATTTTGGGGGGCATTAGGGTGGGAGGGGTGTTGGAGGGGGGGGGGATTAGAAATTTGGGGGGGTTCATTAGGAATTTGGGGGGTTCATTAGGAATTTGGGGGGCATTAGGGGTTTGGGGGGGATTGGAGAGGAATTGGGGCAGCTGGGGTTTGGGGGGGCATTAGGGGAGGAGCTGGGGGTGCGTTAGGGTTGGGGGGCATTGGGGTGGGGGGGCATTAGATTTTGGGGGGTCTCTAGGTCAGGGATCACAGCAGGGGCACGGTGGGAGCAGCGCGGGGGTTTTGGGGTGCAGAACGGGCCCCCCTCCCCTCAGTGCCACCCCCCCATCCCTTCGGGGGTCCCGGGGGGTCCCGGCCCCCCACTCACTCGTCCCCTCCTCGGTGACCATGCCCAGCCCCTCGGCCTTGTTCTGCCGCTCGAAGGCGTTCAGGTCCAGCACGCTGCGGGCAACCGGGTCAGGGGGCCCCGGGGCCGGCACAGCCCCCCCGGGGGTCCCTGCTGCTCCCAGGACCCCCCAGCACCCCGGGGGACCCCCAGCACCCCGGGGGGACCCCAGCACCCCGGGGGACCCCATCTGCCGGTACCTGCAGGTTTGCATCAGGGCCTGGACGCTCTGGAAGAAGCCGACCTCGCGCTTGGATTTGAGGTACTCCAGCATCTTCTGTGGGGGGCACGGGGCACACGTGGGGACACGGGGGACACAGGGGACACACAGGGGACACAGGGGACACAGGGGACACACAGGGGACACAGGGGACACGGGGGACACAGGGGACACCCAGGTGACCCACAGGGAACACAGGGGACACAGGGGACACAGGGGACAGCCGTGACCCCACAGGGGACACAGGGGACACCCGTGACCCCACAGGGGACACGGCGGAGCCCGCACCTGCTGCACGTCGGCGTTGCCCCCGTTGAGGATGGAGATGCCCAACTTGAGGGTGGAGGAGACCATGGCCCCCCGCTCACCTGGGGACAGCAGGGCCACAGCAGGGTCACAGCAGGGCCACATGTGTCACATGTGTCACATGTCATACGTGTGTCACCCCATCTACCCCCGCTCCCCTATAACCAGGACCCTCGGGCAGGGGCTGGGGGGGTCGAGGCTCACACGGGGGTCACTCGGGGGTCACAGGGGTCTCTCGGGGGTCACTCGGGGGTCTCTCGGGGGTCTCACCCTTGCAGGCGCTGATCATCTGCAGCACCATCTCGGCCGCCCCCCGCGTGTGCAGCCGGGCCTGCTGCGACAGCAGCTTCTGCTTCTCCATCTCCTTCTCCTGGGGACAGGGGGGACACGGGGGGGTCACAGGGGGCCGGGGGGGTCACTGGGGGTCACAGGGGTCAGGGGGTTTTGGGGTGCCCCCCACCTCGAATGAATCCTCGGCTTCTTCCTCTTCCTTCTCCTCTTCCTCCTTCTCTTCCTCTTCCCCGTCCTCTATGTGGCAGCTCTGGGGGAAGGGGAGGAAAAGGGGAGGGGGGGTCCTCAAATTAGGAACCTCCCCCAAACCAGCCTGGGGGGCCCCCAAAATCCCTGGGGATTCCCAAAATACTCGGGGAAACCCCTCCCCATCCCTGAACCCCCCCCTCAGCCCCTGTGAACCCCCCCAAAATCCCTGGGGACCTCCAAACCCCCCTGGGATCACCCCAATCCTTGGGGACCCCAAAACCCCCGCCCCCCTCACCCCCCGGGGATCCCCCCAGCCCCAGGGAACCCCCCAGCCCCAGGGACCCCCCAAATATCCCTGGGGACCCCACCCCAATCCCTGCCCCTCCACCCCCACAATGACCTCAGGGACCCCCAACCCCCAGCCCTTGGGGCCCCCCCGGTTTTGGGGTGCCGGGGGTGCCCCCACCTTGGCCATGATCCCGGCGTAGGCCATGTACAGGTGATCCTGCTCCAGGTGGCTGCGGGGTTTGGGGAGGGGGACACCGGTTGGGGGGGGGATGGGGACACCCTGGACCCCCCAAAAGGGGACCCAGGTGCCCCTGGGGAACTGAGCTCCCCCCCCACCCTGAGGTGCCAACCCCGGTTTTGGGGTCCGTCCCAGGTTTTGGGGTCCCCACGGTGAGATTTGGGGTCTCTCGGGGGGGGGTTGGGGTTTCCCAGTGGGTTTGGGTGTTTGGGGTCCCCCTCCCAGCAGGATTTGGGGTCCCTCCTGATGGGTTTTGGGTTTCCCCGGTGGGATTTGGGGTCCCGGTGGGATTTGGGTATCAGGGTCCCCCCAGTGGGATTTGGGGTTTATGGATCCCACCCCCCGGTGTGGTTCGGGGTCCGCGGTGGGTTCGGGGTCACCTCTGCTCGGTGAGGGCGGTGCGGCTGAAGTGCAGGATGAGCTGGTGCAGGGGGTCCGGCCGCGCCTCCGCCTCTTCCTCCTCCTCCTCCTCCTCCCGCCCCGATTTCTGTCCCCAAAACCCCACCCGGCTCAGAGGGAAGAAGGGGGGGTCTCTGGGGAGTCCCCAGACCCCGGGGGGTGTCCCCAGACGCCGGGGGGGGGTCCCCAAAGCCCGGGCGGGGCCGGGGCTCACCGAGAGGTCGTCGATCATGCGGTCCTCGAAGGGCGGCTGCTCCCGGCCCAGCCACGAGAGCCGGTAGGACTCCAGGAACATGTTACAGGCGCGGTGCCTGCGGACGGGGGGCACCGGGGGTCCCAGGGGTCACCCAGGGGTCACCCAGCGGGGCTGAAACACCTCCAAGGACACTCCCAGTCGCCCCCTTGCAACTCCCAGTTTCCCTGGCGGGGTCTCAGGGTGCCCCCACCGCCACTCCCAGTGTCCCCCCAGTGTCCTCCCAGTGTCCCCAGTGCCCCCCGAGCCCACCTGGGCAGGTTGTACAGGGGGGTCATGCGGAAGCAGGCGACCACGGCGCGGCGGCGCTGCTTGGACAGGAGCTTGTGCCACACGGCCTTCTTGGACTTGTAGGGGTGCTCCGTCTGCACGGGAGGCACCCGGGGGTCACCCGGGCACCCCGAAACCCCACGGGCACCCCAAACACCCCCGGGACCCCCCAAGCCCCTCCGTACCTGGTCCAGGTGGTAGAGCACGGCCGACACCTCCTGCACCCTGCGCACGACCTGCTCGGGGCTGTCGGGGTCCTCGTCCCGCCCGGCCTGGCGCACCAGGGCCATCTGCCAGCGCGCCGAGCCCGTGTTCTCCACCTGGGGACATTGGGGACAGCACTGGGGACATTGGGGACACTGACTGGGGACACGGGGCCATCTGCCAGCGCGCCGAGCCCGTGTTCTCCACCTGGGGACATTGGGGACAGCACTGGGGACATTGGGGACACTGACTGGGGACACTGACTGGGGACACGGGGCCATCTGCCAGCGCGCCGAGCCCGTGTTCTCCACCTGGGGACATTGGGGACACTGGGGACACTGGGGACACTGGGGACACTGACTGGGGACACGGGGCCATCTGCCAGCGCGCCGAGCCCGTGTTCTCCACCTGGGGACATTGGGGACAGCACTGGGGACATTGGGGACACTGACTGGGGACACTGACTGGGGACACGGGGCCATCTGCCAGCGCGCCGAGCCCGTGTTCTCCACCTGGGGACATTGGGGACACTGGGGACACTGGGGACACTGGGGACACTGACTGGGGACACGGGGCCATCTGCCAGCGCGCCGAGCCCATGTTCTCCACCTGGGGACATTGGGGACAGCACTGGGGACACTGACTGGGGACACAGGAAAGGGGAGACACAGGTGGCTGACCCTGGGGACACGGGTACATTGGGGACGCAGTGACACTGGGGACACGGGTGACGCCACGGCCAGACCAGCTCACCTTGTCCTGCAGGTGCAGGTTGTTGTGCAGGAACTCCCGAACCTCCTCGTCCGTGTCCTTCTGCGGGGGGGGACACAGGGGACACCTCAGGGGGGTCCCCATGGCCGGGGGTGGGGTCCCCAGACCCATGGGGGTGTCCCCAGACCCGGGGGTTGTGTTCTGGGGGGTCCCGGGGGGGTGTTGGGGTCCCCAGGTGTCCCCGGCCGCCCTCCAGGGGTTTGTCCAGGTTTGTCCCTCAGCCCGGGGGACATTTGGGGGTCCCAGGGGTGTCCCCAGGTGTCCCCGGGCACCCACCAGGGCGTAGCGGCCCTTGGCCAGCGCGATGAGCTCCTGGTCAGCGGGCGAGCACATGTTGAGGCCGATGGGCAGCATCTTCTTGAGCGTGGCCACGATGAGCGAGGTGTGCACCGAGTAGCGATCCCCGCGGCGCCGCTTCTTGGAGCGCTCCTGCTCCGAGCCACCGCCCTGCGGGGACAGGGACACGGGGTCAGCAGGGACACGGGGTCAGCAGGGACCCCACAATGACCGTGTCAGCTCCTGCTGAGCCACCGCCCTGCGGGGACGGGGACACAGGGTCAGCAGGGACCCCACAACGACAGTGTCAGCTCCTGCTGAGCCACTGCCCTGTGGGGACGGGGAGAGGGACACAGGGTCAGCAGGGACCCCATAACAAAGGGGTCAGCAGGGACCCCACAACAATGGGGAAGTCAGCTCCGAGCCCCCCGCCTGGGGACATCAGCTCCAGGACCCCCTGGCACGGGGACATCGTCCCTGGGGACATCGTCCCTGGCACCCCCACGGCACCGAATGGGGACAGCAATGACCCCACAAGGACAGGTCTGGGGGTCCCAGCCAAGGTCACCCCATAGAGGGGTTTTGGGGGTCCCAGCTGAGGTGACCCCTCCGAGGGGTCCTGGGGAACCCCCGCCCCCTCCCAGCCCCCTCCCCGCTAACCTGGCCGTCTCCAGACTGGGAGCAGCACCCGCAGCCGAGGGGAGAGAAGAGACAGCGTTAGGGACACTGGGGCACCGTTAGGGACACTGGGACAGTGTTAGGGACACTGGGGCACCTTTAGGGACACTGGGATGGGGATTCGGGGTGGGAACGGGGCTGGGGGGCAGCAGGAGGGGTGAAATGGGGGGAATTGGGGGGCGCCAGGGGATTGGGTGGGATGGAAACGCCTGGGGTTGGGTGGGTTTGGGGTCCTGGGTGGGTTTTGGGGTGGGATTGGGGGTCCCAGGAGGATTTTGGGGTGGTTTTGGGGTACCAGGAGGGGTGGGTGAGATGGAGACACCTGGGGCAGGGGTTTTGGGGCGCACCAGGTGGGTTTTAGGGTGAATTAGGGGTCCCAGGTGGGTTTGGGGTGGTTTTGGGGGTCCGGGGGGTTGGGTGGGGTGGGGGTGCAGGGGGTGCCGGGCGGGGGGAGGGGCAGTTTGGGGTCCCCCGCCCCACCTTGGCCATCTTGCTCTTGCTGTCGGCCGTCAGGAAGGACATGTTGTTGATCTCGTTCTGCACCACGAAGTTCTGCTCCTCACGCTTGAAGTTCTGCGGGGGGGACACGGAGAGGGGGTGAGGGACCCCCCGAAGGCCCCCGGACCCCCCAAAGGCCCCCCTGGACCCCCCACTCACGTGGGACTTGGACCAGTAGATGAAGACCTCGCCCACCATGCGGAACAGCTCCTCCGCGTCCTCGTTGGGCTCCGTCAGCCACTTGGCCCTGCGGGGACACCGGGGGGGTCACAGGGACACCACTGGGGGGTCACCATTGAGGGGTCACCACTGGGGGTCAGCAGGGTCACCACCGGGTCATCACCACTGGGTCACCAGGGCCACCATCCCCATGGCCACCATCGCTGTGTCCCCAAGACCGCCGTGGTTGTGTCCCCAAGGCCACCACAGCTGTGTCCCCAAGGCCACCCCGGCTGTGTCCCCAAGGCCACCATGGCCGTGTCCCCAGGGCCACCCCGGCGGCGTCCCCAGCGCCGCGTGCCCCGCGCTCACCGGCTGTTGTCCACGTAGCGGATGAGCAGCGGGTAGAGCGCGTAGAGGTCGCGGCAGAGCACCGAGAACTCGTCGCGGATCAGGAGCTCGGCGTCCTCGCCCTCGGCCTTCCCCTCGAGCCGCAGCTGCTCCTCCTCGGCCACCACCTTCCCCGCGCGCTTGCGCAGCCGCCCCAGCGTGGGGATGAAGTGCGAGCGCAGCAGCTCCGGCCGCGCCTTGCTCACGATGGGCTGGGCGAACACTGCGGGCGGCGGCACCTGTGACCACCCCAGGCCACCAGAACCTTCCTGGGACCACCAGAACCTCCCTGGGACCACCAGAACCCACCCTGGGACCGCCCCGGGCCACCAGAACCTCCCTGGGACCACCAGAACCTCCCTGGGACCACCCCGGGCCACCAGAACCTCCCTGGGACCACCAGAACCCACCCTGGGACCACCCCGGGCCACCAGAACCTCCCTGGGACCACCAGAACCCACCCTGGGACCACCCCGGGCCACCAGAACAACCCCAGGACTGTCCAGGGCCACCAGAACCTCCCTGGGACCACCAGAACCTCCCTGGGACCACCAGAACCCACCCTGGGACCACCCCGGGCCACCAGAACCCACCCTGGGATCACCCAGGACCACCACTGTCACCCGCAGGACCCACCCATGGCCACCACCATCACCTGCAGGACCCACCCGTGGCCACCAGCCCCTCTGGGGATGCCCCAGCCCCCTCACCCGCCAGCCTCTTCATCCAGGAGGCCTCGTCGATGCCCAGGTTGTTGACGACGATGCGCAGGATGTGGCCCAGGAGGGCGTTGAGGTGGTGGCCGGTGACGTCGGTGGCCCAGGGGCCCTGGGGGGCGGCGTCGGGGCCGCGCTCCCACCAGCGGGGCAGGTAGTGGCACAGCATGGGCAGCGTCACCTCGATGACGTGCGGCATCTCCGTGTAGCGCGCGCCCGAGTCCGCCAGGCCCCCGATGTCCCCCATGAGCCGCTCCAGGTCCGGCAGGTCCGGGCACAGCTCCTCCACCCGCGACGGGAGCCCCAGCACTGGGGGGGACACGGGGACACGGGGCTGGGGACATGGGGACACGGGGCTGGGGACATGGGGACACAGGGGACACCCCCAGGGGATGGGACACGGGGACAGAGGGCTGGGGACACCCCCAGAGGAGCTGGGGACACCCCCAGGGGAGGGGACAGAGGGCTGGGGACACCCCCAGGGGAGGGGACACAGCTCCTCCACCCGCGACAGGAGCCCCAGCACTGGGGGGGACACGGGGACACGGGGCTGGGGACATGGGGACACAGGGGACACCCCCAGGGGATGGGACACGGGGACAGAGGGCTGGGGACACCCCCAGAGGAGCTGGGGACACCCCCAGGGGAGGGGACACGGGGCTGGGGACATGGGGACACCCCCAGGGGAGGGGACAGAGGGCTGGGGACACCCCCAGGGGAGGGGACGCAGCTCCTCCACCCGCGACGGGAGCCCCAGCACCGGGGGGGGGGGGAATGGGGGGCAGAGGGCTGGGGGGTGACCAGGTGGATGTGGGGGGACACTGGGGGACACGGGGATGACCCGGGTGACCCGGAGGTGACACCCACGTGCGCGCTCGCGGGCGCTCTTGGTGCTGTACACGGAGCTGGGGTTCAGGTGGTTGAGCTGCGGCTCCAGGAAGGCCACGGGCATGGCGGCGGCCAGGCGGGCCAGGCACTCCCCCAGCGCCGGACGCTGCCTGTGGGGACGTTGGGGACATCCGGGGGTCACCCCATGGCACCCCATGGACACCCCATGGGCACCCCAAAGCCAGGGAACCCTCAGGCCCCACCCCGAGCCCTTCCCACATTTTGGGGGGTCTCCCTCAGGTTTCGTCCCCCCTCCAGTTCCAGGGTGTTCCTGGGGTTTTTGGGGTCTCCCCCTGGGGTTTTGGGGTCCCCACCTGTCCACGAGGGGCCCGCGGGCGGTGCCCAGGCTGTAGATGCTGCACAGGATGCGGTAGCAGGACACCTGCACATCGTCCACTGCGGGGACAGCGGCGTCACCGCCCGCACCGGCGTCCCCAGAGCGTCCCCAGAGCGTCCCCGTCCCTCCCAAGCCCCCCAAATGTGTCCCTGTCCCCACCTCCCTTTAATGTCCCCCTATCCCCATGCCCCACCGTGTCCCCACCGTGTCCCCACCATGTCCCCACCTCCCTTTAATGTCCCCCATCCCCCTGTCCCCATGTCCCCAACATGTCCCCGAGCCCCCCGTCCCCCCACGCCCCTGTCCCCGCTGTCCCCGCTGTCACCCACGGATGACGTCGTCCCCGAACTGGTGCTGTGCCAGGTGCTCGAAGAGCGCGGTGAGCACGGGCAGCAGCGCCACCGAGGTGTAGGTGACGTTCTGGGCCACGCCCTTGGTGGGGGCGCGGGTCGGGGTCCCCCGGCCCAGCCGCAGCTGCTCCCCCAACTTCTCCATGTCCTCGGCCGCCGACTCGAAGAACGAGCGGAGCCCGGCCTTGACGATCTCGGGGCCCGACTTCATCACCGTCCTGGGGACATCGGGGACATTGGGGACACGGGGACATTGGGGACATTGAGGACATTGGGGACATGGACACTGGCACAGGGACACAGGGACAGAGCCCAGCCTTGACGATCTCGGGGCCCGACTTCATCACTGTCCTGGGGACACCGGGGGACACTGGGGACATGGGGACATTGGGGATATCCTGGGGACACTGGGGACACTGGGGACACAGACACAGCCACACGGCCACACGGCCACAGGCGCTGGTGGCAGCGGTGTCCCCACCTGGCGTCCAGGGAGCGGGCCAGGATGAGCAGACAGTTCACCACGGCCGGGGCGTCCGTCCCTGGGGGGGGACGGTGACATTGGGGGGGGGCACAGTGACACTGAGGGGGGGCAGGGCCACCAGGGCGCACCCCCACAGTGTCCCCGGTGTCCCCAGTGCCCCCTCAGTGTCCCCCCAGTGCCCCCCAGTTACCGAAGAGTGACACGCGGTGCCGGACGAGCGCGGCCAGTTTGCAGAAGAGGCTGGAGGGGAACACGGGGGGAAGGGGGGTCAGGGGTGTCCCCAAAACCCCCCCAGAGAGGGGACGGGGGGGTCCTTGAGCACCCCCGAATGGGGGACGGGGAACAGGAGGGTCCCCAAAACCCCCAGGGATGGGCAGGGGGTCCCTCGATTGGAGGTGCCCAGGATTGGGGGTCTGGGGGTTCCATAATGGGGATTTGGGGTTCTGGGGGGGTCCCGGGGATGGGATTTGGGGCCCGGTGGGATTTTGGGGTCCCCACCTGGTGATCATCTCCTTCTCCTTGTTGGAGGTGTGGTGGGATTTGGGGTTCTGGGGGTGCCATAATGGGGATTTGGGGGTTCTGGGGGTTCCATAATGGGGATTTGGGGTTCTGGGGGTGCCATAATGGGGATTTGGGGGTTGTGGGGGGTCCCGGGGATGGGATTTGGGGCCCGGTGGGATTTTGGGGTCCCCACCTGGTGATCATCTCCTTCTCCTTGTTGGAGGCGTGGCCGCCGCTGCCCAGCACCTGGGCCGGGGTGGACAGGAAGTAGAGGCAGTGGTTGTGGAAGTACTGGTTGATGAGGGGCAGCAGGATCTGGGGGGCACCGGGGGGGTCAGCGGGACCCCAAACCCCGCAGAGAACCCGAAAAAACCCCAGAGAGAACCCAAAACACCTGCGGGGCACCCCAGAAAATGCACAGGGGAGCCCAAGTACCCCATGGACACCCCAAACACCCCACAGAGACCCCAAATGACCCATAAAGACCCCTCCAAACCTACAGGAACCCCAAATGCCCCACAGAGACTCCCAAAAGATGTGTAGGGGAGCCCAAAACCACCCCCAAAAACCCCACAGGGGATCCCAAACTCCCCCCAGGGACCCCCAGCCAGCTCGGTGAGGGGGGGGTCTGTCCCCAAACCACCCTGCCCCCCTTCCCCCCCCTCTTTTTGGGGTCCCTCCCCCCGTTTTGGGGTCCCCCCGACCTTGGCGAAGAACTTGATCTCCTGCTCGTGGGGGGATTTCTCCACCCGCCCGCTGCTGACCACGGCCTCTGCGGGAAAACGGGTCAGGGGGGCTCGGGGGGTCCCAAAGGGGGGTCCCAAAGGGGGGCTTGGGGGGGATTCAAGGGCTCTAAAGGGTCCAAGGGGCTTCCAAGGGGTTCAAGGGGGTTCTCGAGGGGGTCTCAAGGGGGCCAAATGGGGGTTCAGGGGGAGGTTCAGGGGGGTTCCCCAGGATTTGGGGGTGTCCCCCAGGATTTGGGGGGATCCTGTGGGTTTTGGGGGCTCACCCAGGTGCGCGAGGAACCCCTGGGCAGTGTCCATCCCCCAGGGGCTGGGGGTGTCCCGAGGGGGTTTTGGGGACTCCCAGGGGTTTGGGAGGGGGTCTGAAGGTGCCCCCCGGGATTTGGGGGTTCCCCCGGGATTTGGGGGCTCCCCCGGGATTTGGGGGCTCACCCAGGTGCGCGATGAACTCCTGGGCGATGTCCATCCAGCGCAGCAGCTGCTGCAGGAAGCCGAAGGCGAAGCGCTTCTCGATGGACGACGTGTCCAGCTCCATGTCCTTGAGCCCCCTGACACCGGGGGGACCCCAAAACTCAGCACCCCCTCCCCGAATCCCCTCCTGATCCCCCCAAGCCCTGAGTCCCCCCAAATCTTGGGGTCACTCCCGGATTTTAGGGTCCCTCCCTGGGATTTTGGGGTCCCCCCAATACCTGAGAGCTCCCCCAAACACCTGGACCCCTCCTGGACACTCAGGATCCCCCCAGCTCTGACCACCCCCGAATTTGGGGTCTCTCTGGGGATTTTGGGGTCCTCCCCTGGATTTTGAGCTCCTCCCAGGACCCCCAATTTCCTCCCAGTCCCTGGGCTCCGCTGACCCCTGACTCCCCCACACTCCAGGCTCCCACTGGGATTTCGGGTGCCCCCGGGGGGGGGGCTGTTTTGGGGTTCCCCGGGGGTTTTGGGGTGCCCCCTCACCGGGTCACGGCGTATCCGTGCAGCTGCAGGAACTTGAGCAGCTCCTGCGCCTTCTCGCGGTCCCGCGCCTTCTCCTTGGCCGTCAGGGTGTCGTAGGGCACCAGCAGCGGGTGCGAGCCCCCCCCCCCTGCGCCCCAAATCAGCCTTGGACCCCCCAAATTAACACCCTGAACCCCCCCCCCCTCCCAGCCAGCTCCCGGGGGTGCCCCCAAATCAGCACCTTCTCCTCGGCCCTCGGTGTGTCACGGGGGATCCCCCCAATTAACACCTGAACCTCCAGTTTGGGGCTGGGGTCCCACCCTGGGGCTGGGGGTATCCCAAGGGTGTCCTGGGGGGTCCCAGGGGTCTCCCCCAGATTTGGGGGGGGGTCTCACCCTTGGCCTCCAGCTCCAGCTTCTTCTTGCGGCCCCAGGTGTTGTGGTAGTTCTCGGCCAACTGCTCCGCCATGGCCTGGGCAGGGGCATTGGGGGGATTGGGGGGGTTTTAGGGGGTCTTTGGGGGGGCCAGGGGACCCCAGAGGACACTGGGGTGACACTGGGGGACACTGGGGGTCCTCACCTGCAGCTCTCGGGACAGCGTGACCCCGCTCAGGTCCACGGGCTGGGGGCTGTACCCGTGGGAGGGGTCGTAGGTGGCCTGGGGGGGCACATAGGAGGGGGTCAGGGGGACCCCAATATTTTGGGGGGCCCCTTCCCCACCCCACTGGGGGGGTTTGGGGTGCCCCATGAACCCCCCCCCCAGGTATTTGGGGTCTCCCTTCCCCACCCCACTGACCCCCACCATCCCCTCCAGGTGATTTTGGGGTGCTCCACGCCCCTGATCCCCCCCCACCATCCCCTCCAGGTGATTTTGGGGTGCTCCACGCCCCTGATCCCCCCCCACCACCCCCTCCAGGTGATTTTGGGGTGCCCCACGCCCCCCCCGGGTGTTTTTGGGGTCCCACCTGGGCGGTTTGGGAGATTTTCCGCGTTTTCTTCTTCTCGGCGCGCTCGTCCTCCCCCTCCCGCGCCTTCTCCACCGTCCACTCCCAGGCCAGCATGGCCTTGAGGGACTCCTTGATGGGCCACCGGTAAATCTCCTTGTCCTGGGGGGGCACGGGGGGTCGGGGGGGTCCCCAAAATCGGGGGGTTTGGGGGGAGAAGCGGGGATGGGGGTGGGGGGCTCAGGGGGACGAGGAGGGGTTGGGGTCTCCCAGGGTGGCCTCGAGGAGATCTCCTGGTCCTGGGGGGTCTGGGGGTGTCCCCCTGGGTCTAGGAGGGTCCCCCGGGTTTGGGGGTGTCCCCCTGGGTCTGGGGGGTCCCGGGGGTCCCGTGGTACCTTCTCAGAAAAGGTCTTGTAGGGCCGCAGCATCGGGTGGGTTTTGGCTTCTTCGTCCACGGCCTCCCCGAAAGTCCAGTTGTTCTGGATCTGGGGGGGGACACACGTCAGGGGGGACAGGGGACATTGGGGGGGACAGGGGACATTGGGGGGGGACAGAGGGGACCTGGGGGGGACACCCAGGGCTGAGGGTCCCGGAGGTTCCAGCTCTCCGTGGAGCTGGAACAGCTCAGGGTTGTGCAGGTTTGGGGGGGGGCTCAGAGGGGCTGGGGGGGACCCTGGGGGTCCCGGGGGTGTCCCACAGGTTTGGGGGGTCCCGGGGGGTCCCACAGGTCTGGGGGGTCCCGGGGGGGTCCCCACCTTGTCGAAGGCCCACTTCTCGTGCGTGTACTCGGCGTATTTGTTGATGAAGCCGTCGAGCTTCTCGGGGATGATGACACTGGGGGGACACGGGGGGTCAGGGGGGGTGAAGCCCATGGGGGTCTGGATGGGGCTGGGGGATCTGGGAGAGGTTGGGGGTCTCTGTGATGATGAGGATGGATGAGGATGGGGGCTCTCCACAAGGATGGATGGATTGGGGAGGGGTCTCCAAAAGGATCATGATGAGGATGGATGGGGTGGGGGTTTCTGGATGAGGACGGACGGGGTCAGGGGGTCTCCATGAGGATCTTGATGAGGATGGATGGGGTTGGGATGGGTGATGGAGGATGGATGGGGTTGGGGGGCTCTGGATGAGGATGGATGGGTTTTGGGGGCTCTGGATGTGGATGGATGGGTTGGGGGGTCTCCATGATGAGGATGGATGGGGTTGGGGGGCTCTGGATGAGGATGGATGGGGCTGTGGGGTCTGCACAAGGACAGAGGGGGCCAGGGGGCTCGTGCTGGCACGGGGAGGGGTCTGTGTGAGCCCTACTTGAGGGTCTCGACGGGTTTGGGGTCGAAGTTGCCCTCGGCGTCCACCGAGGCCTTTTTCTCGGTGCGGGACGAGTAGCTGGCGTCGGCGTAGTCGGGCGGGAGCGCGCCGGCGATGGCGCAGAGACACGGCATGGCCAGCTTGTACAGCTCCGCCTCGAACTTCTGCGGGGACCGGGGGGGGGGACAGTGCCACCAGCCCCGGGTCAGCGGCGTCACCGTCCCCACGTCCGTGTCTCTGGTATGACCATCCCCGTGTTCCCCCAGTGTCACCATCACCACGGCCCCAGTGCTACCATCACCCCCATATCCATGTCCTCATCATCCTCATGTCCCCTGTCACCATCACCCCCATCCCCATGTCCCCATCACCCCCAGCTCTGTGTCCCCATGTCCCCATGTCCCCACATCCCCACCACCCTCATGTCCCCATCCCAGTGTCTCCACGTCCCCCTCACCCCCATCCCCACGTCCCCATCACCCCACCCCCACCAGACCCAAGTATGTCCCTGAGATGTCCCCAGATGTGTCCCCAGGTGCGTCCCCTGTCCCCCCCAGGTGCGTCCCCTGCCCCCCCAGCAGTGTCACCCCCCCGCCGTGACCCCACCTTGTGCGCCAGGGAGTCGAAGATGCCCCAGAAGAGCTTCCTGGTGAGGTGCAGCTCCTCCTCGGAGCTGACGCCCATGTTGGGCCACCCGCTGGGCAGGCAGTAGTACCTCCAGCAGCGCTCGTAGTGGTTGGTCAGCAGCTGGGGGGACGCGGGGGGTCAGCGCGGTCTGGGGGGGTTCAGGGGGAGGGGGGGAAGCACAGGGACCCCCCCGGGGCCCACCTTAAGGGGCATCTTGGCGAACTCGTTGAGGATGGGGACGTCGAAGACGAGGCGGCGCAGGAGGTGCTGCAGCATCGAGGGGCGGATGTACCTGGGGGGGAACG
>JACSVZ010000036.1:724617-735039 GCA_014706295.1 Lycocorax pyrrhopterus obiensis | reverse complement strand
GCGCAGTGGCAGCGGGGGCCACGTGGCCGGCAGTGGAAACACGGCAAACGATTCCCCGATGCAGAACCTAGGCAAAATCAACTTCTCAGTGCTGCGAAATCCTGCAGAAATCTTTGATCTGGTGGAATTTGTTGGCAATGGTACTTAGGAGCAGCAGTTTTTTCCTCCTAGTTGTAGGAAGAGAAGGAAGTGAGGACATGTAGAGAAAGACAACATGGCAGCACCAAGGTCAGTGGAAAGAAAGAGGGGCAGGAGATGCTCCAAGCGTCGGAGTCGAGATTTTCTCTGCAAGCCATGGTGAGGACTATGATAAAACAAACTGTCTCCCTGTAATCCATGAAGTCCATGGGGGATGCAGAGATCCACTCACAGCCCGTGGGAAAGGTGCTCACACTGGAGCAGGTGGATGCTGAAAGAGCTGTAATCCAGGGGAGACCTGAACAGAGAGAGAGGGCTCCTGCTTCCAGAGAAGAGACAGAGGGCCCTTACTTCCAAACTAAAGCAGCTTATCCTTAAAAGACTACCCCATGGACTAATGACCCACGCCTGCAGTTTTGGGAAGACTGTTTTGCCCCACATTACAGCAGCTTGGGGGACTGATACTCGTGAAATTAGAACCACGCTGGAGAAGTTCACAGAGAACTGTCTCCCGTGGGAAGGACCCCACGGCACAGCAGAAGAAAGAGACTCCCCTCCCTAAGGGAACTGAAGAAAGATCTCGAGTGATGAACTGGCTTAAACACTCCCAGGCCCTGTCTCCCTGCGCTGTGGAGGGAAAGAGGGAGGAGATGGAGGGGAAAAAGGTGTTTTAAAGACTTATTCTATTCCTCATTATCCTACTCTGTTAATAATAAATTTACTTGATACCTTTAAGTTTGAGCCTGTTTTGAACTTAGAATTTTCTCCCAATCCTTATCTCAACTCATGAACCCTTCGTGACAATTTTCATGGGTATCTGGTATTTTAAACAGTGTCAAACCACGACAGTGGCCCTTGTGTTCCATGTGGCCCCTCTCTGCACAAGAGACCCTTGGTTCCATGAGATTCCATTGCCCCACAGTGGTCTCCAGGTTTCCATGAGGCTGCGCTGTGTCACAATGGACACTGGATTCCACAAGAGCTGGCAGTGTCCCAGTGGCACCTGTGTCCCATGAGGCCCCACTTTTTCAAAGTAGAGCCTTGGTTCCATGAGATTCCATGTTGTCACATGGCCTGCTGAGTTCCATGAGGCTGCCTGTCACAATGGACACTGAGTTCCACATGCCCTGGCAATATCCAAGTGGCCCCTGGCTTCCATGCAGCCCCGCTGTGTTTGCAGTGGACACTTGGCTCCCCAAGATTGCATTGTGTCCCAGTGGTCTCCTGGGTTCCAGGAGGCCCCTCTGTGTCGCAATGGAGCCTTGGTTTCTTCAGATTCCATTGCCTCACCATGGTCTCCTCTGTTCCATTGGGCCCGGCTGTGTCATAATGGACACTTGGTTCCACGAGCAGTGGCATGTCCCAGTGGCACCGTTGTTCCATGACGCCCTGCTGTGTTACAACTCACAGTTTGTTCCATCAGATTCCATGGAGTCACAATGGTCACATGGGTTCCATGAGGCCCGGCTGTTGTGACCATTGACACTTGGTTCCATGAGATTCCATTGCCCCACAATGTTCTCCTGGGTTCCAAGAGGCCCTGCTGTGTCACAATGGCCCCTTGCTTCCATGAGCCATGGCACGGTCCCAGTTGCACTTGGGTTCCATGAAGCCATGCTGTGTTCACGACTGACCCTTGGTTCCATGAGATTGTTGCCCCACAGTGGTCCCCATGTTGCCCTGAGGCTGCGCTGTGTCACAGTGGACACTGAGATCCACGTGCCCTGGCAGTATCCAAGTGGCACCTGGCTTCCATGAGGCCCCGCTGTATTTGAAGTTGACACTTTGTTCCCCAAGATTGCATTGCAACACAGTGGTCTCCTGGGTGCCATGAGGGCCAGCTGTGTCACAATGGAGCCTTGGTTCCATCAGATTCCATTGTGTCACAGTGGTCTCCAGCGCTCTATGAGGCCACACCGTGAAACAGTGGACATTTGCTTCCATGAGATTCCACGGTGTTACAATGGTCCCTGGGTTCCATGAGGCCCCTCTTTGTAACAACGGAGACTTGGTTCCCCAAGGTTCCATGGCGTCACTGTGCTCTCCTGTGATTCATGAGGCTGCGCTGTGTCACAATGGACACTTGCTTCCTCGAAGGCTGGAGATGTCCCAGTGGCACCGGGTTTCCATGAGGCCGCGCTGTGTCACAATGGGGCCGTGGTTCCGTGAGATTCCATTGTGACACTGTGCTCTCCCAGGTCCCATGAGGCCTTGCTGCCACAATGGCACCTTGTTTCTACTAGGCCTGGCAATGTTTTTGTGGCCCTTGTGTTCCATGTGGCCCCTCTCTGTCACAAGAGACCCTTGGTTCCATGAGATTCCATTGCCCCACAGTGGTCTCCAGGTTTCCATGAGGCTGCGCTGTGCCACAATGGACACTGGATTCCACAAGAGCTGGCAATGGCCCAGTGGCACCTGTGTCCCATGAGGCCCCACTTGGTCAAAGTGGAGCCTTGGTTCCATGAGATTCCGTGTTGTCACAATGGCCTGCTGAGTTCCATGAGGCTGCGCTGTGTCACAATGGACAATCTCGCTGCCCCCGGCTCTGCCCTGCCATTGCCAGCCCTGCCCTGACCTCTGCCCAGCCTCACCCTCTGTGCCTTGGGACACACACACATGCCCTGAGCTCATCCTCCCTCTGGGTGCTTCTCCTGCCCCAGCACTGCCCTGGGAGGGTTCATTCCTCACAGGAGCTGCTGTGTTTGTACCGGTGCATTTTATAGCTCTGCTTCTGCCTCTCTGTCAGTGTCTCCACAGAGCTCTCCAGGGAAAAGATTCATTGAATTGTGGAATGACAGAGGTGGGAAGAGCCCCCTGAGCCCCCTTGGCCTGGGTGTGGCTGGGATGGAGTTCCCTTTGCCCAGAGCAGCCCCTGTGCTGCTGTGCTTGGCACTCGTGGCTGCAGCGGGGTTGGTCCCAGCCCAAGGCTTTGGCTGTCCCTGAGCAGGGCTGGCCCGCATGAGGCGTCTCTGCAGCCCCCCCAAACCATGGGCTGGGGGTGGGCAAGTGTTCCCGGGGCACAGGGAGGGGACAGCTGGGCTGGACTGACCAAGGGATCTCCCATTCCATGTGACGTCATGGTCAGCAATGAACTGGGGGAAGGAAGGGGGGAGAGGGTGTCTGGATTTTCTGTATTGATACATTTGTCTTCCAAAGCAGCCACTCCATGTACTGAATTCTTGCCTCCCTGTGGTTTTCTTTGCTTCTGCATTTGGCCTTTGCTCTTTACTTCCCTGCCCCAACCATCAATCTCTCTTTATGGTGACCCACAGTTTTCTCAGCTTATTTTCTCCTGATGCCTGACTGGGGAGGGACAGTGCCAGAGACACTTGGTTGTCACTTGATGGACAGAGAGGTTTCACCACGGTCACCCTGCCCAACCCTTCTCTTATGGGCACACCCAGAAATGTCAGGGCTCTGTCGGGTGCCCAGCCCTGAGCTGGGCTCATGCCCTGCTCACAGCCCCAGGGCTGCTCAGGGACACGAGTCCTTCCCTGGCACACTCACAGACAGTTCATTGCAGCACGGGCAGGGGCTCCCTGGGCTCTGCTGCCACTGCCAGAGCCTGGCAGGGACCTCAGCCCTGCGGGTGTCACCCTGCCCTGCCCCTGCCCGAGGTGCCCCACGGCCGGAGGGATGGGCACGGGGAGCTCTGTGCACAGGAGCCCATCCCAGCCCTGCATCCAGGGGGTTCCCAGGGGACGGTACTCTCTGGAAACTCCAGGAACAGCTGAAGGTGTTTGTGCTCACTGGGTTTATGTCCCCTCACACACACACAGGATGTTCAGGGCTGTGTCTTGTCCGTGCACTGCAAACACGGACTCCTGACCCGGTCACTGGATGTCCCTCCATGGAGGGAAGAACAACCTCTGTGACCTGGGGAGAGAGGCCACTGCTGGCAGCGGCGCTGGCTTTGCCAGGGCACTGCTGGGTGCCCCCACCCTGAACACTGCCACCCTTTGCTGTTCAGTGCTGCTTTCCTCTCCAGGGCGCTGCGTTGGGCACATCCTTGAGAGAAATTGGGAAGGAGATTGGAGCTTTCAGGCCCTGCACTGGGGAGATGCCCTTGCATGATGGAAATGCTGCTGCAGAGCCCAGCTCTGTCCCAGCAGTGCCCACGGCCTGTCCCTGCCTGCAGTCCCTGGGCAGTCACACAGCAGCACTGGGACCGAGCTGACAGAGCCCTGAGGCCTGAAACCAACGCAGGGGCTCTGCAGGGGAGTGTGGAAGGGAAGGAAGAGGAGGTTACGGAGGAGAAGCCCTGGGGCTCCCTGGCAGTGCTGTCCTGCTGGGAATCTTTTCTCCCCCAGCTCTGCCCAGAGGCACCGACCCTGCAGCTCCAGAGAAGTCAGGGAGGAAGGATGTCAGGGAAACAAGACAACACAGGGTTCTTTATTTTGTTCCAGCACACACATATTGTAGTCCAGCTCCCCGTTTATACAGTCTCTGGGTCACACTAGAAAGGCAAATACAAAATTAGAAATGGAACAGGCAAAGATTTTTGTGCAAACAAATTCACAGAAGGGTAACACCTGTGTCAGCAGCAACAAACACAGAGTGGGCATTAATGAGCATCATAACTCTGCAGAGAATGCCAGTTTATTGCTTCTGAAAACCACCTGTGATCATTTTCCTCAGGGCATCCTTGAGCTCCTGGTTCCTCAGGCTGTAGATGAGGGGGTTCAGGGCTGGAGGCACCACCGAGTACAGAACTGACAGTGCCAGATCCAGGGATGGGGAAGATGGAGGGGGCTTCAGGTGAGCAAAATGCCAGTGCTGAGGAACAGGGAGAGCACGGCCAGGTGAGGGAGGCACGTGGAAAAGGCTTTGTGCCGTCCCTGCTCAGAGGGGATCCTCAGCACGGCCCTGAAGATCTGCACATAGGAGAAAACAATGAACACAAAACAACCAAATCTAAACAGGCACTAACAGCAAGGAGCCCAAGTTCCCTGAGGTAGGATTTGGAGCAGGAGAGCTTGAGGATGTGTGGGATTTCACAGAAGAACTGGCCCAGGGCATTGCCCTGGCACAGGGGCAGGGAAAATGTATTGGCCGTGTGCATGAGAGCGTAGAGAAAGGCACTGGCCCAGGCAGCTGCTGCCATGTGGGCACAAGCTCTGCTGCCCAGGAGGGTCCCGTAGTGCAGGGGTTTGCAGATGGACACGTAGCGGTCGTAGCACATGATGGTCAGGAGGAAATACTCTGCTCCCATGAAGAAGAAACAGAAAAGCTGAGCAGCACATCCTGAGTAGGAGATGTGCCCCCAGAGGGAATTGTGCATGGCTTTGGGCACAGTGGTGCAGATGGAGCCCAGGTCGGTGAGGGCCAGGTTGAGCAGGAAGAAGAACATGGGGGTGTGCAGGTGCTGGCCGCAGGCTACGGCGCTGATGATGAGGCCGTTGCCAGGAGGGCAGCCAGGGAGATGCCCAGGAAGAGGCAGAAGTGCAGGAGCTGCAGCTGCCGCGTGTCTGCCAATGCCAGCAGGAGGAAGTGGCTGATGGAGCTGCTGTTGGACATTTCTTCACTCTGGGCATTGCAGACTGTTGAAAGAAGGCATTGACAAGCTGGGACAGATTCCCCTGAGTCAATCCTATGCTATTTTCCTAGGAATTCCCTCAAAACTACTTCTCCTCCTGTGAGAGAACTTGGCTAAGCTTTTTATTTTTGAGCTCGGGTTTGTGCTCCTGCCTCATCTTCAGCACTGCTCTCAGCCTGAACACTGGGGCCCAGAGGGAAAACAGGGCTCCCAGTGCCCCAGTGCAGTCGGACCTGCTGGTCCCCACACAGGTGCCCTTTGCTCATTGCACCTCCCTCTATTTCAGGGTGATTGTACTTAAAATGTGCTTAAAAAATAAAGTGACTTTTTGAAGGCTCCAGTTTCAAAACCATTTCTCTAAACCCTTCTCCCTTTCCCTGTGCAGCTACGGTTGCTCTGGCTCTCTGCTGCCTGGAGTTGTGCCTCCTGGGAGCTGTTTCTCTGTACCCAAGGCTTGTCCCTGCCAGTGCTGCCAGAGCCCAGCCCAGCCCTGGGGGCTCAGCTCTGCCCTGCAGAGCCCTCCCAGCACAGGGCACTGCCCAGGGGCATCTCCCTGGCAGCAGGGCCTGAAGGGCAGCTCAGACAAAGGGAGATGCTGCAAGCCAAGGTGCTGCTGGTGCTGTCTGCAGGCAGAGGAGTGTGAGGAGGCACTTTCTGAGGCAGATCTGAGGCAGAGCTGCTGATCCCCAGTGTGGCAGTGCAGGAGTCTCAGTGGCACAGACAAACCTGAGAGCCCCTTTCCCTTCCCTTGATGAGAAAGCTGAGAGCAGCCCTGGCCATGCAGCACCATCTCCACAGCAGGAGGAACCTGCCCTGATGGGGGTCGCTCCTGTGAAAAACGAGGTTCACTCTCCTGTTAGGATTGAAAAGTTTAATAAAGGACAATAAGGGACAAAGATAATAAAGCAAAAGTCACAGCGCTGGGTGCTTTGGCACTCTGCCAAGAGCACACCTGCTATCTTGGAGACACCCTTTACATACACCTGGAGTATTCCATATTCATAAACAATTATACATATTCATAAACAATTATACATATTTAAAACCCTTTCCTGGAACAGTTCAAAATGGAATGCAGTTTTCCCATTTTGTCGTAGTTCCCGGAATCAGCAGATCGCTGTGGGGATAAGCCTTCTGGCGTCGCATATTCAAACCTTTTTCAGGAAAAAAATGGAATGCAGTTCTCCCAGCTCGGTTCACCCGGCTTGGTAGCTCTCGGAATGAGCAGATCGCTGTGGGGATATCTTATCTGTTGCTGATAGTTGGTAGCAGGAGCCTAAATAGTTCATAAGCATAGCTATTTTTAAGTTTTTGGTTGAATGAAAAAGTATTAAAAAAACCACATCTTCACAACAAAACTACCTTATATAGCATCTGTTTTGTAATAAAGCTATTTACATATAGCATCTATTTGTGACAAAACTACTGTTTAAAAGGCTACTTTTAACATCACTTATTTTAACATTTGCAGAAAGCCAATATTAGCATTTATTTATCACAATTTTCCTCTTCTATTTTACAAATCATTTGGCTTGAGCAATAATTCTTGTTTCTGACTTTTATTATTTGCTCATTTTTTTTTTTCACAAATCAATCTTGCTTCTTCAAAGGGATCTCCCATATTATTTTGTTTCCTTAACACCATTATTTTTTGTGCTGTTCCAAATTTAGCTAATTTGGGGTCTACAGGCATTGTGACTACTTGCATACCTTGGACTACGCTGGTGATTAGTCGAATAAAACAGGGGATCAAACAAGGAAGAAATGTCAAACCAGCTGTAGAGCATAAAAGGAAGAATCCTAGCTTCTTCCACCATTCTATTCCCAATACATTATTCCACCAGCTAGCTTTTAACATTGACTCCCATTTTTGGACCGGTACATGGGCTATTTTCTGATATCTTCGGCTATATCTAGGACGGCATCCCTGTTGTCATCTATTTTCAAACAACAATCTGATGTATTAAATTTTCCACAAACACCCCCTTCCTCAGCTAATAAATAGTCCAAAGCTAACCTGTTTTGATACACTGCAGCTCGGGTTTTGCTTTGTTGACTTGATATCAATCTAGTGCTCGGGCAGTCTTGTTTGTTATTATCTCCACAACTGCTTGGAGTCTTATAATACGATTCAGCATATAAATCGGGGTTCGATATCCCCAGCTCCCACCTTGTGCCCAGGTGGCTGGCCCATATGTTTCCAGTATGCATTCAGGGGGCCATTCTCATCTCCCTACTTTTGATATCCCCCAATCAATTCCCTTTTATTCCTTTTTAAGTCTTCATAAAGAGATACTCCTAATTGATCTCTGTCTGATCCTGGTAAAAGGAAAAATCCTGGCTGTATGATCCTCAGAGTACAACTCCCTTTCCATCGGGGGGGAAGTTTTGGGTATGTTCTTTTCCCACATATCTAAAATAAGCCATCTGGTGCTTTCTAATAATCCCTTTTTTGTTCATTTATATTCTCCCAAAATTTTGATATTTCTGGGATCTCAAAATAAGGATTCTTGTCTGTGTCATTGCATTGAAAAGTTTGGTTTCATTATTATACTTGCAGTTTTTCCCTCCTGTTTTTCTCTGGGTCTAATACAGAGTTGGTTTTCCTGGGATCCACCATGTAGAAGTTCCATTACTAGTTTTATACCTCTTGCAGGGAGTATTTCTTACTTCACTAAGAAAATTCTTTCCAGTGCGCCAGAGACATTCTTCTCCTATTACTGCTGAACTTAGAATCCACCCTCCTGGTCAGCTTTCCCCTCTTATATTTGTCTGGTTCCATTTAAGGAGTTCAGCCGGGCCTAAGCTACTGCCTTTCTGTGCCATTCCTCTGACATTAAGGCCTCTCCACAGACCCAACAGTTGGTTACATTTAGTCCTTACTTATTTTTTCCCCTAATTCTACAAACATTTTTTTCAAATCTCGAGATATCAATTTTCTCTCTCTAATTGCTGATTAAGTTTTGTATATAAATTTTGGCGTGGGGTTAACACAGAATTAGATTGCTGTGTGTACCTTAGCCTTTCCATTTACTACTTGTTCTTTTACTAAATCTTGGACCTTACCTTTAAAGGAAAATGTGAAACAAACCCATCTTTCCCTTTTGGACATTCATTTTTCTTAAGTTTTCTGCAATCCAGTATTTTTCCCGTTCTGTGTACAGGTACTTAGTTTGGAAGGGTTATAACAGTGACTGTTAACGTGGGTGTGCGTAATAAAAAAGGAACCTCGGTTTCTTTCCATGTAAAGTTTCCGGTAGCACTTATGACATGATTTTGCTGGTATCCGAAAGATGAGAAAAAAACAAGAAGGAGGAGTAATAGAGGTCCGGTATGGCTTATACCCCCACCTCCCATGCCTATGGGGTTGCTGCCCACAGCAGGTGGATATGATCTTCTTGGTGGCGAGTTATAGTTGCCAATCCGGTCTTGCCCTCTATTTCCTTGTTACCTCTTTTGCTCTTTCCAGGCAAATCAATTGTTAATTTTTTTCACCGTTCTCAGGCACCTCCCACTTAACAGGCACTAGTAATTCCCATCTATAAGGCAAAGTTATAATCTTAGGGAATAAATCTGTTATTTAACACCCCATACAAAGGGGTGCTGTTTGTGTGATTTGCAGTACCAATTTTACAATTTATGTATTCACATTTAACCCAGCCAGCATGATAGAGGCTGTGATATCTCGAGATTAGGATACAGTCTATTAAAACATGAAGACTTTTTGCAGTTGGATTATTCAATACCACCCAGTCCTCGTTTAAGAGTTAATTTGATATCACCCGGCTTAGATGTTATAGTCCATTTTTTCGGTTCTTTCACTGGTCCTTTTATTTTGCTGGCGTAGATCCACCCTCTTTCCCTGGTTCAGATCGCTGCCTCATCGTCAGTAGCACCTGAAAAGGACCCTCCCATTGTGGAGTTAAAGATTGCTCTTTCTATGTTTTTACTAGTACCCATTCCCCTGGATGGATATTATGGATTTTAAAGTTAAAGGTATGGTTTGAGGGATTATCCCTCTCAACCTCAAATTTTCTAGTGTTGTCTTGTTTTGTTTTTTTTTTTTTTAATGCATGTATTACTCTATATGCATATCTAGAACCAAAAAAAAATAATCACTATCTTGCCTCAACACAGCTTGCAGGACTTCACAAGCACCCACAGCTCTGCTGTTTGAGAGGCAATGTTTCACTCAGTGCATCTTTTAAATTTTTACTCTTCTACTACTTTTGAAGACTCACCACTAAACACATTCCCTCCTCAGGCCAGGGAGTGCCCCGCAAATCTTCCCCAGCTCGGGTCTGGAGATTTATCACTTGAATGCTGCACAGTCATGGGTTCTCCCCAACCCCCTCAAGGAGGCTGGGTCAAACCCCCTCGTTTTTCAATTCTAAATCTTCTTGTTCTAATAAATAAGATTCACAGTACAATAACTACACTGGTCATTTACTCAGATGCTCTTTGAGTCAATAAATCTTATTTTCTTATTGTCAGCCTTCGGCCTCATTTACTCTCAGAGCCCTGGCTGCACAACTTTGCAGATAATGCGGCAGCCTCTGGCTCCATTCTGAGACAATGAATAGCCTCCAGCCACTGGATCTGGTAACTTACAAAAATTAGCAACAGGCTGCCGTGTTCTCCAAAAGTGGTTGCCAAATTTTTAAAGCATGGGACAACAACACTTTTTGCAAAAGCTGCTTGCAAACTAACAGTATACTTTACAGAATTGGCTCCAGGATTTTAACCTG
>JACSVZ010000036.1:693734-710019 GCA_014706295.1 Lycocorax pyrrhopterus obiensis | reverse complement strand
AAAAAAAAAAAAACAACAACGTGGGGGGGGGTCTTGAGCGAGGAGCCCCCCCCCAGTTCCTCCTGGGGGCACGAGGGACCCCCCAAATCCTCCTGGTGACATGAGGAGCCCCCCAGTTCCTCCTGGTGACACGAGGGATCCCCAGTTCCTCTCAGGGGCACGAGGAGCCCCCCAAATCCTCCTGGTGGCTCGAGGAGCCCCCCAATTCCTCTGAGTGACATGAGGAGCCCCCCAAATCCTCTTGGGGGCACGAGGGACCCCCAAATCCTCCTGGTGACATGAGGAGCCCCCCAATTCCTCCTGGGGGCGCGAGGGACCCCCAATTCCTCTCGGGGGCACGAGGGACCCCCAGTTCCTCCTGGTGACACGAGGGACCCCCAGTTCCTCTCAGGGGCACGAGGAGCCCCCCCAGCTCCTCCTGGTGGCTCGAGGAGCCCCCCAAATCCTCCTGGTGAAATGAGGAGCCCCCCAAATCCTCTCGGGGGCACGCGGAGCCCCCCAGTTCCTCCTGGTGGCTCGAGGAGCCCCCCAATTCCTCTGAGTGACATGAGGAGCCCCCCCAATCCTCCTGGGGTCACGAGGAGCCCCCCAGTTCCTCCTGGTGGCTCGAGGAGCCCCAATTCCTCTGAGTGGACATGAGGAGCCCGGTGTGGTGGTCGAGAGAGCCCTCCACGGGACCCCCCAAATCCTCGCACGGGACCCCCCAAATCCTCGCACGGGACCCCGCCCCAGGTGCTGGAGGGGGGGAGACGGGTGACGCAATGAGGTTATTTGCATAACCACGCCCCCTTTTTGGGGGGGTCAGAACACCCGGGTCAGGTGAGGGGGGTCACGAGGGGGTCACGGGTGGGGGAGGGGAGGGGCGGTGACCCTGAGTCACCCGGGGGGGGGGGAGGGGAGGGAGGGGTGGTGACCGTCCCGTGTCCGGCCGCAGTGTCCGGTCAGCGGCGTCCGGCCAGCGGGGTGGGGGTGGGGTGAGGGGATGGACAGACAGACAGATGGACAGTGGGGGTGGACGGGTGGGTGGACAGGTGGACAGTAGGGAGGGGTGGACAGGCGGACAGGTGGACAGGTGGACAGGTGGACAGTAGGGATGGATGGACAGATGGACAGGAGGGATGGACGGATGGGCGGACAGGTGGACAGGTGGACAGGTGGACAGGTGGACAGTAGGGATGGATGGACAGATGGACAGGAGGGATGGGTGGACAGGTGGACAGGTGGACCGGTGGACAGTAGGGATGGACGGACGGATGGACAGGAGGGACGGACGGATGGACAGGAGGAGGGATGGACAGATGGACAGTAGGGGTGGACGGACGGACGGACAGGAGACGCGGATGGACACGAGGACAGGTGGAATGGACGGACGGACAGCAGGGGCAGACAGAGATGGACAGGAGGGATGGACGGATGGACACTGGGATGGACAGATGGACAGGAGGGATGGATGGACAGAGGGACAGATGGATGGATGGGAGAACGGACGGATGGACAAGGGATGGACAGATGGACAGGTGGAATGGACGGATGGACAGACGGAGAGCAGGGGCAGACGGACAGATGGACAGTAGGGAAGGCCGGCTGGCCGGACGGACGGATGGGAGAATGGAGAGATGGACAGACGGACACAGATGGACAGACGGACAGTAGAGGTGGACAGTAGGAACGGACGGGAGAATGGACAGGCGGACGGACGGACAGTAGGGATGGATGGATGGATGGACAGTAGGGATGGACGGATGGATGGATGGACAGTGGGATGGACAGACGGACAGGTGGACAGATGGACAGTAGGGATGGACGGACGGATGGACAGACGGACAGGTGGACAGGTGGACAGTAGGGATGGACGGACAGATGGACAGTGGGGATGGACAGACGGACAGGTGGACAGGTGGACAGATGGACAGTAGGGATGGACGGACGGACGGACAGTGGGGATGGACAGGTGGACAGGTGGATGGACAGACGGATGGACGGACGGATGGACAGACGGACAGGTGGACAGATGGACAGTAGGGATGGACGGACGGACAGGAGGGATGGATGGACAGGTGGACAGATGGACAGGTGGACAGGTGGACAGGGATGGACAGGTGGACAGGTGGACAGGTGGACAGTAGGGATGGACGGACAGACGGACAGGCGCAAGGACAGCACGGACACACGGAAAGGGACTCGGGGACGGACAACTGACCCCAACCCCCCCCCCCACGCCGAACCCCGCCCATCCCCCCACGGGATGTGGCTCCTTCCGCACCCGGGGGGGGGGGAGGGGGAGGGGGAGGGGGGGGTGACTCCGCCGGTGACGTCACCGCGCTGACCACAAGGGGGGGGGGGAGGGGCGGGGAGCACCCCAAACTTCCCCTCCCCCCACTTCCCCCCCCCCCACCCCAAGCGCCGCTTTTGGGGCCGTTTCTTCCCCCCCCAAA
This sequence comes from Lycocorax pyrrhopterus obiensis, assembly GCA_014706295.1. Lineage (NCBI taxonomy): Eukaryota > Metazoa > Chordata > Aves > Passeriformes > Paradisaeidae > Lycocorax > Lycocorax pyrrhopterus. Next base: position 707,584 of record JACSVZ010000036.1, on the reverse strand, counting down.
AAAAAAAAAAAAAAAAAAAAAAAATTTTTTTAAAAATCTCACACCCCTCCCCCACCCTCCCCCACCCACCCTGCCCCTCCCCCACCCCCCCCTCACCTTCCTGCCCCTCCCCCCGCACCCCCCAACTTCTGCTTCGGAGCCGAAATGGCCCCGCGGGCGCTGCTGCCGCTCCTGGGCGCAGGTGGGGGTTTTTGGGGGGATTTTGGGGGGTTCGGGGTAAATTTGGGGGGGTTTGGGGTAAATTTGGGGGGCTTGAGGTGGATTTGGGGGATCTGAGGTAAATTTGGGGAAGTTGAGGTGGATTTGGGGGTTTCGAGGTAAATTTTGGGAGGGTCTGGGGTGGGATTTGGGGGGGTTCGAGGTAAATTTTGGGGTTTGAGGTGGATTTTGGGGGGTCTGGGGTGGATTTTGGGAGGGTTTGGGGTAAATTTTGGGAGGGTCTGGGGTGGATTTTGGGGGGGTCGAGGTAAATTTGGGGGGTTCGAGGTGGATTTTGGGGGGTTTGAGGTGGATTTTGGGGGTTTCGAGGTAAATTTGGGGGGCTCTGGGGTGGATTTTGGGGGGTTTGGGGTAAATTTGGGGGGTTCGGGGTGGATTTTGGGGATTTGGGGTAAATTTGGGGGGTTTGAGGTGGATTTGGGGGAGTCGAGGTAAATTTGGGGGGTTTGAGGTGGATTTTGGGGATCAGGTAAATTTGGGGAAGTTGAGGTGGATTTTGGGATCTGAGGTAAATTTGGGGAAGTTGAGGTGGATTTGGGGGTTTCGAGGTAAATTTTGGGGGGCTCTGGGGTGGATTTTGGGGGGTTTGGGGTAAATTTGGGGGGGTTCGAGGTGGATTTTGGGGGGTTTGGGGTAAATTTGGGGGGTTTGAGGTGGATTTGGGGGGGCTCGAGGTAAATTTGGGGGGTTTGAGGTGGATTTTGGGGATCTGAGGTAAATTTGGGGAAGTTGAGGTGGATTTGGGGGTTTCGAGGTAAATTTTGGGAGGGTCTGGGGTGGATTTTGGGGGGGTCGAGGTAAATTTGGGGGGTTCGAGGTAAATTTTGGGAGGGTCTGGGGTGGATTTGGGGGGGTTCGAGGTAAATTTTGGGGGTTTGAGGTGGATTTTGGGGGGTTCGAGGTGGATTTTGGGGGGTTCGGGGTAAATTTGGGGGGTTCGAGGTGGATTTTTGGGGGTTTGGGGTAAATTTGGGGGGTTCGAGGTGGATTTTGGGCGGTTTGGGGTAAATTTGGGAGGTTCGAGGTGGATTTTGGGGGGTTTGGGGTAAATTTGGGGGGTTTGAGGTGGATTTTGGGGGGTTTGGGGTAAATTTTGGGAGGGTCTGGGGTGGATTTTGGGGGGTTCGGGGTAAATTTGGGGGGTTCGAGGTGGATTTTGGGGGGTTTGGGGTAAATTTGGGGGGTTTGAGGTGGATTTGGGGGGGCTCGAGGTAAATTTGGGGGGGTTGAGGTGGATTTTGGGGATCTGAGGTAAATTTGGGGAAGTTGAGGTGGATTTGGGGGGTTCGAGGTAAATTTTGGGAGGGTCTGGGGTGGATTTGGGGGGTTTGGGGTAAATTTGGGGGGTTCGAGGTGGATTTTGGGGGGTTTGGGGTAAATTTGGGGGGTTTGAGGTGGATTTTGGGGGTTTTGATGGGTTTTGAGGTGGTTTGGGGTGGATTTTGGGTGTTCTGAGGTGGATTTTGGAGTCCAGGTGTTTTTGGATGGGTTTTGAAGTGGATTTTGGGGTGTTTTGAGGTGGATTTTGGGGTTTTGAGGGGTTTTGAGGGGTTTTGAGGTGGTTTTGAGGTGGATTTTGGAGTCCAGGTGGTTTTTGGGGGGGTTCGAAGTGGATTTTGGGGTGTTTCGAGGTGGATTTGGGGGTTTTGAGGGGTTTTGAGGTGGTTTTGGGTGGATTTCGGGGTGTTTTGAGGTGGATTTGGGGGGTTTTGAGGTGGTTTTGGGTGGATTTTGGAGTCCAGGTGGTTTTTGGGGGGTTTTGGGTGGATTTCGGGATGTTTTGGGTGGATTTTGGGGTGTTTTGAGGGGTTTTGAGGTGGTTTTGGGTGGATTTCGGGGTGTTTTGGGTGGATTTTGGGGTGTTTCGGGGTGGATTTTGGCGTTCCGAGGCGTTCTGAGGCCGATTTCGGGGCGTTCCGAGCCGATTCCCCCCGTCCGCGCCCGCTCCTCCGGCGCCTCCCCGGCTTTCACCGGGACCCTCCCGGTGGCGTCGGGGCGGGGGGGAGGGGGACGGGTGCGATTTTTGGGGGGGGGGGGGGGGGTCTCGACACCGACCCGTCCCATCCCATCCCATCCCCCCAGTGCTGCTCTCCTGCTCCGCGCTGGACGTGGAGACCCCGCTGGTTTTCCAGGGGGACCCCGCCGGCGGCTTCGGCACCGCCGTGGCCCAGTTCGGCACCAGCGACGACGGCTGGTAAAGCGGGGAGGGGGTCCCGGGGGGGGGTTCTGGGGGGGGTCTCCCGACCTCAAACCGGCCCCCCCAAACCACCCCCGCCTTTTTTCCCCCTCCCCAACCCCAAGGGTCCTGGTGGGAGCCCCCCTGGAACGCGGCGGTGCCGACGAGACCGGGGCCGTTTACCGGTGCCGGTTCCGGTCCGGAACGTGCCAGAAGCTTCCGGTCACCGGTGAGAGAAGGGAGAAACCCCCCCCCCCCCCGAAAACCCTCCCCAAAATCTCGACTCCACCCCCCCACCCCGAAAAATCCCGTGTCCTTCCAGGACCCCCCGGAGCGGTCAACGCTTCCCTGGGGCTGGCGCTGGCGGCCGGAGACGACGGGGCGCTGGTGAGGGACCCCCGAAACCGGTTTGGGGAAGCGGGGTGGGAACGGGTCGGTTTGGGGTGAAATCGAGGGCGTCGAAACCCCCCCCCAAATTTTTTTTTTTTTTTTTAATGGGAGGTTTCACCCCAAAACTGAGGGGTTTTATTTTTTTTTTTTTGGCGGAGCTCGGACCCCAAACCGACGCTCCTAAGGATGTCAGGGGAGGGGTTTCGCCCCAAAATTGGTCTTTTTGAGGCAAAATCGAGGCTGGCGACCCCCAAAATGCGTCCTTGTCCTCCCCACCCCCCCCCCCCGCCCCCAAGGTGTGCGGCCCCACCTCCCCCCAGGCCTGCGGGGTCAACGTCCACCTCAACGGCTTCTGCGTCCAGCTGGACTCGGCCCTCCAGCCCGTCCGGCGCCTCCCGGACGCCTTCCCAGGTACGGCCGGGGCGTCCGCGGGGGACGGCCGAGCCGGGGACCCCCTGTCCGGCCTGACCTCGGGGCCGCGTCCACTCCGTGTCCACTCCGTGTCCAGAGTGTCCGAAGCGCTCCATGGACATCGCGTTCCTCATCGACGGCTCGGGCAGCATCGCCGCCCACGACTTCAACACCATGAAGACGTTCATCGCCGAGGTGATGAAGCGGTTCCGGGGCGCCGACGCGCAGGTAACGCCCGGCCGGGCGCCGGCGGTGGCCCCCGAGTGGCCGTTGGCCAGCTGGGGTCATTCGGGTCCGTTGACAGCGGGTGGTGACCCCTCCATGGCCATTGGTCATCTTGGGTCATTCAGGTCCGTCAACGTTGAGTGGTGACCATCCAATGGCCATTGGTCATCTTGGGTCATTCAGGTCCGTTGACATCGGGTGGTGACCCCTCCATGGCCATTGGTCATCTTGGGTCATTCAGGTCCGTCAACGTTGAGTGGTGACCACCCAATGGCCATTGGTCATCTTGGGTCATTCAGCTCTGTTGACGCTGAGCCTTGACCACCCGATGGCCATTGGTCACCTTGGGTCATTCAGGTCCGTCAACGTTGAGTGGTGACCTCTCCATGGCCATTGGTCATCTTGGGTCATTCAGCGCCATTGATATTGACCATTGACCACCCAATGGCCATTGGTCATCTTGGGTCATTCAGCACCATTGACATTGAGTGGTGACCACCCAATGGCCATTGGTCATCTTGGGTCATTCAGCTCCGTCAACGTTGAGTGGTGACCTCTCCATGGCCATTGGTCATCTTGGGTCATTCAGCGCCATTGACGTTGAGTGGTGACCACCCAATGGCCATTGGTCATCTTGGGTCATTCATCTCTGTTGACGTTGAGTGGTGACCTCTCCATGGCCGTTGGTCATCTTGGGTCATTCAGCTCCGTTGACATTGAGTGGTGACCACCCAATGGCCATTGGTCATCTTGGGTCATTCAGCTCCGTTGACGCTGAGCCTTGACCACCCGATGCCCATTGGTCATCTTGGGTCATTCAGCGCCATTGACGTTGACCATTGACCACCCGATGCCCATCGGTCATCACGGGGGCTCCGGGCTGGCCTTCCCGCCGGTCACCACCGGTCACCCCTCTGTCCAGTTCTCCCTCACCCAGTTCTCCAACCTCCACTTGGAGCACTTCGACTTCCGCACCTTCCGGCACTTTCCGGACCCCGCGGTGCTGCTGAGGGACGTCCGGCAGCTCCGCGGCTCCACCCACACGGCCACGGCCATCAAGCGCGTCCTGTGAGTGCCCGGCGGCCGCGACCGGCCCCTCCCCCCGGCCGGCTCCGGCCGCGCTGACCGCTCGCCCGGCAGGCAGCGGATGTTCGTCCCCGGCCGGGGCGCGCGCGACGGCGCCCGGCGGATCCTGATCGTGGTCACGGACGGCGAGAAGTTCGGGGACAACCTGGAGTACTCGGACGTCGTCCCGCTGGCCGAGGAGATGGAGGTCACCCGCTACGCCATCGGGGTGAGGGCTCGGCCGGCCCCCGGCGGCTTCTGGCCGGTCGATGGCTCTGTCCGTCCGTCCGTCCGTCCGCTCGGCTGTGCGTCCGTGCCGCCTGTCCGTCCATCCGCCCCACCTGTCCGTCTGTCCGCCCATCCATCCGTCCCACCTGTCCACCTGTCCGCCCATCCATCCGTCCACCTGTCCATCCATCATCCATCCATCATCCATCCGTCCCACTTGTCCATCTGTCCGCCCATCCATCCGTCCACCTGTCCCTCCATGGATCGATCCATCCGTCCATCCCACCTGTCCACCTGTCCACTTCTCCATCCCATCCATCCATCCCACCTGTCCATTCGTCCATCCATCCACCTGTCCATCCCACCTGTCCATCTGTCCATCTGTCCATCCCACCTGTCCACCTGTCCATTCATCCATCCATCCCACCTGTCCATCCCACCTGTCCATCTGTCCACCCATCCATCCGGCCACCTGTCCACCTCTTCATCCCACCTGTCCACCTGTCCATCCACCTGTCCATCCACGGATCCATCCATCTGTCCATCCCACCTGTCCACCTGCCCACCTGTCCGTCCATCCATCCATCCATCCATCCATCCATCCGTCCGTCCGTCCGTCCATCCCACCTGTCCACCTGTCCATCCATCTCTCCATCCATCCCACCTGTCCATCCACGGATCCATCCACCCGTCCATCCCACCTGTCCACCTGTCCACCTCCTCCACCCCACCTGTCCACCTGTCCATCCATCTCTCCATCCATCCATCCCACCTGTCCATCCACCCGTCCATCCCACCTGTCCACCTGTCCGTCCGTCCATCCATCCATCCATCCATCCATCCATCCATCCGTCCATCCCACCTGTCCATCCATCCATCCATCCATCCCACCTGTCCACCTGTCCATCCATCTCTCCATCCATCCCACCTGTCCATCCCACCTGTCCATCCACGGATCCATCCACTTGTCCATCCCACCTGTCCACCTGTCCATCCATCCATCCATCCATCCATCCATCTGTCCATCCCACCTGTCCACCTGTCCACCTGTCCATCCATCTCTCCATCCATCCATCCCACCTGTCCATCCACCCGTCCACCCCACCTGTCCGTCTGTCCACCTCCTCCATCCCACCTGTCCACCTGTCCATCCATCCCTCCCTCCATCCATCCATCCATCCACCCGTCCGTCCCACCTGTCCACCTGTCCGCCTCCTCCGTCCCACCTGTCCGCCCCCGCCCACCCCTCCCCGCCGCCGCGTCCTCTCCAGGTGGGCAGCGCCTTCCAGACGCCGACCGCCCAGGCCGAGCTGCACCAGATCGCCTCCAGCCCCGCCCGCGACCACGTGTTCCGCGTGGACAACTTCGACGCCCTCGCCGACATCCAGAACCAGCTGCAGGAGAAGATCTTCGCCATCGAGGGTGCCCGGGCGGGGGTCCCGGGTGGTCCTGGGGGCGGTCCTGAGGGGGTGACCCTGGGGTGACCCCGGCCCTGTCCCCTCCCCCAGGCACCCAGAGCGCCCACAGCAGCTCCTTCCAGCTGGAGATGGCCCAGGAGGGCTTCAGCGCCTTGGTGACGCCCGTAGGTGTCCCCCACCGGAGGGGCCGTGGGGACGCCGGGGCGTTGGGCAGGGGGCTGGGTGGCCTCGGGTGGTGTCACCGGGAGGGTCCCGGTGTCCCCAGGAGGTCCCTGGCCATTGGTCACCTTGGGTCGTTCAGCTTCGTTGATGTTGAGCGTTGACCACTCAATGCCCATTGGTCACCTTGGGTCATTCAGCTCCGTTGACATTGAGTGGTGACCACCCAAGGGCTCCATTGACCTTGACCATTGACCCCTCAATGGCCATTGGTCACCTTGGGTCGTTCAGCTCCGTTGTCATTGACCATTGACCACCCAATGGCCATTGGTCACCTCGGGTCATTCAGCTCCGTTGACATTGAGTGGTGACCACCCAAGGGCTCCATTGACCTTGACCATTGACCCCTCAATGGCCATTGGTCACCTTGGGTCATTCATCTCCGTTAACATTGACCATTGACCACCCAATGGCCATTGGTCATCTCGGGTCATTCATCTCCATTGACGTTGACCATTGACCACCCAAGAGCTCCATTGACATTGATCATTGACCACTCCATGGCCATTGGTCATCTTGGGTCATTCAGCGCCATTGACGTTGAGCACTGACCACCCAATGGCCATTGGTCATCTTGGGTCATTCATTTCCATTGACGTTGACCATTGATCACCCAAGGGCTCCATTGACGTTGACCATTGACCCCTCAATGGCCATTGGTCACCTCGGGTCATTCAGCTCCGTTGACGTTGACCATTGACCACCCAATGGCCATTGGTCATCTTGGGTCATTCATTTCCATTGACGTTGACCATTGATCACCCAAGGGCTCCATTGACGTTGACCATTGACCCCTCCATGGCCATTGGTCACCTTGGGTCATTCATCTCCGTTAACATTGACCATTGACCACCCAATGGCCATTGGTCATCTCGGGTCATTCATCTCCATTGACGTTGACCATTGACCACCCAATGGCCATTGGTCACCTCGGGTCACTCACCTCCTCTGTCCCCGTCCCCGTCCCCGTCCCTTACTGGTGCAGGACGGCCCCGTACTGGGAGCTGTGGGTGCCTACGACTGGTCCGGGGGGGTCTTCGTCTACGGCGGGGGAGGGGCGCCCACCTTCGTCAACGCGTCCCGGGACCTCGGGGACCTCGGGGACATGAGCGACGCCTACCTGGGTAAGGGGGACGCGGGGACGGGTTTGGGGCCACCCCCGAGGGCTCCGGGGGGGTCCCCGGTGTCCCCCGCGAGGGTCCCCTCGGGCGTCCCCTCCCCTCCCCCGCCCCGCGGTGGTGAGGGTCTCGGCGCGGCCGCGAAGGGTCTGAAAAAAATCCCGGCCGGACGCCACGAAATTCACGGCGAAATAGCCCAAAATTCACCCGAAACACCCCAGAATTAACCCGAAACTTTTTCCCTAAAATTTCTCCCAAATTTCTCCCAAATTTCACCCAAATTTCACCCAAATTCCCCCAAAATTCCCCCAAAATTCCCCCCGGGGGACCCCTCCCCAAATTCCTCCCCCGGGGACCTTCCCAAATTTCCCCCCGGGGCCCCCTCCCCAAAAAACCCAGCGCGAAACCCTCAAATTTCCTCCAAATTTCCCCCAAATTTCACCCAAATTTCCCCCAAATTTCACCCAATTTCCCCCAAAATCCCCCAAAATCCCCCCCGGGGGACCCCTCCCCAAATCCCCCCCCGCCCCCCCGAGGGACCCCCGCCCACCTTGAAGTCGATGCCGAGGGTCTCGCAGCGCGGCCCCGCCCCCACCCGCAGGGTCCCGTTCCTGGCGCCGCCGCCGCCCCCGAAGACCCCGCGGGCCCGCGCCCGGCCCGGGTCCAGCTCGGCCCGGAACCACAGCGACGCCGAGACCCCCGAGCCTGATTTTGGGGCGAATTCGGGCGGTTTTGGAGTCCGGGTGAAATTTTGAGTGGTTTTGAGTGGGTTTTGAGTGGATTTTGAGTGGGTTTTGGGGGAATTTGGGGGGATTTCAGGGGGTTTTGGGGGGGATTTGAGGTGAGTTTTGGGGTCCAGCTCGGCCCGGAACCACAGCGACGCCGAGACCCCCGAGCCTGATTTTGGGGCGAATTCGGGCGGTTTTGGGGCCCGGGTGAAATTTTGGGGTGGTTTTGGGTGGGTTTTGGGGGATTTTGGGGGATTTTAGGGGGATTTTAGGGGATTTTGGGGGATTTGAGGTGAGTTTTGGGGTCCAGCTCGGCCCGGAACCACAGCGACGCCGAGACCCCCGGGCCTGATTTTGGGGCGAATTCGGGCGGTTTTGGGGCCCGGGTGAAATTTTGGGGTGGTTTTGGGTGGGTTTTGGGAGGGTTTGGGGCGGTTTTGGGGGGATTTGGGGGGTTTCAGGGGGTTTTGGGTGGATTTGGGGTGGATTTCGGGGTCTAGGTGGGTTTTGGGTGGTCTTGGGGTGGATTTTGGGTGGGTTTGAGGTGGATTTTGCGGGGTTTTGAGGTGGAATTTGGGGACCGGGCTGGGATTTTTGGGACTCCCCGGGGTGGGATTTTGGGGCTGCCCGGGCGGGATTTTGGGGTCTCGGGTGGGATTTTTGGGGGTTTTGGGTGGGATTTTGGGGTCCCGGGTGGGGATTTTGGGGTCTCGGGGGGGGATTTTGGGGTCTCGGGGTGGGATTTTTGGGGGTCTCAGATGGGATTTTGGGGCTCCCTGGGTGGGGATTTTTGGGGCTCCCCGGGTGGGATTTTGGGGTCTCGGGGTGGATTTTTGGGGGTCTCAGATGGGATTTTGGGGCTCCCTGGGTGGGATTTTGGGGCTCCCCGGGTGGGGATTTTTTGGGGCTGCCCGGGCGGGATTTTGGGGTCTCGGGCGGGATTTGAGGCTCCCCGGGTGGGGATTTTGGGGGTTTTGAGTGGGATTTTTTGGGGCTCCCCGGGTGGGGATTTTTTGGGACTCCCCGGGTGGGGATTTTGGGGTCTCGGGGTGGGATTTTGGGGTTCCCCGGGTGGGGATTTTTTGGGGTCTCAGATGGGATTTTGGGGCTCCCCGGGCGGGATTTTGGGGTCCCGGGGGGGGATTTTGGGGTCCCGGGGGGGTCTCACCGAAGCTGTCCGAGGTCCTCTTGGCCCCGGTGAAGCAGATCCGGGCCGTGGCCAGCGGCCCCCGGAGCTCCTCGGTCTCGGGGCACTCGAAGGCGCTCGCCGGGACCACCCGGGGCTCGAACGTCACGGCCACGGTCACCTTGAGCAGCGGCTGCGACCTGCGGGGTTTGGGGCGATTTTGGGGGATTTTGGGGATTTTGGGGGGATTTGGGGTCACCTTGAGCAGCGGCTGCGACCTGCGGGGTTTGGGGCGATTTTGGGGGAATTTGGGGGGTTTGGGGTCACCTGAGGGGATTTTGGGGTCACCTTGAGCAGCGGCTGCGACCTGCGGGGTTTGGGGCGATTTTGGGGGAATTTGGGGATTTTGGGGGGATTTTGGGGGATTTTGGGGTCACCTTGAGCAGCGGCTGCGACCTGAGGGGTTTTGGGGCGATTTGGGGGGATTTTGGGGTCACCTTGAGCAGTGGCTGCGACCTGCGGGGTTTGGGGGCGATTTTGGGGGAATTTGGGGGGTTTGGGGTCACCTGAAAGGGATTTTGGGGTCACCTTGAGCAGCGGCTGCGACCTGCGGGGTTTGGGGCGATTTTGGGGAATTTTGGGGGCGTTTGGGGTCACCTGAGGGGATTTTGGGGGGATTTGGGGTCACCTTGAGCAGCGGCTGCGACCTGCGGGGTTTGGGGTGATTTTGGGGGAATTTGGGGGGTTTGGGGTCACCTGAGAGGGATTTTGGGGTCACCTTGAGCAGGGGCTGCGACCTGCGGGGTTTGGGGGCGATTTTGGGGAATTTTGGGGGCGTTTGGGGTCACCTCAGGGGATTTTGGGTGGGTTTGGGGTGGTTTTGGGTGGTTTTGGGGTGGTTTTGGGCGGTTTCGGGCGGTTTCGGGCTCACCTGAGTAGCAGCACCTGTCCGTGGTGGGTTTGGGGTGGGATTTGGGGTGGTTTTTGGTGGGTTTGGGTGGTTTTGGGTGGTTTTGGGTGATTTTGGGTGGGTTTGGGGTGGTTTTCGGGTGGTTTTGGGTGTTTTGGGGTGTTTTTGGGGTGTTTTCGGGCGGTTTCGGGCTCACCTGAGCAGCAGCACCTGTCCGTGGTGAGTTTGGGGTGGGATTTGGGGTGGTTTTGGGTGGGTTTGGGGTGGTTTCGGGCGGTTTTTGGGTGATTTTGGGTGGGTTTGGGGTGATTTTGGGGCGGTTTTTGGGTGGTTTTGGGGTGTTTTTGGGGTGTTTCCGGGCGGTTTCGGGCTCACCTGAGCAGCAGCACCTGTCCGTGGTGAGTTTGGGGTGGGATTTTGGGTGGGTTTGGGGTGATTTTGGGTTGGTTTGGGGTGATTTTGGGTGGTTTCGGGGCGGTTTTTGGGTGATTTTGGGTCGGGTTTGGGGTGTTTTTGGGGTGTTTCCGGGCGGTTTCGGGCTCACCTGAGCAGCAGCACCTGTCCGTGGTGAGTTTGGGGTGGGATTTTGGGTGGGTTTGGGGTGATTTTGGGTTGGTTTGGGGTGATTTTGGGTGGTTTCGGGCGGTTTTTGGGTGATTTTGGGTGGGTTTGGGGTGTTTTTGGGGTGTTTCCGGGCGGTTTCAGGCTCACCTGAGCAGCAGCACCTGTCCGTGGTGAGTTTGGGGTGGGATTTGGGGTGGTTTTGGGTGATTTTGGGTGGGATTTTGGGGTGATTTTGGGTGGTTTCGGGCGGTTTTGGGGTGGTTTTGGGGTGTTTTTGGGGTGGTTTCGGGCGGTTTCGGGCTCACCTGAGCAGCAGCACCTGTCCGAGCGCGCCCACGGCCACGTCCGGCAGCCGATCCCCGCTCAGGTCCCGGCCCCCGCTCAGGGCTTGGCCGAAGAAACGCGGCCGGGACGGGAACGCCGAGCCCGGGATGCGCTGGGGGACGGGGGACAGGTGAGGGACAGGTGAGGGACAGGTGAGGGACAGGTGAGGGACAGGTGAGGGACAGAGGGGACAGGTGAGGGACAGGTGAGGGACAGGTGAGAGGTGAGGGACAGAGGGACAGGTGAGGGACAGGTGAGGGACAGGTGAGGGACAGGTGAGGGACAGAGGGGACAGGTGAGGGACAGGTGAGGGACAGGTGGGACAGGTGAGACAGGTGAGGGACAGAGGGACAGGTGAGGGACAGGTGAGAGGTGAGGACAGGTGAGGGGACAGAGGGGACAGGTGAGGGGACACGGGACAGGTGGAGGGACAGGTGAGACAGGTGAGACAGGTGAGACAGGTGAGGGACAGATGGGGACAGGTGAGACCCCCAGGTGAGACCACACAGGTGAGACCCCCAGGTGGGGACAGGTGAGGACAGGTGAGGGACAGAGGGGACAGGTGAGACCCCCCCCAGGTGGGGACAGGTGAGACCCCCAGGTGAGAGGTGAGGGGACAGAGGGGACAGGTGAGAACCCCCCAGGCGGGGACAGGTGAGGGGCAGGTGAGACCCCCCAGGTGAGGGGACAGAGGGACCAGGTGAGACTCTCGCCCCGTGCCCAGGTGGGGCCTCACTGCCCCGTCCTGGGCGCTGACCCGGCCAGGTGAGCCCTGGAACAGGTAGACGGCCCCTCGGACCTCGTCCTCCAGGAGGGCCCCCACGGCCACCTCGGGCCACCCGTCGCCGTCCAGGTCGCCCAGGTGAGCCAGGCTAGCCCCGAAGCGGCCCAGGGGCTGCCGGAGGTGGCCCCGCAGCGTCTGCCGGCACGCGAGGTGACGGTTCTGCGCAGGGTGAGGCGGGCGTGGGGCGCGGGTGTGTCACAGGTGGGCTCAGGTGTGCCCAGGTGTACCCAGGTGTGCCCAGGTGTGCCCAGGTGTGCCCCAGGTGTGCCCAGGTGTGTCCCCAGATGTGCCCAGATGTACCCAGGTGTGCCCAGGTGTGTGCCAGGTGTGCCCCAGCTTCCCCCAGGTGTGTTCAGGTGTGCCCAGGTGTGTCCCAGGTGGGCTCAGGTGTGTACAGGTGTGTCCCAAGTGTGTCACAGGTGGGCCAGTGTGTGTCCAGATGCCCCCAGGTGTGCCCAGGTGTGTCCCTAGGTGTGCCAAGGTGTGTCAATACGGTGTGCCCAGCTGCCCCAGGTGTGTCCTATGTGTCCCAGGTTGTGTCCAGGTGGTGCCACAGGTGTGCCAGCCGTTGCCCAGGTGAGTGTCACGCGCTCGTCGCCCCAGGTGTCACTCAGGTGTGTACAGGTGCCCCAGGCTGCCCCCAGGTGTCCCCAGGTGTCCCCCAGCTGCCCCCAGGTGCCCCCAGGTGCCCCAGGTGCGCCTCACCTGCCCGCGCACCTCGCACAGGTACACTCGGCCGCCGCGGCCGCCCCCGAAGAACAGCGGGGCCCCCACGAGCAGCGCCGGGGCCGCGCCCGGGCGGGGCTGCAGTGGCAGCAGCGCGGGCCCGAAATAGGAGGCCACCTGGGCGGGGGGGAGGGGACAGGTGAGACCCCCCGCCAGGTGTCCTCAGGTGTCCTCAGGTGTCCCCAGGTGTCCCCAACCCCCCAGGTGTCCCCAACCCCCCCAGGTGCCCCCCAGGTGCCCCCCAGGTGTCCCCGACCCCCCCCAGGTGTAACCTCCTCTCCCTCAGGTATCCCCAGGTGTCCCCAGCTGCCCCCCAGGTGTCCCCTCAGGTGTCCCCGACCCCCACAGGTGCCCCCCAGGTGTCCCCAGATGTCCCCAGGTGTCCCCTCCTCCCCCCAGGTGTCCCCAGGTGTCCCCAGGTGCCCCCCAGGTGTCCCCGACCCCCCAGGTGTCCCCAGGTGTCCCCAGGTGCCCCCCAGGTGTCCCCAGGTGTCCCCATCTCCCCCAGGTTCCCTCAGATGTCCCAAGTGTCTCCACCCCCATCCCCCCCCAGGTGTCCCCGGTGTCCCCAGGTGTCCCCGACCCCCCCCAGGTGTCCCCCAGGCGTCCCACACCAGGTGTCCCGACCCCACCCAGGTGTCCCCGCGCTCACCTGGGGCCCGGTGGCCTCGGCCAGGAGCCTCCAGGTGGCCCCGGGCACGAGGACGAGGACGCGGCCGAGGTGGCCGAACCGGGGGGCCCCCAGGGCCAGGCCCCGCGAGCGGCCGAGGGGCAACGAGGCGGCCGAGTAGCCTGGGGACGGAGAGTGGACACGGAGTGGACAGATGGACAGATGGACAGATGGACAGAGAGGGGACACGGAGTGGACAGAGAGTGGACAGATGGACAGAGAGGGGACAGAGAGGGGACACGGAGTGGACAGATGGACAGAGAGTGGACAGATGGACAGAGAGTGGACAGAGAGTGGACACAGAGTGGACAGATGGACAGAGAGGGGACACGGAGTGGACAGAGAGTGGACAGAGAGTGGACACAGAGCAGACAAAGTGGACACAGAGTGGACACAGAGTGGACAGAGAAGGGACAGACAGGGGACAGAGGGAACAGGTGAGATTTGGGGTCCAGGTGGGGTTTTGGGTGGATTTTGGGGTTTGGAGGTGAATTTTGGGGTCCAGGTGAATTCTGGGGTGTTTCGGGTGAATTTTGGGGTGTTTCGGGT
>JACSVZ010000036.1:670100-693709 GCA_014706295.1 Lycocorax pyrrhopterus obiensis | reverse complement strand
GGGTCAAGGGGTCAACGGGACAAAGAGGGGCGTGGGTGGGGGTCAAGGGGTCAAGGGGACAAAGAGGGGCGTGGGTGGGGGTCAAGGGGTCAAGGGGACAAAGGGGGTGTGGGTGGGGGTCAAGGGGTCAAGGGGACAAAGGGGGTGTGGGTGAGGGTCAAGGGGACAAAGAGGGGCATGGGTGGGGGTCAAGGGGTCAAGGGGACAAAGCGGGTGTGGGTGGGGGTCAAGGGGACAAAGGGGGGCGTGGGTGGGGTCAAGGGGTCAAGGGGACAATGGGTGGGGGTCAAGGGGTCAAGGGGACAAGGGGGGTGTGGGTGGGGGTCAAGGGGACAAAGGGGACACAGGGGACACTGAGGGAGCTCCGGGCTGGGCATTTCGTGCCTCAGTTTCCCCACCCGCCCCGAGGACAGGAGGGCAGCGGTGGCCCCGGTGAGGGTCCCAAGGCGGCGGGATGTCCCCAGGGTGTCCCCAGGGTGTCCCCAGGGTGTCCCACCTTGTTGGGCTGGGCTGTCCGGCGCAGCTCCTCGATCCAGCGGTCGCGCTCGGCCAGGGAGGCGCAGCCGAAGGAGCGGCTGCCCTCGGCCGTGATCACCTGCGGGGACACGGAGGGGACATCGAGGTGACACTGAGGGGACACTGAGGGGACACTGAGGGGACACCGAGGGGACACTGAGGGGACACCAAGGGGACACTGAGGGGACACTGAGGTGACATCGAGGGGATACCAAGGGGACACTGAGGGGACACCGTGGTGACATCGAGGGGACACCAAAGGGACACTGAGGGGACACCAAGGGGACACTGAGGGGACATTGAGGTGACATCGAGGGGACACCAAAGGGACACCGAGGGGACACCGAGGGTGACACCAAGGGTGACACTGAGGGGACATCGAGGGGACATCGAGGGGACACTGAGGGGACACCGTGGGGACACCAAAGGGACACCGAGGGGACACCGAGGGGACACCGAGGGGACACTGAGGGGACATTGAGGTGACATCGAGGGGACACCAAAGGGACACCGAGAGGACACCGAGGGGGACACCGAGGGGACACTGAGGGGACACCAAGGGGACATTGAGGGGACACCAAGGGGACACTGAGGGGACACTGAGGTGACATCGAGGGGATACCGAGGGTGACATCGAGGGGACACCGTGGGGACACCAAAGGGACACCGAGGGGACACCGAGGGGACACCAAGGGTGACACTGAGGGGACACTGAGGGGACACTGAGGGGACACTGAGGTGACATCGAGGGGATACCAAGGGGACACTGAGGGGACACCGTGGTGACATCGAGGGGACACCAAAGGGACACTGAGGGGACACTGAGGTGACATCGAGGGGATACTGAGGTGACACTGAGGGGACATTGAGGTGACATCGAGGGGACACCAAAGGGACACCGAGGGGACACCAAGGGTGACAGGGACACCACGGGGGGGCACAGGGGGCTCTGGGTGTCCCTGGCAAGGGAGCCCTGGGGGGGTCCTTTTGGGGTGCCCTGGGTGTCCCTTTTTGGGGTCAGGGTGGTCTGGGTGCCTCTTTTTGGGGTCTGGATGTCCCTTTTTGGGGTCTGGGTGTCCCTTTTTGGGTTCTGGGTGGTCTGGGTGCCCCATTTTGGGGTCTGGGATGCTCCAGGATGTCTGGGGTGCCATTTTTGGGGGTCTAGGTGTCCTTTTTTGGCATCTGAGTGCTTTTTTTGGGGTCTGAGTGCCCTTTTTTGGGGTCTGGGTGCCCCTGTTGGGGGTCTGGGTGTCCTTTTTTGGCGTCTGAGTGCCTTTTTTGGGGTCTGGGTGCCCTTTTTCGGGGTCTGGGTGCTCCGAGTGCCCCTTTTTTGGGGTCTGGGATGCTCCAGGACATCCGGGGTGCCCCCACCCAGCACCCCGAGCCCCCCAGCCCCGTACCTGGAAGCAGAACCTCTCCCCCACGACGCTGCCGTGCACGGGCCGGACGATGACGTTGTCCCCGGTGAGGTCCAGCTCGGCCGGCGGCACCAGAGACTCGCGGGAAGCGCTGCGGCTGGGGACCCTGAGGGGACAGCGGGGTCACCGGGACCCCGAAAAGGGACCCTGAGGGGACAGCGGGGTCACCAGGACCCCGAAAAGGGGACAACAGTGTCACCAGGACCCCAAAAAGGGGATAGCAGTGTCACCGGGACCCCAAAAAGGGGACAGCAGTGTCACCAGGACCCCAAAAAGGGACCCTGAAAATGGGACAGGAATGTCACCAGGACCCCAAAAAGGGACCCTGAGAGGACAGCGGTCTCACCCGGACCCCAAAAAGGGGACAGGAATGTCACCAGGACCCCGAAAAGGGGACAGCAGTGTCACCGGGACCCCAAAAAGGGGACAGGAATGTCACCGGGACCCCAAAAAGGGGACAGCAGTGTCACCGGGACCCCAAAAAGGGGACAGGAATGTCACCAGGACCCCGAAAAGGGGACAGGAATGTCACCGGGACCCCAAAAAGGGGACAGCAGTGTCACCGGGACCCTGCCCGCGCTGTCCCCTACCTGTCCCCCTCGGGGACCGTCGCCACCGCGTCGCTTTTGGTGCCACCGCGACTTTTCCTGTCCCGGAGGAGCCTCTTCCAGAGCAGCCCCTGCAGGGGAGGGGACGGGGATGGGGACAAGGATGGGGATGGGGACAGGAACAGGGACAGGGATGGGGACGGGGACAGGGATGGGGATGGGGACGGAGACGGGGATGGGGACGGGGACGGGGATGGGGAGAGAGATGGGAAGAGAGATGGGGACAGGGACGGGGATAGGGAGAGGGATGGGGACAGTGACAGGAATGGGGACAAGGACAGGGACAGGGGACAGGGACAGGGACAGGGACAGGGACGGGGATGGGGGAGGGATGGGGACAGTGGGGATGGGGACAGGGACAGGGACAAGGACAGGGACGGGATGGGGAAAGGGATGGGGACAGGGATGGGGACAGGGACAGGGATGGGATGGGAATAGGGACGGGGGATGGGGATGGGGACAGGGACAGGTGACAGGAGGGATGGGGACAGGGGATGGGGAAGCGGCAAGGGACGGGGACAGGGACAGGATCTCTTTTTGCACCCACACTCCCTTTGTCCCCTTGACCCCTTGACCCCCACCCACGCCCCTCTTTGTCCCCTTGACCCCTTGACCCCTCCAGGACAACTGCGAGCGGCTGGAGCTGGCGCTGACCCTTTGGGTCTACGAGGGCCGGGACCTCCCCCCGCGCCGCCGCCTCCGCTGCCACCTCCAGCTGGACGGCTCCGTCTTCGCCCGCACCACGGCCAAGGCGGCCGGCGCCGACGGCCAACTCTTCTGGGGGGAGCTCTTCCAGTTGGCCGCGCTGCCCCCGGCGCGCGCCCTCACCGTCGCCCTGTGCCGCGACGACCAACCGGGGACGCCGGTGGCCGCCGTCACCGTCCCGCTGGCCGAGCTGGCGGCGGCCCGGCAGCCCCTGGAGCGCTGGTACCCCCTGAGCGGTGGCGGCGGCGAGCGGGCGCCGGCGGTGCGGCTGCGCGGGCGCTACCGCGAGGTGCGGGTGCTGCCCATCGTGCGCTACAAAGAGCTGGCCGAGTTCATCACCTTCCACTACCGGGAGCTGTGCGGCCGCCTGGAGCCGGCCATCGCCGCGCGGCACAAGGAGGAGCTGGCCGGGGCCTTGGTGCGCGTCCTGCAGAGCACCGGCAAGGCCAAGGTGGGGTGGGGTGGGGCTGGTGGGATGGGGTGGGATGGATGAGTTGGGATGGGTTGGGATGAGTTGGGATGAGTTGGGTTGGGTTGGGTTGGGATGGGTTGGGTTGGGTTGGGATGGATGAGTTGGGTTGGGTTGGATGGGTTGGGTTGGGTTGGGTTGGGTTGGGTTGGGTTGGGTTGGGATGAGTTGGGATGAGTTGAGTTGGGTTGGGTTGGGTTGGGTTGGGTTGGGTTGGATGGGTTGGATAAGTTGGGATGGGACAAGTTGGGTTGGGTTGGATTGGGTTGGGTTGAGTTGGGTTGTGATGAGTTGGGATGGGTTGGGTTGGGATTGGTTGGGATGAGTTGGGTTGGGTTGGGTTGGGTTGGATGAGTTGGGATGGGACTGTAGACACAACTCAGGGTCGAGTTGATCATTTTGGGTCACGGGTGCCACCAAACCCTTCCCTGCGCGTCTCCGCAGTCATTCCTGATCGACCTGGGCGTGGCCGAGCTTGACCGCTTCGATGACCACGAGGCCCTGATCTTCCGTGAGAACACCTTGGCCACCAAGGCCATCGATGAGTACATGAAGCTGGTGGGGGCCAAGTACCTGCAGGACACGCTGGGTATGGGGGGGGACACGGGGGACATCCCGGGGCGTGGCGGGGTGCAGGACACCGCGGGTGGCACCAGGGTGGGACCGGTCAGGGGCTGTGGGACACCGCTGACCATCCATGGGGACGTGGGGCTGACCACTCAATGCCCTCACGGGCTGTGGGACACCGCTGACCATCCATGGGGACGTGGTGGTGACCTCTGTCCCCTCATGGGCTGTGGGTCACCTCTGACCATCCATGGGGATGTGGTGTGGGCTCGTCCTGGCCACCACTGTCCTGGTGACCTCTCTGTCCCCTCATGGGCTGTGGGACACCCCTGACCATCCACGGGGACGTGGTGGTGACCTCTGTCCCCTCCCGGCCTGTGGGTCACCTCTGACCACCCATGGGGACATGGTGTGGGCTCATCCTGGCCACCACTGTCCTGGTGACCTCTCTGTCCCCTCCCGGGCTGTCCCTTGTCCCCAGGGGAGGTGGTGGCCCGGCTCTGCAGCTCCGAGGAGAGCTCCGAGGTGGACCCCAGCAAATGCTCGGGGCTGGAGCTGTCCGAGCACCGGCAGCACCTGCGGCAGCTCTGCCAGGAGACCCTGCGGCGCATCACCGACGGCTCCGAGTGAGCGACGGCTGCGGGGACACCGGGGCGGCACCGGGGCGGCACCGGGGTGGCACCGGGAGAGCCTGGGAGAAGCCTGGACACGGGGGGTGGGGTCGGGGACAGGGATGGGAATGGGCAGGACGGGCGCTGGCACCGGGACGGGCACCAGGGGTGGGGCTGGGGACAAGTTTGGGGACAGGGATGGGGCTGGACACCAAGAAGGACCGGGGGACAAGTTTGGGAATAGGGATGGGGATGGACACCAGGAAGGACCTGGGGACAAGTTTGGGGACAAGGATGGGGATGGACACCAGGAAGGACCGGGGGACAAGTTTGGGGACAAGGATGGGGATGGACACCAGGAAGGACCGGGGGACAAGTTTGGGAATAGGGATGGGGATGGACACCAGGAAGGACCTGGGGACAAGTTTGGGAATAGGGATGGGGATGGACACCAGGAAGGACCTGGGGACAAGTTTGGGAATAGGGATGGGGATGGACACCAGGAAGGACCTGGGGACAAGTTTGGGGACAGGGATGGAGATGGACACCAAGAAGGACGGGGGGACAAGTTTGGGAATAGGGATGGGGATGGACACCAGGAAGGACCTGGGGACAAATTTGGGGACGGGGATGGAGATGGACACCAGGAAGGACCTGGGGACAAATTTGGGGACAGAGATGGGGATGGACACCAAGAAGGACCGGGGGACAAGTTTGGGAATAGGGATGGGGATGGACACCAGGAAGGACCTGGGGACAAGTTTGGGGGCAGAGGTGGGGCTGGACACCACCGTGGGCTGGACACGGAGACGGGCGCAGAAACCTCTCGGTGCCAACCCCGTGCGTGGTGCCACCACACCCCCCCATCACCCCGCGGTGGCACGGGCGGGTCCCCGGTCCCCACCACGGCGTCCCTGGCCAGGTCCTTCCCGGCGGAGCTGGGCGAGGTGTTCGCGGCGTGGCGGGACGAGTGCGCGGCGCGGGGCAAGGCGGCCATCGGGCAGCGCCTGGTGTCGGCCTCGCTCTTCCTGAGGTTCCTGTGTCCGGCCATCATGTCCCCGAGCCTCTTCGGCCTCGTCCAGGAGTACCCCAGCGAGGCCACCGCCCGCACCCTCACGCTGGTGGCCAAGGTCATCCAGAACTTGGCCAACTTCACCACGTACGTGGCGGCGGGGACGTGGAGAGTCACGGGGCAGTTGGGTTGTCCCCAAGGTCCCATGGGGCAGTTGGGTTGTCCCCAAGTTTGGGTTGTCCCCAAGGTCCCATGGGGCAGTTGGACCATGGATGGTCCACGCTCCTGAAGGTGGCCTGTGGCCATGACCATGCTGGTGGCCCATGTGACCATGCTGGTGGCCCATGTGACCATGATGATGACCCGTTACCATCTCTCACCACGGTGGTGGCCCTCGTCCATGCTCCTGAGAGTGGCCTGGCCCCTGACCGAGGGTGGTGACCCGTGACCGTGGTGGTGACCACTTGACCACGAAGATGAACCCTGACCATGGTAGTGACCCTTGACCATGGTAGTGACCCATCCCCGTGGTGGTGGCCCCAGACCATGTCAGTGACCCCCGACCATGGTGGTGACCACTGACCATGTCAGTGACCCCAGACCATGGTGGTGACCACTGACCATGGTGGTGACCCCTGACCATGATGATGACCCCTGACCATGCTGGGAGTCCCATGTGACCACGATGATGACCCATGGCCATGTCAGTGACCCCTGACCATGATGATGACCCCTGACTGTGCTGGGAGACCCATGTGACCACGATGGTGACCCATGGCCATGTCAGTGGCCCCCGACCATGGTGGTGACCCACAACCACGGTGGCGACTGTGACCATGACGATGACCCCTTGACCACGGCGATGACCCCTGACCGTGGCAGCGGACCACACGACTGCGGTGGTGACCCCTTGACCACGGCGATGACCCCTGACCGTGTCCGTGACCCCTATCCCCAGCTTCGGCGAGAAGGAGCCCTACATGACCTTCATGAACGACTTCCTGGAGCACAACTTGGCCACCATGACCGAGTTCCTGGGGGCCGTGGCCACCCCCGAGGCCAGCGCCCACACGGCCGCCTACGACGGCTACGTGGACCTGGCCCTGGAGCTCGCCACGCTCCACCTGCTGCTCTGCGACATCTTCGCCGGCCTCGACCAGGTGCCACCACCCCTCCGTCCCCGGCGCCGGGCCGGCCACCGCCTTCGCCACCGGTGTCCCCACAATGTCCCCGCGGTGTCCCCGCAGGCCACGCAGGAGGAGCTGGAGCCGCTGCCCACCATCCTCAGGGCCATCAGGGAGGGGACGCCTGTCCCCGTGTCCGTCCGCCTCAGCTCCACCGCCAGGAGGAGGTACCGGGGGATGCCTGGGGACAGTGGGGACATCTGGGGACAACGGGGACACCTTGGACAATGGGGACACCTGGGGACAATGGGGACATCTGGGACAATGGGGACACCTGGGGACAACGGGGACAAGGGGGACATCTGGGGACAACAGGGACACCTGGGGACAATGGAGACACCTGGGACAATGGGGACACCTGGGACAATGGGGACACCTGGGGACAACGGGGACAAGGGGGACATCTGGGACAATGGGGACATCTGGGGACAACGGGGACACCTGGGACAATGGGGACACCTGGGGACAACGGGGACAAGGGGGACATCTGGGGACAACGGGGACACCTGGGGACAATGGAGACACCTGGGACAATGGGGACACCTGGGACAATGGGGACACCTGGGGACAACGGGGACAAGGGGGACATCTGGGGACAATGGAGACATCTGGGGACAACGGGGACACCTGGGGACAATGGGGACAATGGGGACACCTGGGACAACGGGGACACCTGGGGACAACGGGGACACCTGGGGACAATGGAGACACCTGGGACAATGGGGACACCGGGGGACAATGGGGACATCTGGGACAACGGAGACACCTGGGGACAGTGGGGACATCTGGGGACAATGGGGACATCTGGGACCAAGGGGTGGCCCCAGAGTGGGTTTGGGCTCCTGGCGGGCTCAGGATTCTGGTCTTGGTTGGGTTTGGGATCCCTCTGGTCCCATTTGGGGTCAGGAGATGGATCTGATCCCACCAGGATTTGGGGTCCCTCTGATCCCACCAGGGTTTGGGATTCCTCTGGTCCCGTTTGGGGTCAGGAGATGGATCTGATCCCACCAGGATTTGGGGTCCCTCTGATCCCACCAGGGTTTGGGGTCCCTCTGATCCCACCAGGATTTGGGGTCCCTCTGATCCCACCAGGGTTTGGGGTCCCTCTGGTCCCACGAGGGTTTGGGGTCCCTCTGATCCCACCAGGGTTTGGGGTCCCCCCCATCCCGGCCACGCTGGGGCTGCCCCATCTCCGTCCCCTGTCCCTGCCCACCCCACACCCCCCGTGTCCCCGCAGCCCCTCGGAGCCCCCCAAGCCGGGCTTTGTCCCCCCGCGGGACCTGGGCAAGCACAGCCCCCTCATCAAGAGCCAGTCCCTGACCAGCGTCCGGCGCGTCCGGGGCCGCGACGAGGCCGTGGGGACAGAGCCGGAGCCGGGACCGGAGCCCATCCCGGTGCCAACCCCGGTGCCGGCCCGGCAGCGCCGCAACGTCCAGCGCACCCAGAGCGTCCCGGCCCAGGGCAAGGCCGCCCGGCGTCCGGCCAAGCCGGACAGTGCCGGACACGCGGATGAGGCGCTGCCCGAAGATGGCACGGGGTCACCTGTGCCCGGCGATGGCCCGGTGAGTCCTGGTGGCCACCATGGCGTGGGGTGGGGATGGGGTCTGAGGGGCTGACCGCTGGTCTGAGGGGTCTGGTTGGGGTGACCACTGGTCTGAGGGGTCTGGTGGGGCTGACCGGTGGTCTGAGGGGTCTGGTGGGGGTGACCACTGGTCTGAGGGGTCTGGTGGGGGTGGCCAGTGGTGTTAACTGGTGCCACAGGGCCACTCTGGGGTGGGGACTGGTGGTCCGAGGGGTGTGGTGGCACTAACTGGGGGTCCATCAGCCCTAACTGGGCATTGACCAGTGGTCCGAGGGGGTCTGGTGGCGCTGACCGGTGCTCCGGTGACATTAACGGGTGGCCTGGGGACAATAACGGGTGTCCCGGTGCCATTGACGGGTGGCCTGGGGACAATAACGGAGGTCCGGTGACAATAACGGGTGTCCCGGTGCCATTAACGGGACATTAACGGGCATCCCGGTGACAATAACGTTGTCCCGGTGCCATTAACGGGACATTAACGGGTATCCGGGTGACAATAAACAGTGCCCCGGTGACAAGAACGGGTGCCCGGTGCCATTACCGGGTGTCCCGGTGCCATTACCGGCTGTCCCAGTGCCACTGCCGGCTGTCCCGGTGCCACTAACGGGTGTCGCGGTGCCATTACCGGCTGTCCCGGTGCCACTAACGGGTCTCCCGATGCCACTAACGGCTGTCCCGGTGCCATTACCGGGTGTCCCGGTGCCACTACCGGGTCTCCCGATGCCACTACCGGGTGTCCCGGTGCCACTAACCGGTGTCGCGGTGTCGCAGCCCCGGGGGAAGCTGCGCTCGTCGGCGTCGCTGCCGCGCAAACCGGCGGTGCCGTGGCAGCGCCTGGCCGAGGACCCGGTGGCCCCGGGCGAGCTCTACGCGCTGCGGCCGCTCGAGAAGGTAACCCCGGGGAGGGGAGGGGGCGGTGACAGTCTCCGGGACCCTCCCGGGTGTCCCCCGGTGCCCCCCGGTACCCCTCGGTGTCCTCCCGGTGTCTCCCAGTGCCCCCGTCCCCGGTGTCCCCAGCGCGGGCGGCTGCTCGGGAAGGCAACCGGGGGTGGGTGACACCTCCCGGTACCTGCCGGTGCCCCCGTCCCCGTGTCCCCAGCCCCCTGTGCCCCCCGGGGACCCCCTCGGTGACCCCATCCCGGTGTCCTCAGCCCCCGGTGACTCCCGGTCCCCCCCCGGTGACGCTGTCCCCTTGTCCCAAGCAAGGGACAAGCACGGGCGGCTGCTCGGGACGGTAACCCCGGAGTCTGTCCCCAGCCCCCGGTACCCCCCGGTACCCCCCGGTACCTCCCGGTGACCCCGTCCCGGTGTCCCCAGCCCCCGGTACCTCCCAGGTGACCCCGTCCCGGTGTCCGCAGCCCCCCGGTGCCCCTGTGCCGGTGTCCCCAACCCCCGGTACCTCCCGGTGCCCCTGTCCTGGTGTCCCCAACCCCCGGTGACCCCCCTGATGACCCCGTCCCGGTGTCCCCAGCCCCCCGGTGCCCCCGTCCCGGTGTCCCCAACCCCCGGTACCTCCCGGTGACCCCGTCCCGGTGTCCCCAGCCCCCGGTGCCCCTGTCCCGGTGTCCCCAACCCCCGGTACCTCCCCGGTGCCCCCGTCCCGGTGTCCCCAACCCCCGGTACCTCCCGGTGCCCCTGTCCCGGTGTCCCCAACCCCCGGTACCTCCCCGGTGCCCCTGTCCCGGTGTCCCCAATCCCCGGTGACCCCGTCCCGGTGTCCCCAACCCCCGGTGACCCCCTGATGACCCTGTCCCGGTGTCCCCAACCCCCGGTACCCCCCGGTGCCCCTGTCCGGGTGTCCCCAGCCCCCCGGTGCCCCCGTCCCGGTGTCCCCAACCCCCGGTACCCCCCGGTGCCCCCGTCCCCGTGTCCCCAACCCCCGGTACCTCCCGGTGACCCCGTCCCGGTGTCCCCAGCCCCCGGTCCCTCCTGATGACCCTGTCCCGGTGTCCCCAACCCCCGGTACCCCCCGGTGCCCCTGTCCGGGTGTCCCCAGCCCCCCGGTGCCCCCGTCCCGGTGTCCCCAACCCCCGGTCCCTCCCGGTGACCCCGTCCCGGTGTCCCCAGCACGGGCGGCTGCTGGAGGCGCTGCGGGAGGAGCTGGCGGAGCACCGGGAGCGGCTGGAGCGGGCGGAGGCGCGGGCGGCGCGGGCCGAGGAGCGGCACCGGGAGCTCCTGGAGCGGCTCCGGGCGCAGCTGGACGAGGGCAACGCCCGCGCCGCCAACCTGGCGGCCAGGTGGGGCCGGGGGGGGCCCAAAATTGGGGCGGGAGGACCCCAAAATTGGGGGAGAGAACTCCAAAATTGAGGGGGGGAGAACCCCAAAATTGGGGTGGGAGGACCCCAAAATTGGGGGAGAGAACTCCAAAACTGAGGGGGGGAGAACCCCAAAATTGGGGAGGGAGGACCCCAAAATTAAGGGAGAGAACTCCAAAATTGAGGGGGGGAGAACCCCAAAATTGGGGAGGGAGAATCCCAAAATTGGGGGAGAGAACTCCAAAATTGAGGGGGGGAGAACCCCAAAACTGGGGAGGGAGAATCCCAAAATTGGGGGAGAGAACCCCAAAATTGAGGGGGGGAGAACCCCAAAATTGGGGAGGGAGAATCCCAAAATTAGGGGAGAGAACTCCAAAATTGAGGGGGGGAGGACCCCAAAATTGGGGCGGGAGGACCCCAAAATTGGGGGAGAGAACCCCAAAATTGGGGGAGAGAATTCCAAAATTGAGGGGGGGAGAACCCCAAAATTGGGGAGGGAAGACCCCAAAATTGGGGGAGAGAACTCCAAAATTGAGGGGGGGAGAACCCCAAAATTGGGGGAGAGAACCCCAAAACTGGGGAGGGAGAATCCCAAAATTGGGGGAGAGAACCCCAAAATTGAGGGGGGGAGAACCCCAAAATTGGGGGGCAAGAACCCCAAAATTGGGGGAGAGAATCCCAAAATTAAGGGGGGGAGCGCCCCAAAATTGGGGAGGAGAATCCCAAAATTGGGGGGGAGAGCCCCAAAATTGGGGAGGAGAACCCCAAAATTGAGGGGCGGAGCACCCCAAAATGGGGTGTCATAGAACAGGGGGTGTCACCGAGCAGGGGGACCCAAAGGAGGGGGTGTCCCAAACCTGTGGGTGTCCCTAAACGGGGGTGTCACAAACTTTGGGGTGTCCCAAAACCGTGGGTGCCCCAGTCTGGGTGTCCCAGACCAGTTTGGATGTCCCAGTTTGGGTGTCCCAGACCAGTCCGGGTGCCCAGTTTGGGTGCCCAGTGTGGGGTCCCCATCCCAGTATCCCAAACCAGTTTGGATGCCCCAGTCTGGGTGTCCCAGACCAGTTTGGATGCCTCAGGTTGGATGCCCCAGACCAGTCCGGGTGCCCAGTTTGGGTGTCCCAAACCAGTTTGATGCTCCAGTTCGGGTGCCCCAAACCAGTCTGGGTGTCCCAGACCAGTCCGGGTGTCCAGTTTGGGTGTCCCAAACCAGTTTGGATGCCCCAGCCTGGGTGCCCCAGACCAGTTTGGGTGCCCAGTTTGGGTGTCCCAAACCAGTTTGGATGCCCCAGTCTGGGTGCCCCAAACCAGTCCGGGTACCCAGTCTGGGTGTCCCAGACCAGTCCGGGTGCCCAGTTTGGGTGCCCCAGACCAGTTTGGGTGCCCAGTTTGGATGCCCCAGTCCGGGTGCTCCAAACCAGTTTGGATGCCCCAGTTTGATGTCCCAGTCTGGGTGCCCCAGACCGGTCCAGGTGCCCAGTCTGGGTGCCCCAGACCAGTTTGGGTGCCCAGTTTGGGGTCTCTGTCCCCAATCCCCCCCTGCCCCAGGCTGACGGCGGCCGAAGGGAGCCGGAAAAAGGACCTGGAGAGGCTGAAAACCAGCGAGGAGCGGGGCCGGGAACTGGTGAGACTGGGATGGGGACGGGGGGGCACTGGGGGGCACTGGGGGGGACACGGGGGTGGCACGGGGTGACGTGGGTGACACGGGTGACACAAAAGGGACACTGGGGGGACATGGAGGGATATGGGGTGACACGGGGGGTGGCACGGGGTGACACAGGGTGACATGGGGTGACACGGGGTGACACTGGGGGGACACTGGGGGGGACACGGGGGTGGCACGGAGTGACGTGGGTGACACAGGTGACACAGAGGTGACACTGGGGGGATACTGGGAGGGACCTGTGGGGACATGGAGGGATATGGGGTGACACATGGGTGACAGTGGGTGACACAGGGGTGACACGGGGGTGACACAGAGGTGACACAGAAGGAACATGGGTGACACAGGTGACACAGAGGTGACATGGGTGACACAGGGTGACACAGGAGTGACACGGGTGACACAGGTGACACAGGTGACACAGAGGGTGACACAGGGTGACACAGAGGGAACACGGGTGACACAGGGGTGACGCAGAGGGAACATGGGTGACACGGGTGACACAGGTGACAGGGGTGACACAGGGGTGACACAGGTGACCCTGGGGTGACACAGGTGACCCAGGGGTGACACAGGGTGACAGAGGGTGACACAGGTGACACAGGGGGTGACACAGGTGACACAGGTGACACAGGTGACACAGGGGACACGGGTGACACAGGTGACACAGGGGTGACTCAGGGTGACACAGGTGACACACGGGTGCCACACGGGTGCCACAGGGGTGACACTCGGGTGACAAAGGGGTGACACGCGTGTCCCCGCACCCGCAGGAGCGGCGGCTCTCGGCGCTGCACCGGGAGCTCTCGGAGCTGCGGGGGGCCCTGGGCCGCCCCCCCTGCGCTGGCCCCGTGTCCCCGAGGGGCTGCGACGAGTCCGGCGGCAACGACGACGTGCAGGCCACCAGCGTGTGACAGCGGAGACACGCAGGCCACCAGCGTGTGACAGCAGGCGGTGTCACTGAGGTGTCACCGAGGTGTCACCGTCACCCGGGGGCTCGGGGGCCGCGGGAATAAACGATGGCACTGCCACCAGCGGCGGGCGCGTGCTGGCACCGAGCAGGGCTCTGTCCCCAGCGCTGGGGACATCCCAGGGCACGGACACGGCCATGGGGACGCTGTGGGACACAGCCCTGGGGACATCCTGGGGCACGGACACGGCCATGGGGACATAGACATGGCCTTGGGGACACGGACACAGCCGTGGGGACATCCCGGGGCAGGGACATGGCCTTGGGGACATCCTTGGGCAGGGACACAGCCTTGGGGACACAGACACGGCCTTGGGGACATCCCGGGGCACGGACATGGCCTTGGGGACATGGACATGGCCTTGGGGACATCCCGGGGCAGGGACACGGCCTTGGGGACACTGCGGGGACATGGCCCTGGGGACACTTTGGGGACAGCAGTGACGGAGCCTCAGGGGTCCCCTCAGGTCTCTTTGGGGACAGTGACAGAGCCCGGGGTCCCCTTTGGGGACAGTGACAGGGCCCGGGGTCCCCTCAGGTCCCTTTGGGGACAGTGACAGAGCCCGGGGTCCCCTTTTGGGGTCAGTGACAGAGCCCGGGGTCCCCTCAGGTCCCTCAGGGGACAGTGACAGAGCCCGGGGTCCCCTTTTGGGGACAGTGACAGGGCCCGGGGTCCCCTCAGGCCGCCCCCTCCCCTCCGTCCCCGACCTTCCCCTCACACCCCCAACATGGCGGCGCGGCGCCGCCGTCGCGCTCTGATGACGCAACACCCGCGCCGCTCCACCCCTCCCTCCCGGAAGGTCCCTGCGCGGCCCCGCCACACGACACCCCCCCCCCCGCCACTCTCAAGATGGCGGCACGGCCGCGCCGCTGACGTCATCGCGGCGCGCCGCGCGCGGGGCGGGCGGGCGGAGGGCGGCGGCGGCGGCTCCGGCGGGGCGGGCGCGGGGACGGGGGGCGGCCCCAACATGGCGGCGGCGGCGGCGGCTCCTCCCGCTTCCCCGCCGGGCCCCGCTTCCTCACCGGGCCCCTCATCCCCGCCGGGGCCCCGTTCGCCGCCGCCGCCCCCCCCCTCAAGATGTCGGCGGCGGCCCGGTCGCGCGCGGCGTGACGTAGTCAGGCCCCGCCGGCGGGAGGGGGGCGGGGGAGCGGCCGGAGCGGCGCAGGCGGCGGCGGCGGGACCGGGACCGGGACCGGGACCGGGCGGGGCCCCGGGTCGCTTCTTCAGGGGACCATGGCCCCGGCGCGGCGGCGGCGGCGCGGGCCCGAGCCGGGCGCGGGGCGGCAGCGCCGGTGCCGCTGAGCGGGAGCAGCCCCGCGGGCGCGGCCCCGGGGGGCCGGTCCGGTGAGTGCCCGGGGGGGGGCCCGGCGGGGCGGGCGAGGCCCGGGACCGGTGGAAGAGCTCGGGGGGAGCGGGGAGGAGGCGCTGACACCCCCCCGACCCCCTCGTACCGGCCCCGTCCCGGGTGCTGAAAGACGGGGGGGGGGACACCGGGGAACACGGGGGACGGGGGGGGTCCGGGGGGGGGACAGGACCGGGCGCCACGCGGCTCCCGGTGGCCCGGGGACGGTGGGCAGGGTGGGGCACCGGGTGTCCGGTGGGTGCGGGGGTTGTGACGGCGGAGGGGACGCGGGAAGGGGGGTCCGTGAGGGGACCCGGGTGAGGAGGGGACCGTGAGGGGATCTTGAGGGGACCCGGGTGAGGGGGACCCAGGTGAGGGGGGGTCCGTGAGGGGACCCAGGCGAGGAGGGGCCCGTGAGAGGACCCGGGTGAGGAGGGGTCCGTGAGGGGATCTTGAGGGGTCCGTGAGGGGACCCCGGTGTGGGGGGTCCGTGAGAGGACCGTGAGGGGACCCGGGTGAGGAGGGGGCCGTGAGGGGATCTTGAGGGGTCCGTGAGGGGACTCGGGTGAGGAGGGGTCCATGAGGGGACCCCGGGTGAGGGGGACCCAGGTGAGGGGGTCCGTGAGGGGACCTTGGTGAGGGAGGGCTGTGAGGGGACGCGGGAAGGGGGGACCGTGAGGGGACCGTGAGGGGAGCCGGATGTGGGGGGGCTTAAGTTGAGAGAGGGTCCCGGTGTCCGTGAGGGGTCCCGGGGGTTTGAGACAGGTGGGGGGGGGGGGGTCTGTATTGAGGGAGGTCCAGGTGGGTCCAGGTGTGCGGGGGGGGGTCTGTGAGGGGGTCCAGGTGTGCTGGGGGTCTGTGAGTGACCCCAGATGTGCATGGGGGGTCCGTGGGGAGATCCAGGTGTGCAGGGGGGGGGGGTCTGTGACAGTGTCCAGGTGTGCGAGGGGGGTCCAGGTGGATCCAGGTGTGTAAGGCGGGGGTTTGTGAGTGACCCCAGGTGCGCTGGGGGGTCTGCGAGGGGGTCCAGGTGTACAGGGGGGGTTCTCTGTGAGGATCCAGGTGTGCAAGGGGGGGGTCTGTGAGTGACCCCAGGTGTGCTGGGTGGGGTCTGTGTCCAGGAGAAGACCCGAGCTGGGGGCTCGGCAGGGCAGGGTCTGCACGGGCAGGTTCTTGGAGCCCCTTGGAGCAGCTTTGGGATCATCCGGACCTCTTGGGGCATGTTTGGGATTGTTCTGGAGCCCCTCAGAGCAGCTTTGGGATCATCCCAACCTCTTGGGGCGTGTTTGGGATTGTTCTGGAGCCCCTCAGAGCAGCTTCGAGATCATCCCAGTGCCTCTGGAGCAGCTTGGGGCTCACCCAGGAGCCCCTTGGAGCAACTTTGGGATCATCCTGACCTCTTGGAGCAGTTCTTGGCTTATCCTGACCTCTTGGATCACCTTTGGGATCATCCTGGAGCCCCTTGGAGCAGCTTTGGGATCACCCAGGACCTCTTGGAGCAGCTTTCTGTTCATCCCAGACCCTTGGATCATCCTTTGGGATCATCCTGGATCCCCTTGGATCACCTTTGGGATCATCCCCGAACCTTTGGAGCAGCAACGACCCCGCACCCGAATTCCCCGAGGATCCCAGCGCTGCCAAACTCCTGGATCCCAAAAAACCTTCCCTGCGGGATTTTCCGGATTGTTGGAGCAGCTCAGGAAGAGCTCCCGTGGGGATTTATCCACGGCCGGCTCCGGAATGGGGGGAAAAAGCCACTTTTTGGCTAAATGAGCTCGTTAAGGAACCTCCAGGATGCACAGGGGCTTCCCTGTGGGATGGAAATCCTTTGGGATCGTGTTTGGGGCTGGGAATCCATCCCCATCCTCCTGTTGTGGAAAAGGAGGGAAAAACTCAGGGAAAAAAACCCCAAAAAACCAAGGAAATAGAAAAATCTCACGTTGGGGGAGTAAAAAAAAAAAAACCTCCAGGACCTTGGGAATGTGGCCGTGACCTGGAGGAGGAGGAGGAGAATTCCATGCGGAAAAACACGCGGATGTGTCCCAAACCGTGAGCTTGGGAATGTGTGGGATCCTCGGCCGTGACCCGGAGGAGGAGGAGGAGGAGAAAATTCCGAGTCCTCCGCGTTTCTCCCGGTTTGGGAGGGAAAAAAGATCCGCCGGGAATTCGGCACTCGGAGCACGGAGCCGTTCCCGTGGGTTTATCCCGGGAAAAGGGAGTTTGGGGGGGAAAAATTCCATAAATCCACGGGCTGGCTGTGTCGAGGGGGAAAAATCCAGGGGTGGTTTGCGGGTTGGAATTGCTTTTTCCACGCGTTTTTGCCGGGAAAAACGGGGGAAAACAGGCGGGTTTTGGATGTGCCGCAGTCCTGAGCATTCCAGACCGGGAGCGCTCCGCTGGGAAGAGGGGAAAAATGGGGAGAATCGCTGGAAAATCGCTGGAAAATCGGGAAAAAAACCGGCAGCTTTTGGAGCGTGGTGGATCCCGTTCCCAGCCCGCGGTTCCAGCAGGGAAATAAAATCCCTTTGGAGCCACCCAGTGCAGGAATTCCCGGGCGCTTTGGCCGGGGGAAAAGCCCCTTTTTCCCCCTGTTTTTCCCTCGGGAATGTCCGTCCCCACTTAACCGGTTTTGCATTTAAATCGTCCCAATCCCGCTCCGCCTTTCCTTGGGATGATGGGCTGGGGGCAGGGATTCCTCCCCGCCGGAGCTCGGGAAAGGGGGAAAAGGGGCTCGGACCTCGCGGTGAGCCTGGGAGATTTTAGGGAGCCGGGAAAAGAGGGAAAAGAGGGAAAAATCTCCTTTTTTTTTTTTTTTTAAATCCCTCGCCGAGCGGGATTTTGGGGAGGATCGTTGGGTTTTAGGGAGCGCGGATGGGTTTGGGAAGGGAAAAGTTTGGAAAAGCTGGATTTGGGTGGGGTCGGAGGGGCTCCGGGGGAGGGGGGGGGCGATGCCGATCCCGGTATCCCGGTGCCCAGA
Organism: Lycocorax pyrrhopterus obiensis; assembly: GCA_014706295.1. Classification (NCBI taxonomy): domain Eukaryota; kingdom Metazoa; phylum Chordata; class Aves; order Passeriformes; family Paradisaeidae; genus Lycocorax; species Lycocorax pyrrhopterus. Next base: position 675,829 of record JACSVZ010000036.1, on the reverse strand, counting down.
GGGATTTGGGATCATTCCCAGGTGGGGTCGGATGAGCGGAGCTTTGGGGTGAAGCGGAGCCTTTGGAATTCCAGCGGTGCCGGCTCCGGGTTTTTGTCACCCCATTCCCGGGATTCCCACCCCAAAATCCCCCGGATTTTAAGGAGAAACCCAAATTTGGGGCCGTTTTCCGCCCGTTTTTCCCTCGGGGATGCGCCGGGGTCTGGGGATGGATCCCAGGTTTCTCCCCGCCTGCCCCCTGCTCCTTCGGCACCACGGGAAATGCGGGAAAAAAGGGAATTGGGCGCGTTCCGAGCGGATCGAAGCCGGATTCCAGGATCCGGAGGTTCCTGGGAAGCGCAGGTGGCTGCGTCCCTCATCCCATTCCAGCGGAATCCCGAAATTTGGGATCTTCTCCCTGAAAACCTCCCGGGTTTCGGAGTGCTTGAGGAAGCAGCGAGGCAGCACCGATTTTGGGTTGAGAGCATCCCAAAGAGTTGGGTTTTTGGGACGCTGCCCGTGGGATATCCCTAAAAACCGGAGCCAGTTGGAGCACCTGGAATTCACAACCTGGATTCGCTCCGGGTTTGGGATTCGCTCCCGGTTTGGGATTCACTCCGGGTTTGGGAATTGCTCCCGGTTTGGGATTCTCTCCCGGTTTGGGATTCTCTGTGGGTTTGGGATTTGCTCCGGGTTTGGGATTCGCTCCGGATTTGGGATTCGCTCCTGGTTTGGGATTCGCTCCTGGTTTGGGATTTGCTCCGGGTTTGGGATTCGCTCCGAGTTTGGGATTTGCTCCGGGTTTGGGATTCTCTGTGGGTTTGGGATTCTCTGTGAGTTTGGGATTCTCTGTGGGTTTGGGATTCGCTCCCGGTTCGGGATTCTCTGTGGGTTCGGGATTCTCTGTGGGTTTGGGATTCTCTGTGGGTTTGGGATTTGCTCCGGGTTTGGGATTCGCTCCGGATTTGGGATTCGCTCCCGGTTTGGGATTCACTCCGGGTTTGGGATTTGTTCCCGGTTTGGGATTCACTCCGGATTTGGGATTCTCTGTGGATTTGGGATTCTCTGTGGGTTTGGGATTCTCTGTGGATTTGGGAATTGCTCCCAGTTTGGGATTCTCTGTGGGTTTGGGATTTGCTCCGGGTTTGGGATTTGCTCCGGATTTGGGATTCGCTCCGGGTTTGGGATTCGCTCCGGATTTGGGATTCACTCCGGGTTTGGGAATTGCTCCCGGTTTGGATTTGCTCCGGATTTGGGATTCTCTGTGGGTTTGGATTCTCTGTGGATTTGGGAATTGCTCCCAGTTTGGGATTCTCTGTGCGTTTGGGATTCTCTGTGGGTTTGGGATTCGCTCCGGGTTTGGGATTTGCTCTGGGTTTGGGATTCTCTCCCGGTTGGGATTCTCTGTGGGTTTGGGATTTGCTCCCAGTTTGGATTCACTCCGGGTTTGGGATTCGCTCCTGGTTTGGGATTCTCTGTGGGTTTGGGAATTGCTCCGGTTTTGGGATTCGCTCCCGGTTTTCCTCCCTCGGCCCTCGGGGCGGGGAAAAATCTCGCTCCAGCTCGGATAATTCCCTGTTCATTTGCATTCCGTACCTTGAAGGTATTTTTAGTCTCTTCCCTGCCTTCTCCTTCCTCGCCGGGGTAAATTTAGCTCCTTCTTCGCTCCCTCCTGTGCCTTTATCCTCCGTGGAGCTGAGAATTCCCGGCTTTTAGCGCCTCTTTCCTCCTCTTCTTCCCTTCCCGGGCCGGGATCCGACCCGCCCTGCTCCGGGATCCTCCCTCGTTATCCGGAATCGTTCTAATTCCACCTTTTCGGGGTGGGGAAAGGTGATTTTGGCATCCTCCTTTCTCCGGCATCGGGATCGTTCTAATTCCCACCTTTTTGGGCGGGGAAAGGGGGATTTTGGGATTTTCCTTTTTTTCTCTGGGACTGTTTTAATTCCCACCTTTTAGAGCAAGGAAAGGTGATTTTTGGGGTTTTATTTTTTGGGGAATCCACCTGGTTTTGACCTGGTTGCCCTCCCAGGAGGCTCCAAAGGTTTTCCCAGGAGGAAAATCCGACCCTCCGCAGCTCACCCTGGGAAAAGGACTCAGCAGAACGTCCCCAATCCTCATTTTGGGCTCAGCCCCCCCGGTTTTGGGCCACTTTTCTCGGTGGCTTTCCCAGCACCACATCCTGGAATTGAAGTTTTTGGGATAAACGCTGGATTTGAGGGGATTTTGGGGAATTGCAGGGGATGGAGGGGACGTCGTTCCCTCGGCAAGCGTGGAGAGGGGGGAAAAGTGAGAATCGGGGGCCTTTTGGTGACACCGGCGGGGTCGCGGTGGCGCGGGAGCGTTCCCGGCGCGGCGCCGGTTCCGCCTCACCTGAACCCGGCCTCTTTTCTCATTTTCTCCTCGTTTTTTTCTCTCCTCTCCCGCAGGTTTTGCCGGCAGTCCCTGGGCACCGGCAGCACCCCCCCGTCCCCGGAGTGGCCGGCGCCTGCGTCCTGTTCGAGCGACCCCGCAGCACCGGCGAGGGATGGAGAAAAGCGTCCCGGATTTCTCAGAGCGCCACGGAGACGGAGGCAGAGCCCTCTTGATGCCCCCAGACCCAACCCCCGAGACTTTTCCTGCCCTGGAGCGTCCCCAGGGCGAGGAGCGCAGAGCCGCTTTCCTCCAGGATGCCAAAAAACCCCCGGAGAACCCGGCGTTGGCCGGCACGGAGACGGAGCTGGAGGAGGTCGCGTTCTACGGCGTGGAGGAGCTGGCGGCCATGAGCCGCGAGGGGAAGGGACCCGAGCTGAGGGAGGAGCCCGACTTCTTCTCCTCGCTGGCCCGGCAGGAGCCCGACGTGGCCCTGGAAGCGCACGACGAGGCCGGTGAGTCCCGGCGGGCGCCGTCGGGGGGGTGGGAGCGGCTCCGGGCGCGTCGTGCGCGGCCGCCTCGGTTCGGTCGGTTCGGTGGGTCTGCCTCGTGGTGGCACCAGGATGGTTTGTGGTGGGGGTTGGGTGTCTTGGACATGGTGTTGGGTTTCCGTATTGGTGTTGAGTCTCCGTATTGGTGTTGGGTCTCGGTGATGGTGTTGACTCTTGGTGATGGTGTTGGCTCTCTCTTGGTGTTGGTTCTCCTGGTGTTGGCTTTCTTGGTGACGGTGTTGGTTCTCTTGGCATTGATGTTGGTTCTTCTGGTGATGGCGTTGGCTCTCTTGGTGACGGCGTTGGCTCTCTCTTGGTGTTGGCTCTCTTGGTGTTGACTCTGTTGGTTCTCTCTCGGTGTTGGTGTTGACTGTTGGCATTGGCATTGACACTCTTGGCGATGATGTTGGTTCTCCTGGTGTTGGTTCTCTCTTGGCGTTGGCGTTGACTCTTGGTGACATTGTTGGCTCTCTTGCTGGTGACGCTGTTGGTTCTCTTGGTGACGTTGTTGGCTCTCTTGGTGACATTGTTGGCTCTCTTGGTGACATCGTTGGCTCTCTTGGTGGTGGCACTGTTGGCTCTCTTGGCGTTGGCGCTGACCCTTGGTGACGTTGTTGGCTCTCTTGGATGGGATGGAAGGGGACGTGAGGTTGCCGTTGTCCCTCCCCGCCGTTGTCCCCGCGCCCCGTTGTCCCCGCGCCGTTGTCCCCCTGGAGGCCCTCAAGCCCCTTGGAGCAATTTGGGGGGCTTTGGGGTCTTTTGGGGGTGTTTGGGGGATCCTTAGGGGCCGTGGGAGGTCCCAGGGGGTTTCGAGCGCTCTTAGGGGGCTTTGGGGGTGTCCTGGGGGAGTTTGGGGAGTTTTGGGGGGGTTTGGGGGGAGTTTGGGGGGGTGGCCTCCTGTCCCTTCCGGGGTTTTCTCCTGGGTTTTTTGCTGCAGCCTCCCCCTCTCCCCGTTTTGGGGCCGATCCCGAGGAAGTGAGGAGGGGGCCGGCACTTCCCGGTGGGGTCCCGACCCTTTATCTCTGAGGTCCTCGTCACCCTTATCTCATCCCGCCCGAGGCGTCCTTATCTCCCCGGGCACCCTATCACCCTTACCACCCTTATCACCCGCGCCCGCGGGGTTCTGCTCCCGAGGCCGTTGGGGCCGTGGTTTGGGGTCGGGGGTGGGGTCGGGGTTGTGGGTTAGGGGTGCTTGGGGCCCAGGGGGTGCTGGAGCTGGGTTTAGGGGATGGCGGGGGTTTGGGGCTGGGTTTGGGATGGTTTGGGGTTTTTTGGGGGTGAATTGCATCGTTCTTGCGGGGGGGGCTCCTTCCACGAGGTCCTGCAGCCCTTGGGGTTGGTTTTGGGATGAGCAGAGCACTCCAGGTGCCTCCAAGGTCCTGATTTAATTGGGAACCCTCCCAGTGAGTTTTGGGGGTTTTTGGGGTTTTTTTTTTTGGGGTGAAATTGCATCGTTCTTGCGGGGGGGCTCCTTCCACGAGGTTCTGCAGCCCTTGGGGTTGGTTTTGGGACGAGCAGCGCGCTCCAGGTGCCTCCAAAGTCCTGATTTAATGTGGATCCATCCCAGTCAGTTTTCGGGGTTTTGGGGTGAGTTTTGGGGGTTTTTTTTGGGGTGAAATTGTGTCGTTCTTGCGGGGTGGCTCCTTCCACGAGGTCCTGCAGCCCTTGGGGTTGGTTTTGGGACGAGCAGTGTGCTCCAGGTGCCTCCAAACCCTTTTGGAGCCCATCCCGAGGGATCTTTGCCAACTTTTTTTTTTTTTTTATGGCCGCCTTTGAACCCCATCCAGGAAAAACCCCGACAGCAGCCACCCGACGAACCCACGGACGATCCCAAACTCCCCGGGACAGCCCCACAGCCTTTTCCTGGTGGGTGCCCCGTGGGATCGCGGCCGGTTTCCAGCGGCTCGGGATCGGCTCTCGGCCTCTTCCCGCTAATTTTCCCCACTAATTAGGGCCTCGTCAGCGTCTGCGGGGCCGTGCCAGGAAAAGCCGTCCCGTTGTTGCCTAGCAAATAAATAATGGGATCGTCCAGGCCGGGAACGCGCTCGGAAACCCGAAAGTCGCGCGGAAAAAACCCCGACGCTCCCTCGCTCCTGCAGCGGAGCTCTCGGACCCGAGGAGTTTTGGGGTCAGCAGCTCTTCCCAAAGATTTTTGGGGTCGGCAGCTCTTCCAAAACACTTTTGGGGTTGGCAGGTCTTCCCAAAAATTTTTGGAGTCCATAGTTTTTCCCAAAGTCTTTTGGGGTCGGGAGCTTTTCCCAAAGGTTTTTAGGGTTGGCAGCTCTTCCCAAAGAGTTTCGGGTTGGCAGCTCTTCCCAAACACTTCTGGGGTCAGGAGATTTTCCCAAAGATTTTTGGGGTCAGCAGCTCTTCCCAAAGATTTTTGGGGTCGGGAGCTTTTCTTAAAGATTTTTAGGGTCCGGAGCTCTTCCCAAAGACTTCAGGAGCTTTTCCCAAAGATTTTAGGGATCAATAGCTCTTCCCAAGAACTTTTGGGGTCAGCAACTCTTCCCAAAGACTTTTGGGGCCCTGAGGAAGCCCCGAAATCCAGCTCTGGTGGCCACAGGATTGGGATGACCCCATGACCACGACGTCCACAGCGGGGTCAGCGTCGTCCAGAGGGATTTTTTTGGGCTTCGTTATCCCAAAATTTTGGCTGGAAAGGTCCGGGCGGGATCCGCGGGGCCGGCTCGGAGGCGCGGAGCACCTGGCGCGCCCGTCTTGCCGGGGGCTATAAAACATCCCAAATCAGATCCCAAATCGCCTCCCCGGCCCAGCCCTCCCCCGGCGCCCGCGGTAACGGGGCCACGGTTTAAAAATAAATCCGGGGGGAAAAGCGCCGGGCACGGA